>CAHIKZ030002412.1:0-10000 GCA_903632075.3 Acanthosepion pharaonis | reverse complement strand
AGCCCTTTGCGTTAGTGAGCTGGATTTCGACGTCTCCTTCAATTCCGACGAGAGTGTGGACCGCCAGGTGGAAATGGGCCCAAAAGACCCGCCAGTTCAGCTTCGCAACAAGGTCGCTGAGTACAAAGTTCCAGACAGCATCAGAGGAAAATACGAGAAAGAGCTTCAGCAGTGGATTGTGAACGGCTGGCTGATTCCATACCCCAGGAAAGACTGGGACCCCCCAAAGGGTCTGATTCCCTTGATGGCAGTCGTGCAGGAGCAGAAACAGAAGGTGCGTCCGGTACTCGATTACCGCGAATTGAACGACTTTGTGGATGCTTTCACCGCCGATGCAGAAGTGTGCGCACATAAGTTGAGAACGTGGCGGCAGCAGGGAGTCAATGTGTCGCTTCTGGATCTGCGGAACGCATATCTTCAGATTCACATCGACGAAGCGCTGTGGCCATTTCAAACGGTTATTTTCAAAGGCCAACGCTTCTGTCTTACGCGGCTAGGATTTGGGCTAAATGTAGCGCCACTCATCATGAAATCCGTTATAGACGCCATCGCATCGCAAGACCGCACAATTGAAAGTGCCACATCAGCATACGTTGATGATATCTTCATTAATGAAAGTTTGGCCTCTGCATCGCGTGTAAGACAACACTTTTCGGATTACGGTTTGGTGTGCAAGGATCCGGTGCGACTGAGAGATGGAGCAAGAGTTCTTGGCTTGCAGGTCTGGGAAGAAAATGGCACCCTCCGATGGAAACGAGGAAGTCAAATTCCGGAAACCCCTGATGTGTTGACCCGGCGGCGCGTATTTTCGTTGTGGGGAAACTTGTTGGACACTTCCCAGTGTGTGGATGGCTCAGGGTGGCAGTTGCATTCGTCAAGCGCCTGGCAACCGCAGCAACCAATGGATGGGATGATAACATCAAAGATCCCTCTCTGTCGCATACTAGCAGAGATGTTAAGTAGAGTGCGGAACTGGATCCCGTCGGAGGAGACTGGTGCATGAGTGGTGACGAGATCACAGTCTGGGTGGATGCGAGTTCCGTGGCGACAGGAGTGGCATTGGAAGTAAACGGAAATGTTATCGAAGATGCGTGCTGGCTGTCCGACTAATGATGCCAGGCACATTAATTTGGCTGAACTCGATGCGGCGCTTAAAGGAGTGAATCTGGCTCTCCAGTGGAGGCGACAACGTTGCACTTGGTCACTGATTCGGCGTGTGTGCACCGGTGGATTTCAGACACCTTGACCGGGAAGGCACGGGTGAACACAAGGGCGGCTGGTGAGATGCTGGTCAGGCGACGGCTGGGCATTTTGCGATCGTTGGTGGACGAATATGGATTGACCGTAGACATGACACTCGTGCAGTCCTGTCAGAACCGTGCAGATCGCCTCACCAGAGTACCGCACACAGGTGGCTAGAACTGCTCAAGAGAGGAGAACCGGCACTGAGAGCTGTGCAGTGGCAGGAGACGACTGATGAGGACCAGGTTGCCAATACGCATCGTCAATGCGACATCCGGGCGTGAAACGAACTCTGTACTTCGCCAGGTTAGTCGACCCGCAGGTGTCCAGAGAAAGCGTTAAATCCGTTGTGAAGGCCTGCACAACCTGTCAGTCGATCGATCCGGCACCCGTTCACTGGGAAAGAGGAGAACTGAGCGTGAAGAGCAACTGGAGCAGACTGGCAATGGACATAACTCACTACAATGGTGAGAATTTTTAACACTCATTGATTGCGGTCCTCCAGGTTTGCGGTATGGCGGCCGCTGCGCAGACAAGACGCCAGCACCGTCATTCGACTGTTGGAGAATGTTTTCCTGGAGCGAGGCCCACCCATGGAAATACTGACGGATAACAATACTGCGTTCACCAGTAAAGATTTTAAAGAATTTGCGGACACTTGGGACGCATCTGCGGTTTCGATGTGCCTACTCGCCAAGTGGAAACGGCATCGTGGAGCGGAACCACAGAACCATCAAGACCATCGCAGCCAGGAAGGGCTGCACAGTTTCGGAAGCGGTTTACTGGTATAATGTCGCCCCGAAGGATAACATTTCACCATCCATGGCGCCGGCTGATGCACCGCACAAATATCATGTCCGCGTGAAAGGCATCGAAGCCAACCCGCTGCCTGAACTAGAAGTGACTGGAGGAGATTGAAAAAAGGAGACATCGTTTGGGTCAAAAACCCACGCGGCAAGTGTACGACAAAAGTACGGCACTGGACGTGTTACGGAGGTTATCAGCCCGCAATCTGTGAGAGTTGATGGGGTGCCTCGTCACATTAAAGTCTTGCGACCGGTGACGCAATCACTACCGCTACCGAGCGATGAAAGCGATTCCGAGTCTGGGAATAGTGAGCGTTCAATCTGCCTTGAGTTAGACCTGCAGGGCAGCGATTCTGATAACAGCAGCCTCCCGGCGGACACAGACACTCAAACCACAGACGAGAACACGCACGAGGATGAAGCTTGTGTTATCCCCTTCGGAGAGGGACTCGACGGCGACGATCGCCACCTCCCTGCCCTGTTTGTGATCATGAGATCAGGGGGAGTGTGGGGAAAATTGTGAAAATGGCCTACCTCGAAACGCGTTCGAATCTGCGCAGTATGTAAACACTGGTCCTTCCAACTGTAAAAAAGAAAACCAAAATGGCGGCGCCCGCGTTTTATGCCGAGTAGTCTCGGTCAGTTAACGTGAAATCTCGTTGCCTCGTGATTCGCATGCAAATCGTGGTCGGTCCGCAGCTGTATAAAGCAGGCTCGTTTCTGCTGTTTCAAACAGAAGGCTTTCGGCTCGTGACCGGATTTTGTCAATTTTTTCTGTCTTACAAAGGATTACCTTTTGAACTGTTGGACGGCTTTATTTTAGTTAAGTTTGTTGATTAAGTTTATTTTTTTTCTAACGTGATTTTTGACTTTTCTGTTAAATTTATCGTTTCTTAACGTTCTTATTTTTGACCATTTTATTTTTTCCTTTTCATTTCCTTTCCTTTTATTCTACTTCAATATTTGTTTTTATTTTTTTTTTTTTTACGTGTTTAAATCTATTTTCTTCCCCTGCCCACGTCCCGGAGTTTATCTGTTTATTTTTCGTCCGACTTTTTTAATTATTACGTGTTAATTATTTCTGTGTTTTTTATTGTTACCCGTTAAAAAAAAAAAAAAAAAAAAAAAAAGTCTACGTTTTACCTGTTAATTACGTGTTTAGTTTATAATATTTGTTTTCCTTTTAATTTTTGTGTTTATTTTGTAATTTCTGTCCCTCCTCTTTTTTTTTTGTCGGGTTGACCGTTTTTTTAGCGGCAGCCATTTTGTAAATTGTAACATTTTTTTTTGTTTCGTACGTTATCTTGTATAGCGTTTTCTCTTTTTTTTTCCCGTTTATAACTATTAGTTTTATTGTGTAATTTGTGGTTTTCTTGTCTGTTATCTTTTTAATTTTTGTTCTTTCTTCGTTTTTGTGAACCTTGTTCACATTTTCTTGTCTGTCCATTTGGTTTGCGTTTACATTTTTGGTTTTTTGCACACGTCCTTCTGTTTTATTTTTGTCTGTAGATATTTGTTTACTAGTTTAAATTGTTGTCTTGCAAATAAGCAAAAGTTTATTTTTACCCTCCCTTTTATTATTTTTTTTCTCCTCCCTCTGCCTATAAGGCGGTGCCCCACCCGTATTTACCCCTCCCTTCCTTCCTATTATTTAAAAATGGAAAAGAAAAAGGAAAAAACCACCCTCCTTTTTGGCTATTAAAAAAGCCCAAAAGGCTATTCGAAAACACCTTTTAACCCTACCAAAAAAAGACCCCCGGACAAAGACAGTTTGGAGGAGTTTCCAGCTCTTAATACCTCTTCCCCAGCAATGTGGAAACTGTTGGGGAAAAAGTCAATGAAAATGGAAAAATTACTTCTACGGAAGCTAAGAATGGCAACAACAAGGAATCAACTATGGAGGCCAATAATGGCCAAGATTCTGAAAAAACCGAAAATGAACCGCTAACTGAGCCTGAGGCCGGGGAATCGCCCTCTTGTTGGTCGTCCCCTCCTAAGTGCATTATCAATTTAGCGGAGTTCTTGGAGCGTGCCAAAAGTTACGCCCACCTTGTTGTAGATGGTGGACTTTTTGAAGACCCCAAGAATTGAAGAAAATTGACAAAGAATAGTGTCGGTTTTCGTCGTGGACAAGCGTACGCGCAAAATTTGTCGCTCGACGAAAAAACACAGTGCTGAAAGCACTGGAATCCTTTGGGTTCAAGCCCCTTAGAATAGTTAAGGGACCCAAATTTTTCATGTGGGACGTGCTGTTGCCCACACCAGAAGACTGCGTCGCCGCGGCTAGCCCGCGAGCTAATCAACAAAGAGATTATTCTTGCGCACAGAGTACGAAGGCCGACGTAAGACCAGGGTAACGGTATACGAGGTCCCTCCTCAGGTTATCGGGGAACATCTCGCGGCGTTCTTCTCTCAGTATGGCGAAATTCTGGGAGCTTCCTGTGATAGCCTGAGCGGGGGGTGGAGCTTTGACATCATGTTGGACGAGAAAGCCTTCCGCTCCATCCCCAACTGTCTGGATGTTGGCGTCTTGAAATTACCGGTCATTGTGACGGGTCGAAGACCGGTATGCTGGAGGTGTGGAGTGACTGGTCATCTCTCCTCCTCCTGCCCAGAGAAGAAGGCCTCTGGAAGTCAAGCGCCAGTTACCCAAGATCCCCTCTGACCGCGTCTCTAAATTCCGCCTCGCCTGTAATGGGCGTACCAGCCTCCGGGACCGGGTCGGTTAATCCTCCGGTCGGCGCGACATCGAAAGCCACATTCCCCAAAGAGCCTTCGCCCGCTGCCGGTGCAGTTGTGGAGAAGGGGAAGGGGGAATGGCTGGTTGCTGGTAAGGCCAGAGGGAAGCGCCGGACAGCGGGTCCTCAGTCCCCTGAAGCCCCTAGGAAGAAAGGCACATACAGCCCCACTCCCTCTAACAACGTTAAGGGCGATGCCTCGGCCTCTGACGAAACTTTTCAAGAAAAACAAAAGAGATTCGACCCCGGTTTTGAAAAATCTGAAAAATTAAAAGAATTTAAAAAACAGCTGGATTCTGAAAAGAAAAGACCCAATCCCTTCTACGTCCTCTAGTAGACCCTCCCTTCTCCGAAAAACAACCCCTTCATCGCCTGCTATTTCACCATCGAAGGCCAAACCCACCAGTAGAGATCCCAGCCCCTATAGGCATAGATCCTTTTATACCCCTATGAATACACCCACTCCTTCCCCGTTAAACAAAAAATCCACCCCCTTCATACCCCCCAAGCAATCACCGGCAAAAATGCCGAGATGCCTCCTCCTGCTCCAAAGAGGCAAAGAAGCCCAACACAAGAAGCAAAAAGAAGAAGAACGAAGGAAAAAAAGGCTTATTTTCAACACAGGAGAGGAGGTATGCCGTATTTCCCCAGCCCAGGCCGAGAGAGCCAGGGATTACGGTAATAGGGTAAAAGATCTCAAATACCTTCTCTCGATTAAGCAGTTTGCTGATCTGGACATTGAATCGCCTCAAAATTTCCCAAAATGCCCAGAGGGTCCTGACAGTTATTAGGTCAGGACCTGCGGCTAATCAAACCTGGGCTATGGTCGATGAAGCCGTAAATGCCTGTAAGATGGCTTTACCCATTGCCATTGTCGAGAATGACAATTTAAAAAAGTTACAACAGTTCTGTGCAGGGAGGGTCCCCGTTTTAGTTCACCCATCCCTATATAGAGCTCTTAAATTGACCTTCCCCTGGGATATCGGCGGTATCTCCCAAGACGGCACCATCAAGAATGAGATGGGCCATGGGTCTATGGGAGAGGCTGTCGGTATCCTTACCCCGGCCATGTTTAATGCTGGTAAACAACCCTAATCGGACTTCTTGATGGCTCTCTGGTTAGCTACGTTAAATGTGCGGGGCCTGAGGTCCGAGTCTCGCAGGGCGAGGCTCTCTCGTGACCTTCAGCGCCTCGGGGTGAATGTTTGTTGTGTGCAAGAGACCCGGTTTTCTTCTCATGACCATGAGGATATACTGTCTAAGGGTTCGCCCTTTATTCAGCATGTTTTGATGGTCGTTCGAGGGGTGTCTCTTGGCTAGTGAGCAAGTCTTTGAAGGCTGCATGTTCCCTTGTCTTCGCAGATCCGGCGGGCAGGCTTTGTGTGCTGGATGTTACTATAAAGGATAAGGCTTTACGTCTCATTGGGGTTTATGCGCCCAATCGTCATACTGAGCGGCCTGCTTTGTTTCGGCAGATCGAGCCGTTTTGACGACTTCTCGTCGGGTAGTCTTAGCGGGGATTGGAATGCCGTCCTTGACCCTGAGAGAGATCGTATAGGTAAAAAAACGGGTACTAACAATCCTGATGTGAAGGCATTTCGACTTTATCGGCAGGTTTGATCTTGTCGATAAGTACCGGAATGAGCACCCTCAGGAGGTAGCATGGACTTGGACAAATAGTGGCGACTCGGATCCTGGCGCGCTTGCGAGCTACCTGGACCGAGTGTTAGTTAGGAGAGTCGATGTAGGGCTCTTAGAGTGTCCAAGTTTCCACTATATAGTTTATACGGATCATAGGCTTGTCCGGGTCCGTGTAAACTTAGATAAGCCTAAGGTTAGAATGGCTGGTTACTGGAAATTTAACTGTTCACTTTTTGGTGAGCAGGATTTCCGGGACCAGCTGCTACTAATGATTCAGAGGGAATTGACGGGGGCGGTTGTGGGTAACGCCTGGTGGGGTAAATTAAAATCTAAGATTAGAACGTTTGCTGCCGATTTTAGTCGTCGACTCAATCTAGATAGATTAGCGGCGCAAACGGCTTTAGAAGAAAAGGTCGATCGGGCTGTTAAATCCCGTGTTAGTGGGGACATAGTCTTAGCTAAGGCAGAGTTGGCCTCCTTGCTTATCAAGAAGGATCAAGCTCTGGTAGTTAGGGCTAGGCTAAAAAGAATGTCTTCTGAGGCGACGAATATGGCCGCAGAATTGCGTGCAGAGGAAAATCGGAACGCGGATAAACGACATATAGCGTGCGTCACATTGCCGGATAAGCGGACCGTGACTACAAGCGCGGGCATATGCGAGGCCTTTCGGCTTTACTTTCAGGATCTTTTCACCAGGGAGCCCGGTCTGAGCTCTGCTCAGTTCGACGCCTATTTGGCTGACTTTCCCTGCCTTGAGGCAGCTGAAGCGGCTAGGTGCGAGGGTCCCATAACAGAGTCGGAAATCTGGGAAGCGCTGAAGCAGGTTGACCTGGATAAGTCTCCGACTAGATGGACTTCCCTACGAAGTGTACTTGAGGCTGTCGCCCGTTTTTGTTCCTTTTGCTGCAGCTGATTTACAACCACTGGATGAAGCAGGGGTCTTTACCTCGACGCTTCACCAGGGGTGTGATCAAGTTGTTGCGTAAGGACAAGAACGGTGGGGATGGGTTAGGGAAACTTTCGCCCTTTGACGATGTTAAATACTGACTTAAAGATTTTGGCGAAGATCTTAGCCAACCGTTTGCAGCTTGTCCTGTCTCGTCTGATTGGCCCCGAACAGACTTGTGCTGTGAAGGGCAGGACGATTCAGGATAACCTTCATATGGTACGCTTGATCTTAGAACAAGTCGACAGTGAAGCCGCGCTGATCAATTTAGATCAGTCCAAGGCCTTCGATAGGGTTGACCATCGGTTTCTGGAGGCTGTCCTGTCGGCGGCCGGTTTCGGAGCCGACTTTCGCTCCTGGATCCGACTCTTGTATGCGACCCCCGGTGCGCTGGTGGAAGTGAATGGGGTAAGGTCGGAGCCTTTCGTATTGTCTCGCTCCATTCGTCAAGGTTGTCCGCTATCGCCCTTGCTTTACGTTCTTGCGTTGGAACCATTCCTTCGCAAGTTAAAGGCGAATCCGGTCCTGCGCGGAATTACCCTGCCTGGCGCGCTACCACCTCGGCCAGGTATTCTGCCTATGCTGACGACGTTTCGGCTTTTGTGTCGAGCAGAGCCGAGATTGACGAAGTCAGCAAAGAGATAAGTGGGTATGAGATGGTAACAGGGCCAGGATCAACCGCGATAAGTCTGTGGGCTTGCGGTTGGGTGCGTGGAAGGGAGTTTCTCTTCCCGGACCTTTCCTCTGGACGGATGGGCCGATCAAGATACTCGGCGTCTGGTTCGGTCCTGATCTCCAGTTGGAAATGAACTGGTCGGAAGTACAAGGGAGGCCGAGATCGCGGTTAATCTGTGGTCTCGGAGGAGACTTTCCCTGAAGGAAGGGCGGAAGTATGTGTTTCACACATCTATCCGATCCTCCTCTACCGACTCTCTGTGCTTCCACTCCGTATGCCCGTCTAATGTCATTAGTCCGGACCTTGTTCTCTTTCTTGTGGAAGGGCAAGACCCTATGGTATCTCGCGAGGTTCGTTGCCTCCATCCCTCTGAGGGCGGTCTGGGGATGCCTAGCATTGAGATCCGTCAATATATGCTTCGCATTACCTTTCTAGACCGAATGTGTCGTGGGTCGAATGAGGAGGGTGCCTTTTGGAAAGAAGACGTCCAGAAACATTTTCCATCCCTGAAAAGTGTGCACTCGTGCGAACAAGAGGCCGGCCGTTTACCACGTGCCGAGTGCTCTTTTTATCGTGAATGTCGTCGCGCTCTGAAGCTCCTCTTACGGGCTTCGATGGTCTCTCCAACGCCCAGGCGTTGTCTCGCAAGGCATTATATCAAGTTTTAGTTAGGGGTCCGTTCAAGATGATCTGATTGGCGAGCTCGGTCTTACGAAGCAGGAGGCTCGCTCGATATGGCCTTGGGCGCCCGGGTTGAAATGTCTCAATAACGATGAGGCATCACCACCTGGCTGGTGATTCGTGAAGCCCTCTGGGTCGGCAAGAGACTTTGTTCAGCAGGCTTGGAGAAATATCCAAACTGTCGTCGCTGTGCGGGGGAAGTCGAGACTATTGGTCACGCCTTCTTTCAGTGCAGGGCGGTAGTGCCGTTGTGCAAGTTTATTGAAGGCCTCATGGTTCGCATGCTGCATAGAAAGTTTTTTGTCCTGGAAGCCAGTTCTGTTTGTAGCAATGTGGTGCCGCAGATGACGAAGGCTGAACACTATGTGTTCTGTTGCTTACTAGGGGTTATGAGAGTCGTGATTTGGACGACGCGTCAGAAGGATTCCATGAGGGCGAGAAGTTCACTTTTTCCCAACTGATCTTGTTCTTTGAGCATCAGCTTAAAGTCAAGATCAGGACGGAAAGGCGGCGGCTCACCTCATCGGAATTCAGCAAAAGGTGGGTGATTCTTGCGCGAATGTGCCGAGTAAAAGGGGCTGACCTTGAGTGGCATTTGGATGCCGGTTAGGCATTAAGAATATTGTTTTCCTGGGTTCAAACCTAGGCAACCCATCCCGGAGTTTGGTTAGATTAGGTTTTTGCATTTTTTCTTTTAGTTTTTCTATTCTGGTAATCTTAGCTAGGGTGTATTTGCTCATTGGTCCCCTTTTATTTCTGTCCCCATTTTCAAAAAGGGATTATTTGGTTTTTCATGGGTCAAAGAGGCATTTTTTTTTTTGTATTTAAAGGGATGGATAAATGTTTGGGGAAAGATATTTTTGTATATAGGGGCGTGATTGTTAGTGTTTAATCTAAGACTGATGCCCCCACCCCATTCCTTTTTTGGCCTTTTACAATTTTTAAAAAAAATAAAAGAGGGGTTTTTTTGAGAAGGTTAGGGGGGACACCTTTTTTTTTGTTTCTACTGGAATTGTTGGACCACCCCATATACAATATACAAATTTTATATATTATTATATATATATATATTATATATATATATATATATTATAATATATTTTATTATAATTTTATATATATAATTTTATATATATATTATATATATATATAATATATATTTTTTTATATATATATATTATAATATATATTTTTATATATATATATTAACATATATATATATATTTTATTATTTTAAATATATATATATATTATACATATATATATATAT
>CAHIKZ030002411.1:250000-610000 GCA_903632075.3 Acanthosepion pharaonis | reverse complement strand
ACCACAACACTTGTAGCCAAATCACAGTTCAAACGATAGTCCCTCGTAACAGTTTTGTTTCCAACAGGCAACGTAGAAACATCAAAATGGTGTCACACAAAGTCAACCGTCACTTCTAACCAGCAAAAACGTGTGTTGATACCCAAAGCTCAGAAAATCTAAATGCCTTTATAGGTTTAAAAAACAACTTACTTTTGTTCAAACTTTGAGAGATCTTTTCTGATTGATCACGCCATTCGGAGGAGGGAAGAACATTAGCATAGATTCTGGTCCTTAAAGTAGATTTTTACTAACTACTTTTTGGTAATTTTTCTTCGGCAGATCGCACATAAAACCCAAACTCTTTTTCCCAGTAGCTAATTATCTCTTTCACTACAGGAACATATGATCCATTGCTTTTTTTTTTTTTTACACTAATTTTTCACCCAATACATAACCCAAGTTCCACTCAAGGTAAAGGGTTTACTGTAAATTATCAGATGCAGAAAAGTTCTTGATGGCTTTGGGCCAAGCCAATGAGTAAATAAAAAAATGTAGATAAAAAAAAAAAAAGGTCAGATTATTTTAAAGGTGATTACCTTTTCTGGCTGAGAGGATATCAAGTATGGCCCCTTCTGGATCAAACCTTTTCTAATTGAAGAATTACAAAAAAGGTTTCAAATAAAAAACTTTTAATGTACTGATCAGGAGTCAAACTGGTTATTAAAAAAAAAGGAGAAGAGAGAAAAACAAAGAAAATATAAGTTATCTGCAATAAATTTTCAGAAGGCTTGGGAAAATTCATCCTTGGGAAAGGTAGGAGTCTAACTCTTTTCTCCCCCTCCCAATCAACAGCAATGGGTAAATAGTAGAACAGACTTGTTCTATAGCCTTCAGTGACAACCAGTCTAGCAGGAAAAAAATTATTTGATTTATAAAGCACAATACTATGCAACTAAATATAAATTTCATTCATATGACTCAATGATCCTGGCAGAGTCAATTTTTATAATTTCCCATTTGGCACATTAACTTAAATAAAATCATAATTAAAAATTAATTAAAACAATTCATGCAGTGCATAACACAATGGAGCTCAAATGTCTAGTAAGGGCAAAGACACACACAGTGATGTGGACAATAAATGATGTTATCTGGGCCTAAGTTTTATGACTGCACCACCAGTAACACAGATGTGAAAGCAATAAATTACAAATGTAAAATGCCCACATGTAAGGAAAAGATAAAGTAAATGAAAATTTTGGGATCAACTACCACTTTATAGCAGGAAAATAGGCAATTTATAAATTTGATATGATAAAAATATATATTTTTAAGTATTATATTTATGGGTGAAAGTGCTTTTATCATGGATAGAGGGACTGAAGATTATACATGGGTCATGATAGACTTTGAAATCACAGCATTTCTTTTAGTGCCCTTCTTAATATATATAAGATATATATATATATATTTATTTATTCAAAGATGCAAAAATAAATCCAATGTGGTTATTATATATCATTATAAAAAAGTAAATTGTTTCTGAACATTGTTCCATGGAGCCCTAGGGTTTGCCTAAATTCACAAGGGTTTTGTGAGAAACACTGATACACCATTAATTGTCAACCCAAAATTCTGTAACATGCCAAATAATCTACAATGGCACGCAGCAACAAATGACATCACAAAGTCCAAACCGATAACTACTACAACGCAAAGAAGATCTTTAGCAGTTTGAATTTTAATATATACTAAAGTATATATGTTATATATTACTATATATAAAATATACTGTACAACAGGTACATTGACCTTGACTTGTATAAAAATACATAAGTTGTTGGCACACTGAATGATTTTAAAACCCTAAGTCAACACATAGTTAGTGGAAGGTTGCCACCCTGTCCTATAATGTATTTTGACTAATTTTTTTAATTCATTTAATATTCAAAATTTTAAAATACATTCTATAGCATATTATAAATAAAGTCTTTGGTTATTATAATAAAGGTTTAACCTTAAATTTAAAATTTATTATTACTTATTTAAAATTATAATAATAATTTGATATTAGTTATTTAGGTTTACTTTTTGTGAGTGACATCTCAAACAATCAATATTAATTTTTTTTTTTTTTAATCTAATTTAATTTGAAAAAAAAAAAAAAAAAACATTTTTTTTTCTCTTAACAGTTATTCAAAAAAATATCTGTCTAAGATTTGAACTAAGAAAAAAAAATAAAACAATAATAACTAATAATTATTTTTAAAGAATTTTAGAGACAAAAAAACTATTGAAAAATTCCACTTTCCCAATTGTTTGAGAAAACACTGATAAAGAGATGGGAAGATATAAACAATAGGAAAAAATGTTAATCCTCAGAAACAGTCTAAAAGCCTGATTTTTTTTTTTAATCTTAATGTTTTAAGTCAAATCACTGTTTAAAAGCCTGAATCAGAAATGAGAAAAATAAAATAAGAGGAATTTGATGTCAAAGAAAACCTGGTAATGTTGAAAAATACTGAAGTCAGAGGTTATTGCCAGTCACTAAAACAAATGCAGAAAAAGAAAGAAAATGCAATTTAAACTGGAGGTGAGCGAAGTAAGTCAGATACCTTCAAAATGCCTGAAATTTCAAAAATTTTAATCTTTGGCAATTGGAATATGAGAAAGCCTTTTGACAAATCACCATTATTCTCCTTATCTTCCACCCACTAACTACCAAGTTTTCAAACATCTTAACAAGGTTTTTAAAGCAAAGACCTTCGTTTTCAAAAAATACAGAAAAGCCCAGATCAGATGAGAAAATCTTTAAAATCAGAGGGAAATAACCTGTAACAGAACCATGAATGCCGTTTCAGGAATTCCTCCAAAAGCTGATTTAAAGGTGTTTAAATAGATTAAAGTCAGAATAACTGTTGATTCTAAAATCAATATTGAACAAACAAAATAGTATTTAGGTGAGAAAGCCTTGTTAATCAAAAATTTTTTAAAGAGGCGATGTTGCTAGAGATGTAGATTTAATTTATATCATTTATGGCAAAGAATCAGAAAAAAAAAAAATGCAAAATCTTTTCAAGATAAAGTGACACTAAGACTGGATGGTGGGGAATTCCAGTTTTTTAACTTTATATAATTAGGCCATTCTTTTAAAAGATAGTCTTGGTTCGTCAAAATGTTATTCGATTTTAATGAAAAATATCATTGCAGTCAGAATATTAGTCAAAGTTATCTCTGGTCAAAGATATGACATAGTCCATCATAAGAGAAGAGAAAGGTAGCAGTAAAGATGTCCCAGCTATAGGTTAAATATCAGGACAGGTTGGGCTCTCAAGCTAAGATTGGTAATCAACCAAGGAGAAAGACAACTCTGAATTCTAAGCTGTAATGATCAAATCATAGGTTGCCATCGGAAAAGGAATAGCACCTGAAAAGGAGACAGTGAAGACATTGTCAGTAGGATGTTTGATGTAGTCAACGACAATTTAATAGACCAGATTTAGCACTGAACTGAAATGGTATCATACTAAAGATCCTTCATACTGGACAATGGATGAGACTTAATTATTCTGGATCTGATAGAAATAGCAAGAACACAGAGTAGCAACTTAAACAATACATGTAAACAGCATGAAGAAGTATATGGGATGTGATAAAAACATCCTGAACTGCAACCTAGTTCATTCCTTTAATTATTTCAAGGTAATGATTTAAAATTCAGTATCCACCCAAAAATAATCCTCTCATAAACTTCTATTCACACCACAACAACAAAAATCCAGAATAATTATAGACTTCTAAAGGATGTTCCACTAACTTGGACTGATTTTAAATGTGAATTAAGTTTAAGTGTCTAATGATTTTTTTCTTTTTCTTTCTGATTTAACAAGTCCTTGGCAATTTCAACCATAGAAAGATTAACAAAAAAAACAAACAAAAAACAAACAAAAAAAACAACAAGCAAACTTAGCATGGCAGCCAGCGTAAAAACCTAACTTCACAGCCAGTATAAAAACCTAACTTGGCAAGCAATGTAGTTTTACTTACTCATATTTCGAGACAGAATTCTGATTGAGAAGGGTGGTGTAACAAAGGTTGTGAGCCATCATAATGGAGGGATACAGTGAAGAAAAATCCAAAGTTGCAATTGGAGTGTTGTAATATCTGAAATGCAAGAAATTTCAAGAAGGTTAAAGAGGAACACGTAACTGATTGAAATAAAATAAAAAAATAAATCTTACTTATTATAAAACGCAGATTGTGTGTGTGTGTGTGTGTGTGTCTGTACGTTTATATGTTGGATCGGATTTCTTACATTTTTCAACCGATTTCAACAAAACTTCACAGGACTGCGTAAAATTAACTTGCGGTGGTTCTGACAGCGCCAAAAATTGGAAAAACAATTGTTTTTGGACGAAATCAATTTGAAAACAGGATAAAACACGATTCTGTCGCCAGATTGAAAGGGGGACAACTCATATCGAGTTATACTTATAAAACCCAGGTTGCGGGTGTTTGTTTATATATGGGATCGGATTTCCTCCATTTTTCAACCGATTTCAACAAAACTTCACTTTTTTTTTGGCAGGTAGTGTTTCTTATTGCCTTGCACACTTTTTTCTTTATTTTTACATTCAGAATGCTTTAAAAATTCCATTTACAAGACAATTGTTTATAATAAAATTCTATTCAATTGATAGACTCATAACGATTGAAAACAATATTTTTGTTTGAGTTTAGGTTTGACCAATTCGTAAAAAGAAAACAACAAAAAAAAAAACTAATTAAGACATGCGTGTCCGTCAACCTTAAACACTAATCTTTGTCAATTTTATTTTTCAGTCTTTATGATGGTCGATACTTGATCTATCTCTTACTGTTACATCCCCGGGCAACGCCGGGCTCTCCTGCTAGTAAGAAATATTAATGAGACACCAAACAAATTTTCTCAAACAATATCTATCTATTGCATCTTTATAAGCCTAACATTCATCTACTACATCTGGTCCGGTGCTTCTACTATGTATAGGGTGAACCAAAAAAAACGAGAACTTTTTAACAATACAATGAAACCAAGAGTGATGGAAGAAAAATAGTTGATTCATAGTAATTGAAACCTTAAAACATGCCATTTAAGAAACAATGATGGAATTTTCATTTTTTTAAAAATGACGTCCTGTAGATGGCATCCTCCTCTATTTTTCCTATTCTTGAAATGTGCTGTTGAGATTCCTCATTGACTGCTGCTAAAATCTCAGCCGGGATACTGTGAATTTCATCTTGAATTCTAAATGGCAAAATGTTTACTTGCTCAAGGTCACTGTCTCGCAGTGTTGCCACTTGCTCATGTCTGGCAATATGCACTTCAAAAATTCCCGTTTTATATACAAAAATTTAAATGCAATGTAAATAATCATCATCTTCGGTTACTTTGAATCCTGTTTTTTTTTTATCATTTCACCCCAAGCAAGGCAATAAAGCCACTAAGATGTAAGAGACTACCGAATGTTAGAAAATATGAGAAAAACTACAATTAAGAAGACAGAGAGAGAGTGAGGACAATAAAAGGATAAGAATTAAACAGATGATAACGATTGACATTGCATTTAAATTTTTGAAAATCAAAGTTGACTGGGAAGCAAGAAGCCAGAAGGGAGTTCCACAAGTGAGGAGACCGTCCAAGAGGACAGATGTTATGTAGCAGCTCAGTTTTCCCTTTTTGTCACCAAAGAAATCCTTTAATCTTGCAGTAAAATAATTGAGTTTTGGAGGATATTAGTTAACATATATGATATCAGTATATTGACATTTTAAATTTTAATTTGTATGTAAATCTAACACCCACAATTATGATATCACCAAGTTCATGAGCCAAAGGTTTAATCCACTAGCTTATTGTCCTGTGGGACAATCAGGAATGTAGAAATTAGTGTCTTAAACCTAATTTTCTTTAAAAAAAAAAAAAAAAAAAAAAGTAAAGTAAAGTAAAGTAGAAACTCAGCATTTAAGACTGACATTTTTTTTAAAAAATTTTATTAAATGTTCACCCAAAACAAGTCACATCCTGGTTATGACGATAAGTTCCCAGGTCCACCTTGACCCAGGGTGGTAGCACCTGTTAGGGTCCCAGCTGAAGCAAATGGTTAACCCCGAAACTGAGGTAAAAAGCATTATAAAAGTGTAATAGGTTTTAATACCAGAAATACTTTGTAAAAAAATCATTACCAGAAATAAATTAAAAAAAAAAAAAAACTATTACCAGCAATACGTTTTTGAAAATAATATTACCAGCTATACATTTTTAAGGAAAAAAATATTAAGAGAAATAGATTTTTGACAAAACAAAATATTACCAGGAAAAAAAGTTGTTGGCATTAAAATAACCCATTGAGGTTGATATGCCGTAAAACAAATCAAAACATATCAAACCAAAACAACTCTCAAGAGCCACTCAAAGTAGAATGTCACTGAATGAGGTGTGCAGTATTAATGTAAGAGGAGGAAGTAAGATATGACAGTTATAAGGATACAAAGTAACCCTGGACTTAACAGATGACAAACTTTTTCCTTTTTACTAATGTACACCTAGTACAAGACCCAAGAGTCACTCAAGTTAGAGTGTTTCTGAATGAAGTGTGTGACATGAATGTAAGATTAGGAAGCAAGCATTATGTGGATATGGACGATAGATAATGACTTAATTTTGACTTGAAGAGGTAAAATTGTAACATTTGAGGAAGCATCTATTTGGGAGTCAGTTCCACAAAGTAACAGCTCTTGGGAGAAAAAAGCTTTCTCCATACAATTGGAATATGGAGGGAGTGGGGGTGATTTTATTATGCAAATCAATGTTTTTATTTAATTTTACTAATTTTTACTCAATATAAGGCTCAACAGCCACTCAAGGTAGAGGATCACTGAATGAGGTGCATGATATAATTGTAAGGGCAGGAAGTGAGGATTATGAGGATATGGAGGACAGATAACTTAACCTTGACTTGAAGTGGTTAACATTGCAGCATTCATCCACGCTCAAGTCTGTTCCGCAAAACAGCGGTTCATGTGAAAAAGCCATCAGAGTTGAACTTCCTCACAATATAGTCTTTCAAATTATAACTAAAGGTCACATATCCAGGCACTTTCTGACAGATGCAATGTCACAAGACCATTGTTACTAACAAGAGTAGAATCTGGTTTAAAATGTCAGTAGTTTCTCTTGGCAAGTCAAAGGTAAAAGTGATTTTCTAAGCCAGGCTTAAACGTGGCACAAGGGTTCAAAAAATGAAAAATCAGTGAGGATCGAACTCAAAAAGTAGATTGTTGTTCTATTGCAAGAATGAAAAAAACCGTTACACCATTAGTGTCCTCCATAATGAAAAATGCCTTGATTTCAGATAAAACCTGATGAATATTTATGAGTTTCTTAATTCAAAAAAATTTTAAAAAACTAACATTTTTGGTCTTGTTTATGAATGTGTTAGAAAATAAAATCCTTGCAAATGCCTGATAAGTCCCTCAGAGAAAAGTTTTTCTAACATTTTTGAGACGTGGCCACAAGGTCCAAGTATGGGGCACCCAGTGAGGATTGAACTCACTACTCAGTCGTAATTGTTCTAGCAAGACAAGCTTTCTAACCATTACACCACATCGAGGTGCCCAAGTCAAAGGTAAAATGCCAAGAGAGAAAGCACAACAGTTTAAATAGTATCTAATGGCCCAATCCACTCTGGGCAGAAGGGGAATCTTCTGCTGCTGCCACTATAGGAACAGTCCATTAAGTTGGGGAGGGAGGATAACTGGTTATACCAGTTACAATAAATAATAGTTAACAGTTACTCTATCACTATCTCCATATTTTTTAAAAATTTCATCCAATTCAAGGCTCAAGAGCCACTCTTGGTAGAGCATGATGGAATTAGAATGTGTAAATAAAACATTTAAATTTCTAAAAAGGGCCATGAATAGAAAAAAAGTTCAGGACCATTAAAATAGCAAAGCAAATTTACATAAATGTTCATCAGGTTAGCTAAAAAATAAATAAAAGAAAACGGATAAATACATAACCTAATGTTATTTAAAATATATAACATAAACTAATCCCAAACTGAAATATTAATTTGCATAAATAGAAAAAAAAATTACAAGGACTTTTGTTTATTAGATATCAATTTATGTCATTTAGTGTCCCCCATAACTTACCAATTTATGTCATTTAGTGTCCCCCATAACTTACCAATTTATGTATTTAAATAATCCAAATAAAAATTTATGTCATTTTTGTCCCCTATAATCTTTATATTTATGTCATTTAGTGTCCCCCAAACTTTAAAAATTTATTTCATTTAGTGAATATTTACCAATTTATATTTAGTGTCCCCCATAACTTACCAATAAATAAAATTTAGTGTCCCATTCATTAAATATTATTAAAAAAAAAATAACTTTAGATATTTTTTTCATTTAATTGTCCCCCATACTTAAAAAAAATTATGTATTTATATGTCAATAACTTGGTAATTTATGTCAAAAAGGTTGACGCACTTTTTAAAATTTAAGATAGTCCCCATAACTTTTTTTTCATTTAGTATGTTTTTTATGTCATTTATATAAAATCCATAAACTTTTTATCGGTCATTTAATGGTCCCCCATAAAAAAATTTATGTCTGTTTAGCCACTGTCCCCAAAATAAACCAATTTATGTCAATATATTTGAAACATAATTTAAAACATTTTTTTTAGTCAATCCCCATAACTACCAAACTTATGAATAAGGAAATGTCCCCATAATTTTAGTCCTATGTCAATTTTTCTATATAGATAAGATGTAAATTTATGTCAAAATGTGTCCCCAATTACGGATTATAACATTTATATCCCCAATATCTCATTGAAATTATGTCATTTAGTGTCCCCATAATTTTAATTTATGTCATTTGGACAATCCCATTTTTCTACTTGTTATCCAATTAAATCCCCCATATAGCTGGCATTTATTAATTATCGGATGAAACATAAGTTATATGTTTATGTCATTTAGTTCTCCATCCCAACTTACTAATTTATGTTAATTAGTGTCCCCATAACTTAAACAATTTAAAAGTTTAGTGTCCCACCAATAATTTTCATTTTGTCATTTAGTATTCCCCCAAACTTAAAATTATGTTTTTTAGTTTCCCCAAATCCTTTTAAAGACATTTCAGATAACCTGATGAATATTTGAACCTTAATTTCCTAAGAATTTTTGAAAAATTAACATTTTTGGTCATGTTTATGAATACGTGTTAGAAAATAAAACCCTTGCAAATGTCTGATAAGTCCCTCAGAGGATGAATTGTCTTTAGTCATATTATACTTTTACAGATATATCTGAGATTTTATATATGAAAAAAACAAAACATGAACTCACCCTTTTATGGGTTCAATGACTGTAGCACCTTCGTATTCATCTCCAGTGCTGATCTTCTGTACAGGCAATAACAAGTCTTGTTCCTTGGCCTAAAACACAAATCCAACAATTAAATATGTGATACAATAATTTCAAATGGAAAAAAAAAATGTCTGCTGTTGGTGGAGAATTTTATTTATTTATTATTTTTTTTTTTTTGCTTGTAATGTCAACAAAAAAAAAAAAAAAAAAAATAATTTTTCTACAATCTTTTATTTGCAAAGAATTTCTAAAAGTTTGTTATTTTTTATACTTTTTTTACTAGTGAGCTAGCCAAATGAGCTGACTCATTTTATAGTTCACCAATAGAAGGGTTAACCAATCAGAAAAACAATATTTAATGCGACGTGTATAAAGGCGGCAAATGTTTTTTTCAAAATATTCACTGAAAACCTCTGATATCAAAGACTGAAGAAAGACAGGAACAGCTGCTGGTGGTATTGGCGATATAGTCAGATTCAGTAGAGTGTCTGACTTCGTCAATTAATCTTTAACGTTGTTTCATTGAACAGATTACGTATTTCTGCGCTTTATTCTATATTCATAGGCTATGGTGAATATAAATAAAGAGTTTATCATTATTTACTTTTTATATATTCAAACTATTTATAGAATTATTTGATGACCTGTTTTGCGTTCATTTTTGGCATTCATCAGGTGAATATTGATCCAAGTAACCTATAGGGGATGCCAAACTGAACACTAATCAACATAAAAATGCAGACCATTCTCATTTAGTATTTTAAAACATCTCTCCTCTAGTTCTTTAATTTTAGTACTGCCCTGTTTTTGATCACCCTGTTTCCACCGAGTATATCCACACTGCCCAGCCTAGCGATTGAACCCACAATTACTATGTCACCAATTTCATAAACCAACACTTTAATCCACTAGGCTATTATGCCATAGGAAACTTCTTTAGCTTACTTGGATTGACGTACACCTGAGAATAGGTGGAGGTCACAACAGCTGAAACTTTGAGATAACAACAACAAAGATGAAGACAATAGTCCAAATATAAATAGTGAAAAATAATGGGTAGAAATTTTGTACTGTTTTTTTTTTTTTTCATTCCTATATATATATATATATATATATATATATAATATATCTAAGGATGAAATACAAAAAATGCAAAATGAATATGCAATTTGCTGTTTTTGTTTAATGTAAACTTAGAAACATCTAGTAACACCTTCTTCATTCATATTTTTAAAACATAATAACATTGATCTTCCAAATTATTTATTGTTTTGTTAAAAATACTTTTTTCTATCTGAAAATCTAATAGACATAAATTCTATTTATTCATGAATTTATTTTATTAATGTTAACAGCATTTTGCATATTTATCTCTTTTTGTTTTTTGAAATTTTTTTCATACTAAAAATTTATATCCATATATTTATTTATATATATATATATATGTTAGTTAATCCCTGTCAAGAGGGGGTGGATATATTTATGCACAAATGGTGAAATGCACAAGTTTCATCTGCTCAATAAGAGTTAATGGATAGGACTTATGAGATCCCGTTGAGTGGTCACTAGACCTTACAAATAATATTTTTCTTTTTTCATTAACCATTTGAAATCAGTTGTTTATCAGACGCACCTAAGAAATATTGAGGAACTTAAAGAAGGAATTAAACATGAATGCAGTAAAAGAATCTGATGCGTTAATGAATCATGCAGGCATTCGTTCAAAATGTGTTTTGAAAAAAAAAAGGAAAATATTTTTTTTTTAACAGCATTTAATTAAATAACAAGTAAATAATATTTTCCATTTTAATTATACTTTAATATTTTATCCCTATGGTGTAATATTTTGACTTATATATATATATATATATATATATATATATATATATATATAAGCAATAAAGATGGTTATAGAATTAGGACAGTAACAGAAACAAAAGTGAAAATAATGAAAAGATGAAAAAAGTTATTACAGTATAAAAATAGTCATTCATGTATTTGCAAATTAAATTTGTCATTGATTCCTTGGTTTATTTTTCATTTTAAGCTTTATCTTTTATTCTTTTTGGTTATTTATATCTTTCTCCCCCCATATATATATATATATATATATATATATATATATATATATATATATATATATATATATTGATTTAAAAAAAATGAAATTCTTTGTATTTTTTTTTTTTTTGCATTACCTAGGTAAATTTCATCCAACGCTTTAAAATCAGGGTCTTTTTTAAGAAATGATTTCAAACAAACAGTGAAATGAAAAAAAGAACGCCAAAAATAGTTGATGGTTGGAATTTAAAGGGTAAAATTTTACTTGAATATATATATATAAAAAATTAAAATAATATTTTTTATTAAACGAAAAGACCCTGATTCGTTATATTTGGCACACGCATATATATATATATATAAAAAAAAAAAAAAAAAAAAAATGGTCATACAAAATGGAATTAATTTTTTTTTAAATCATTATATTTGTTTTGTGGTATCAAAACATGGTTCATTATATATATATATATATATATATATATATATATATATATATATATATATATATATAAATTTATTGAGCCAGACAAAAATATGAGGTTTCAATTTGAACACAGATTAAAATATCTTAGCTTAAATTTTATTTATTTATTTAATAACATATATATATATATGCATAAAATTGAATGAAATATGTCAAATGGAATTTGAACTCTGCTCAAAATTTCTCATTTTGTATCACTAACCATTACACTACCTATGTATATATGGTTTCATATTTTCTCTCACCTTTCCCTGATGATCCGCTTTTATGAAACCTGGGTAGGTTTGTCCAAATCACTAGGTTTATCTAGGTCTGCTCTAATAGAATGTATTGAGCTCTTTTAGTTAGTTGTTTACTATGTAAAAACATATTTTTCTTTGGGCTTTAAACCTGTCTGTGCGTCATTTTTTCGACAGACTATCATGTTTCTAGCTCTTTCTTTTTTTTTTTTAAAACCTTTTTTTCCTTCGAGATTGATTTGATTATTGGCAAATCAAAAATTCAAAGGTTTTTCAAAACAAGTATAGTTACAGATTATATATATAGTCATAACCCAATATTCCTATATATATATATAAATCATATTATATAATTATATATATACACAGGATTTAATATTGCTAAGCATTTTTTTTTTTTTTGCTCAATCTTGGCAATCTAGGCTTCGAGCACTTTATCAAGTAGTTAAATTTGCATTTGGACTTTTTTCTCTTTACTTTTTTCAATATTACTGTTTTTATTCAAGACTGTATCTGGATAAGAAATTTTAGATTCTTTTTTTTGTTCCCTTTTCATCAATAATGTTTTGTTCCTCATAATATATATATATATATATATATATATATATATATATATATATATATATATATATATATATATATAAATATAGATAACTAGACTCGTTTTTCAAAACCCTCGAATTTTTGATTTGCTAATCAAATCAATCTCGAGGGAAAAAAAAAGTTTTAAAAAAGAAAGAGCTACAAACATGAACTTCTGCCGACAAAAAAATCGCACAGATGCAGGTCTGAAGCCCAAAGAAAAAAACCCGATACGAGTAAACAACTAACTA
Organism: Acanthosepion pharaonis; assembly: GCA_903632075.3. NCBI lineage: Eukaryota > Metazoa > Mollusca > Cephalopoda > Sepiida > Sepiidae > Acanthosepion > Acanthosepion pharaonis. Next base: position 596,973 of record CAHIKZ030002411.1, on the reverse strand, counting down.
ACAAAAGAGCTCAATACAACCGTAGAGCAGACCTAGATACACCTAGTGTGAGCCAGACAAACCTACCTAGGTTTCACCTAAACGGATCGTCAGGGAAAGGTTCTTTCCCTTATATATATATATATATATATATATATATATATATATATGTATATATTGTGTGTATAAGTCTTTTTTTTCATTCTTTAATGATCAATTTAAAAATTTATTCAAATTTTATTCCTGTCTATTATCTTCTTTCTTCTCCTTTTTTTCTCTCACCTTTTCCATTTTTTCTCCTCATTGCCTTTTTTTGCTGTCCTATTTATTTATTCGAATTTATTAAGATATTTTGAAAATTATTTTCTTCAAGTTATTTTGAAAGAGATTTTTTTTATTTTATTTCCATTTCAAAAGATAACTTTTTTTTACAAATTTTTTATTTAATTTTGACTTTTTTTTTTATTTTTTTTCTATTCCTCCAGAGACTTTTTTTTTTCTCCTTTCCCTTCCTCCATAGACTTTTTTTTTCCTTTCCCTTCTCTAGAGACTTTTTTTTTTTCCCTTCCTCTTTTTCCAGAGACTTTTTTTTCCTTAAAAAACTAAATAGAGATAATTTTTTTATATATTTATTATATTTTTTAAAGAGACTTTTTTTCCATTCATTCCTCTTAAAATGGATTTTTTTTTTCCCTTCCATTTAGAATTTTTTTTTCCTTCCTCTTTTCCAGAGAATTTTTTTTTTTTCCTCTTTTTCCAGAGAAATTTTTTTTTCCTTTATTTAAAGAGATATTTTTTTTTATTTTTTTTTTATACTTTTTTCATCCTTCCATTTTCCAGAGATATTTTTTTCCTTCCTCTAAAAAATGAAAAACAGAGACTTTTTTTTAAAGGATTAAAAAAAATATTTTCACTTTTTTTCCCTTCCTTTTTTGCAATTGCCAGACTTTTTTTTCCTTCCTTTCCTCTTCGCCAAACTACCAGTCTGCAACAAATATTCTTTGCAGCAGTGATTTATCTTTGAACCCTCGTCTTAAATTGTATTCTGTATCAGATGTAAAAAAATTTTATTTTTCAAATAATTTATTTTCTTGTTTAAAACTTTCCTGAAGATAAAACAAAATTTCAAGACACTAGATGCATCCAGAAAATACGTCTGAGCAAATTGGATTCATTTAAAGGAGGGGAAGGAAAAAAAAATTTTTAAAAAATAAAAAATTGACTAAATTGTTCTTCTTTTGCCTAAAGAATTACCTGATGTCAGGTTGTGTGTGAACGCAGAAAGAGACAAACAGACAGTCTGGGAATCATTTGAACTTTGTGTTCTTTAAAAGAAAGGTCAGAGATGAAATTGGCCAAAAAAAAAAAAAAAAAAAAATGCAAGACACAAAGAAAAATAGAAAACAGAAATGAAGATTAAATTTTTGTATAAAAACATGTAAAAGAAAAATATGAAGAAAGTAATTCCATTTATTCAGTTGGAGAAAAAAAAAGTTTGTATTTAAAGGCTTACATTCATGGATTAAGAAGTGTGTGTGTGAGCGAGGAGGAGGTGCTGAAAAGTTCCAGCATACCCAAGAAGAATAATCTACAACCATAAAAACAGATGTTATTCACCCTGAAGCTTACTGCATTTAGCAAATCATTTCTCAAGTTTCTTTAACCTTTCTAAAAGAAATTCTAATGCTTGGCCCTGGAAATGCTGATTTTTGAGAAGTGGGTCATAGCGAAATCTTGTCAGCCTCACCCTAGATGTGTTTTGTGTGTGTATGTGCACACATATGCACAAACACAGAGAGCAACACTTGCACATACATATACTGAAAAGTTTTGGAATCAGTGTTTCTTTGGGAAAGGTTAAAGAAACTTGAGAAATGATTTGCCCAACGGCTTAAGCTGTCAGGTGAATAGCATATCTATTTTATGGTTTGAGTTGTGTATATAAGAGTGTGTGGATGGTTATAGAATGTAGGGCAGTAATAGAAACAAAAGTAAAGATAATGGGACAAGATGAAAAAGGTTATTTTTAATGACGACGTTCACCGATGTATTAGGTAAAGTTTCTTCAGGTCAAAATCTGTGTCAGGAAAATGCGTTGGGATTTTTGAGGATAAGAGGAGAAATAAATTACCAATTAGATCCAATGACCAGAGACCAGAAAGAATTACACACACACACACACACATATATATATATATATATATATATATACACACTCACATGTATATATGTATGTATGATGAAATAGACAAACTCCAACAATTGATTAAGAAAAAAATGCAGAATTTTCTTTCAAAATAGTTTTTTATTTTCCCAATGAAGAATCTCATCTGAGACCATCTTCAAAAATGGTTTCAGTTATGATATATATATATATATATATATATATATATATATATATATATGTGTGTGTGTTTCTGTAAATTAAAACGTTTCAACTGTTCATTTTTTTTTTTTTTTATTGCTTATTCTAAGTTCAAAATTTTTTTTTTTTTGTAGTATAAGGAAATTTTTTATCCATTTTGCTCATACATATATAATTTTTTCTTTATAAGATTTAAAACATTGTTTGATTTATATTCAAAGTTGGTTTTATTTATTTGTAAAATTCTTATAAAAGAGCCTCAAAAGTTTTTTAGCTTTTTTTTATTATTGCTTTTATGTAATATGTATTTTCAACTAATCCATCTAATCTGTGAGTGTAAGCATGAATGTTTTGAATGTACAGAAACACATACACATAATCACAGAAAACTTAACCCCCTGAAGATGGTCTCAGATGAGACTGAAAGTACTTGGGAAAATAAAATCAATTTGAAAGAAAATTTTGGCATAATCAATTTTCTAAAGCTACCAAGAAATTAATCCACGAACTTGAATGGATCACAACAAAAACTAATCAACATGATATGTCAAAATTACTTAACCAAACCTGTTTGAATATATATATATATATATATATATATATATAAAATATATTAATGAGTACAAAATCCTTAAAAATCCATTTGATTATAATTTATTTCATGAATATACAAAAATATATTCAGCTATTCAGGCCAACGTTTTCTTAATAAATGGAGTCAATTTATACAGATGAAAGGAAAAGGGAGAGGAAAAAAAATAAAAATTTAATAATAAAAGAATATTAGAAATTATTATTATTATTATTATCAATTTAAAATTGTGATGATTATAATGGCATGATGATGGTTTCAAACAGCGAAAAAAAATGACAATTCAATGTATCTAATTGAATTCAAAATAAAATACCTCACCCTGTTTTTTTTAATCCGTCCTGAAATTTTAATGTAGTTCCGTCTTTCAACACTAAATGATTTTAAAATCTGTACTACAACTTACTAAACAAGAGACGTCTTCATTCCCTACCTATAACAAGGTCGATGTTTATAAAATTAAAAACCCATGAGCATTCAAACAAAAAATAGATATTTTAAACACTTTTTAATAAAAATCAAAATTTAAATTTATTTTCATAAAAATAGCTTCCTAGAATTGTTTCAAATTATCCAACAGAGATCTTAGGTGCTAATAATAATAAATTTTTTATCATGTATAATGCATCGACAAAAAAATCTGTCAGAGAGTAATTCCTATTTCAGTGTTCGTTCCTTTTACCGAAGATGAAGGACAAAGGTGAATATTCATTTTGAAAAAACCTTTTCAAAAACAATGTTTAATTAAATTAATTAAGTTAATGTTTATTGTACTGATTATATTGGTACCTTTTCGAATGTCCATAAGTTTTTTTAATTAACCAAACTAAATTTACCTATTTCATCCATCATTAAAGTTTTCAATCAAACTGGTTAAATATCCATAATTTCATATAAGATTCTAAACCCTGATATTACTGGCACCTTGAAAAATCTTAGGCTAAAATGATATAAATATTTATTTTTATATATTTATATATTTTTTTTATTGTTGTTCATCTATTCCTGCCATTTGTTTATTACAAATGTTTTTTATTGGGCCTTATCTGAAGGCCTTCTTCAGGTGGTTGGAATGTCGAACTGAACCCTTTATTTCGCTCATTATTTAGACTATTGTTCAGTTCCATATGCCATGTTAATGGATGTCAGTTATCATTTCTTTAACTTCCACTTTATCCACTGCCTTAACCAGGTTTGAACTCACATCTTGGGTCCTGTCACTGGATCTAAATAATGCCTTTATCCACTGTGCCATGTGTCCTTGAGGACATCTGTGTATGAATTTCTAGGATTATAAACCTAATGTCTTCAGCAACCAGTGGCACAGTGGATAAAGGTGTTAGATCCAGTGGCAGGACCCAAAGAGTGAGTTTAATACCTGGTTAAGGCAGTGGAGAACTTTCAGAGAGGAATTAATAGGCAATAACTGACATCCATTCGACATGGCATGTGGAACTAGAACAGTCTACCCCAGTGAGCTAAATAAAGGTTTCATTTCGACATTCCAACCACCTGAAGAAGGCCGGAGCATACAATGGACAAAACATTGTGATAAACATGGCGACAAAGATAAGGACAATAGTCCAAATAATGTAAATAGTGTACATAATACCTCATCTCAGAAATGTAGACAGTACATTTTTTTCATAAACACACCAGTGACGCAGAGAACTCAATCTGTTGGAAGAGTCTTGCATTATCAGCAGTAATAGTCACTGTTTACAAATTCATGCTTTCTCCCCACAGTGATCAACTGAATCAATTTTTATATATATAAGTCGACATTGAAATCAACACCCAGCAGCAAGTCTGTCTCATGCTTAAACACAATTGTCAGGCCATGTGCATTGTGGTTTGGTTCAAATATTTATAGTCATCAGTGGTGCATTATGATTAGACCTATTGTATTATTCTAATGATTATGTGGGTGGGCAGTATTGGTTATCTTTCAAATTATTCCAGGGATGATTGAGTGGAAATAATTGTGGACCCAGATGCAGTTTTGTGGCTGTTATATAGTATTGTTTGTTAACTTTTTTACTCATTATTATTGAATGTTTTATTTGCTGGTTGTTGTTATTACATTTACTTGTATTTATGTGTGCGTTCATAGTTTAATTTGTTTATTGTTAGATTATTTTTATTTATCAAACCCATGTTTTTTTTTTGTTGGAATGAGGTGAGGGTTTCTTTTGAAATCCTTCAAAGAAAAACTTGAAAAAAAATATAATACTTTATATTTTCCATTGTCAATGTTCAAACTGAAAATTTTGGGACATATGTGCATACACAATAATGTTCACCTAATAGAGTTCAAGAGCCACTCAAGGTAGAGGGTTAATGAATGAGGTACATACTGTGAAGGTAAGCAGAGGAAGTTGGAAGTGAAGAATATGAGAATATAGAGACTGTGTGGATTTGCTTTTCATGCCCTAACCTTTTGTAGATTATTTGAAGCAGCAAAATATGTTTTTTGATTATAAGAATTTTGTGGAGATAGTAATAATTTACATCTAATTTACCCATAGTTGAGGGGGGGAGAAGAGGTAGATTCATAACTTTCCTAAGAGTATTTGCACATAAGTGAATATAACGAACCCAACTGGAATTGGAACTTGGCTCTCCAATATTCCAATTCCAAACAGCTATCCATTACACCATCCACACATCCAAGCTTACGGCACCTGGTAATTCCCAAGCGGTCACTCATCTAGGTTCTGACCTGGCTTGATGTGTCACTATAACCATCGTAATCAACCCTGCAACACTATCCCACAGATGAAACATTGCTATCCTCTCGTAAATGTATTCCACATACATGGCATCAACTCATCTTCATTTCCTTCATATTCCATTGGTAAGGAGGAAGTTTCATTTAGTTTCTTCCACAAAACTTACTTTCTGGAATGAACACCAGAGTGGGTGATTCCCCTACCACAACATTGTATTTGGTGAACTGAAGTTTATTTACTACAGTTCACACCCACCAATAAAAAAAACATAGGAACAGGTTTAGATCAGTGATTCCCAAAAGTTTTTTGAGTTACCGCCCCCTTGTGCACCAAAGCACAACCCTAATTTGCCTCCCAATGTATAGACACAACCCTAACATGCCTGCACAAATATAGACACAACGCAACAAACCAATGTATAGATACAGTCATAATGTGCTCCAATGTGTACAGACACCACACTAACACCTCTCTACAGTGTACAGACACCACACTAACACCTCCCCACAGTGTACACACACCACACTAACACCTCCCCACAGTGTACACACACCACACTAACACCTCCCCACAGTGTACACACACCACACTAACACCTCCCCACAGTGTACACACACACACAGTGTACACAACCACACTCCCACAGTGTACACACACCACACTAACACCACCCCCATGTATAGGCAGAATCCTAACATGCACCCACAATGTATAGACAGAACCCTGATGTGCCTTCCCACTGTATAGACACGATCCTAATGTGCACACCAATGTATAGACACGATCCTAACGTGCACACCAATGTATAGACACGATCCTAATGTGAACCCCCAACATACAGACACAATCCTAACAAGCACCCCCAATGTTTAGACAATGCAACCAACCAATATATAGACATAACACTAACGCCTCCCCCAATATATAGGCACAATCCTAGCATGCACCCCCTATGTGCCCCACCAATGGAAAGACAACCCTAACGCGCCCAACCATTGTATAGAGCCAACCCCAACGCACCTGCCAAAAATTTATAGTCAAACTTGGTGGTAGTAATGCATGTCAAAAAATAAATAAATAAATAAATAAAAATAAAAAATTTTGATCTAGAAAATGGCATTTTAATAAACTACATTTTTGTTACCGTCTGTTGCTTCTCTAATTTATATATATAGAAACTTTCCCTTACCCACGTACTCTGATCTATATCATTTGTCATCATCTAACCTTTAAAGTACAGACCGGTTCCTGGACACTCAGACTACAAGAGACACCAGAGACGATCGCTCTGTCCATTTTGTGGTCAACTTGATTCTTTTCATTCTTATTATATAACGTGTCTGGTAACTCTCCATGAGATCAAATGATTTTTTTTCCTTTTCATAACCAACTGACCTTTTTATATGAATTAAAAACAGAAAAACATAAACATGGCAATTAGGAGGATGAAAACAAAAAATTTAAAAAAATAACAAAAAACATACTCAATCACAGTGGGCTGGCACAATAGAGCCATGTAGACATTTGCAGTTTTTTAGTTCCTATAACGATTTTCAGCTCAATTGTCGAACTGTACTAACGTCATTAGTACATAAGAGAAGGATTAAAAGAAAACGTTGAGGAACACTGGTCTTTATTAAAGGGCTTAAATCTTTAATTTAACTAACCGACAATTCTTTTCAGGCATTTTCAAATTCAGCACCATAAAACATACAGAGGATCAGATAGGTAGTTACCAAACATTTTAGTTTACCATCCCCTTGCGTACCAAACAACAACCCCAATGCCGCCGCAAGCGTACCAAACCACAACCCCAATGCCGCTGCAAGCATACCAAACCACAACCCCAATGCCGCCGCAAGCATACCAAACCACAACCCCAATGCTACCCCAAGTGTATCAAGACAACCCCAATGCACCCCCAAGCATACTGACACAACCCCAATGCCGCCCCAAGCATACTGACACAACCCTATCATCCTTCAAATGTATCGACACAACCCTAGCACTTCCCAAATGTTTGAATGCAGCCTTAACGTCCCTTCTCATCAATCTATAGTCAAACTTTAATCCTATTTTCTTGGTGTTCATATTGCATATGTCAAATGAGTACACTGTAAAGTGAGGGAAAGATACACCACACATTAGCCATTGCACCTGAAGTGTATGTTATGGTTCAAATGTGCCATCGCCACCCTTTGACTGACTACTTTTTTCCCCCTGCACCTCTAGATCTTTCCAGCACCCTCAGAGGGAGGATGTACTGCCCACTTTAGTAATCACTGATCTAGATCATGATTTTTTGATAATAGATACAAGGAAAGTTATGTCGAGAACTGATATTTGGTGCCAAAAGTAAGTAATGACAAATTTAATGTATGAAAGGAATTGAGTGGATTTTAAATATATCCCCAAGGGTATCTTACATTTTGCAGATTTAAAATGTTTTAATATTTGAAAGCTTACACTAAAAAGGAGAAACAAAAAAAAAATTGTCATAGACATTTTTTGTTAGAATCATTTGAAATTCAAGGAGGTTGGTCAGAGATAAAAAAAATGTAGTTAATTTGATGTTGCACTCCAAAATCCATTTGATATGTCATTTTTGAAAAAACGAGTCATGTTAAACTGGACTATCACTTATAAGATTCCAATACCTTTCCAAGCGAAAAGAGATAGGAAAGAAAAAAAAAAAACAATTATCCTGCCAAACTGATCATCTAATATATTGTAACCTAGGAAGGGTTACTGAATAGAATAATCAAACAAAGATTGGTAATGAATGATAATAGTTAGAACACGAACAACACACATAAGATTCACCAGTGGCATATAGAAGTACTCAACTCAAATGAGTCAAGTGAATTTCACAATGAATCTCCAACTGTGGAATATCTACCAACTGCCCCACATGGTCAAATGTGGCACAAGGCCAAATTTGATGTGGAATATCCAAACCCATATGCTCAGCCAAAAATTCCCCGTATAAGACAGTAGCTGTTTTCCGAGACGAGAGACTACCCTTCGACATAGCCTCATCTAGGGATCCTCTCTGCGCAGAGGCAGAGAGTTTGACCAGCACAGCTGGAGACAAATCTCCAATTGCAGAGCAACATGCAGTATTTACTATTGTATTTATGTGAATGGGGACATACCCATTATCGTCCCATAGGTATGCTACAACATATGACTGAATACATGCAAATTTCGATTAAATTCAAATGATCACAACTTGACAAATAACAGCCAGCCCAGTTCTAAAATACCGAGACTGTCTACTTTCAGACTAAATATAGTACATATCACTTGTATGCACGATAGAGTAATAGATTGTGGCTCAGTTTGAGGAAATGGAGAGCTGAGTTCGAATTCCAGTTGATTTCATTACATTCACTTACGTGCTAATACCCTTAGGAAAGGGTATGAATCTAACTTTTCTCCCACTAGCTATGGGTAAATAGTAGGAATAATTTGGTTCTTTAGCCTTGGGTTGTAACCAGTCTAGGAGAAGGACAAATGACTTCAAAATTCTATGTAGCACTGGCGAAGCACACACTATGCAGCGAATTTGCATTGACTCGACGATCCAAACTACGGTCAATTCCTTTCTTCAGAAATGTTCCAAAAACGCCATATGTCCATTTGCAAGCCCATGGTGGTGACTTGATTTAGAAAGCTTATCTTTAAAACCTATTTAAAAGACTAGATATAAAGCTGATTGATCTTTTTTGTTTTATTTTTTTACAGCTTATCAACCCTTTAAAGGTTATTTAAAGCCAGAAAATATTTTTAAATTGTAAAATTTTTTTTTTTTTTTTTGAGATAAATGATTTTGCTGTTACAGGTCCTACTATTTAAGCCATAGCTGTGGGGAGAAAAGGTGGATTCATACCAATCCCAAGGATATCTGAACATAAGTGAACATAACAAACCCAACTGTAAATTAAAACAAGACTCTCCAATTTTGAATTTCAAGTCGTTATTCATTATACTACCCACAAACCCAAGCTCACAGCACCTGATATTTCCAAATGGTCATCCATCTTGATACTGACTACGCTCAACATTGCTTAACTTTGGTGATTATGCAGGAAGCACTGTTTCAATTTGATATGGTCATAATCCAATTTGGTTTTGATTGGGGGTGTTGGCACCTTGCTTGTTTCCCTTGATTTTTCACAAATTTATAGAAATTACCTCATTTGCATATGAGGTTTTTATTATATAATAGGACAAGATTTGACTAACAATTCACTTTGTCCAAGAGAACAATTGTATTGCTACATTGATTTTGATCCGACTTACAATTAACTTGGCCCAGGACATTGTTTGAAACTTTGTTTTATCTGAGACTACCCAGTAAGACAATAAGAAAGTGATGAAGAATCCGTTTTTCTGTTTATATCTCTGAGATAACACATTATGATTACTTACATTCAAAATTCATACACTGAGATCCTCAAAGACACAAAGCCCACTGAATAAAGACGTTGGTTAGATCCAGTGATTAGACCCAAAGAGTTGTGAGTTCAATACCAGGCCACAGAAGTGGTTAACCAAAAAGTTGAGTTAAAGGGAAATAACTAAAACATCTGGAAGAGGCAGGGCGCATGGAACTAGAACAATCTACTCTGGTGGACAAAATAAAGGGTTTGGTTCAAAATTCCAATCACCTGAAGAAGGTTGGAGCGTACAATGGATGAAATGTTGTGAATATGGCAATGAAATGAGGATAACAGTCTGAATAATGTAAATGATGTGAGGAATCACTTTTTATTATTTTTTTTTTTTTTTTTTTTTAACTTCATCTGCTACAGCAAAATTTGAACAGACATTGCTTTTCATGTTCTTGGATAGCCTGTTCAGTTGTAACTTTGTCTGAAATCTTCTGACATGATAGTATTTGAGCCACTATTATATATATTTTTTTTTTTTTTTGCTTTTCTTTAATTTGGATTACAACTACCAGTGACTGGTGGATGATGGTTTAACCATCTTGCCGACATTTAACCTAAAAACAACATTTATGAGACTTATTAATATTAAAACTAATTGTAACCGTCCATTCATGTAGCAATCACATAAATTGCTTGACCTTGTTGAATTTTTGTTTATATAACACAGCAACTCCTGTTTTTCTTTTTTTTTTACATTGGTCACCAGGAGTTACAAGTCACTATACTGAATGTCCATAAATGTTATAAAATTGAACTAATTCTTTGTGAAATTGCTTTGTTTTTAAGAACTAGAATTTTTTTTTGCTATACACTGATGCATGTTGAAATACTCACAGTATTTAGTATTGTTGAAGTTATCACTAACATTTTTCTTTGAGATTTACAAATTCTAAGTTTCATTTAATTTCACAAACCTAAAAGGGTCTTATTTTTCGAGAAAATGGAAAACTGGACAGAAAATCGGAATGGCCTACTTGAAACGGAAATCACGATTTTGAAATGGAAATTTTCTTATTTCTAACAATTAGACTTGTCAACCAACCACCATTTATATTTGTTACTATGTTTGCCTTTCCTAACTCACTCATTTCCTGACAGACATCAAAGGATAATGTTGGTAATGTTTTAATACATCCCCCTTACCTACTGTCTCTATACAGTTAACAGTATATAGGAACCAAGTTTTTACAAAATTTGCTTAATGAAAAAGGGGGGGGGCAAAAAAACAAAAATTTCATCTTTTTGTTTTATCCTTTCTTTTTCCTATCATGCATGGTGACTGAGGTGGGGAGAAACCAATCGATGAAATTTGAATATATTGGTTTGTTTGGAAAAATACTTTGACAAAAACCCTACTTAGTGATTGAACAATTTCTTTAATTTACTTTTATAGGACTTCATGGTAAACAATATTTTTTTTTTTTAAGTTTTTTTTCTTTTTAACAGCAAAGAATAAATTCTTAGCATTTCTTACTCTTGAGCATGCAATATACAACTTGCCATATGTAAATATTCCTTTTTGGAGTCAACTTTTTGAAGTGTTTGGCTCGTAAATGCAGAGCAAACTGGATTCTTATATAATTTAATTAGAAAACAGACAACCTTAAGGGTCCATTAATTATATTTAATTTCCCCAGGAAGGTGTTTTTTAAAGAGCTTGTAAAAACGTCTACTTTGAAGAAATGACAGCATTTTTGGCCTTGCTTTTGTTGATAGTTTTGATAAAGCGACCTTCATATCTGTCTTACTGGACAGCAGACCTTCTTTTATATATGCAAGGCTTTCATGATGTGATGAGTAGGAATCATTTTTCATCAATTGTCATATTTCTTTTTTAGTTTCCGTGTTTCTTTCCCCCCACCCTCAAAATTTATTATATGTACAGTAAAAAAAAAAAAAGTCTACATTTTTCTACATCCTTTCATGCAAATAACCTGGAAATTTTATAACAAAATCTCTAAAGCCCTAAGAGTTACAATGCTAGAAATATACCTACCATTCAAAAACCTAGCATACGCAAAATTAATGTTGAATCTAGGGGATACAACTTCAAAAGTTAGTGTGGAGTTGTAAAGGTTAAATTGACCTTGTGTGACATCTTGCCAGCGTGTGATGGCAGGAAAATACAATCACATTCCTTCTCAGCCTTTTGACTAAGATCAAAGTGTAGTATCTGTTCCCATTAGCTTAATTTGATTCTCTCTCACCACTTCTACCTCCCCTTCTTTCTTTTTGCTTTCATTTTTCCACTGAAACCAAGTAGTGTCTTTTCACCTATTTCCACGTGTGTGTCAGGGGCAATATCACCCCCTGAAATAATAATGATAAGAAAGGAGGATATGCTGTAAAACAGAAAACACCAAGTGAAAGAGAAGCGTTTTCGAGTAACCAAGATATTAATATGCTGTAAAGACTTGGAAATGGTAATGTTACAGAAAGTTAATTTAGAACACAAAATACAATCTTTTTGTAAGTGTACAAAGGATATCAGATTACTAATAGAAAATTACTGGAACAATAATAATTTGGAACTTCATGTCAGTACATTTGTACTAGAAAAACAGATACGTCACCAGTGTGGGACATGTGAGGCCAGTTCTCTTAATAAAGAGATGAGCCAACCAGAGGAAACAGAGTTTTTTGGGGGTTTGTTTGTCTTTGAATACAGTTGAACTGAGTGGAGAGACATCAGAGAATGAAAAGGAAGCGTCCACTGCATGTTGCTGAAGCTGAGGGCAAAGAAGCAAAATACTGCCACTAACATCTAAGTACCACTACTCCTGCTACTACTAATACTACTGAGAATTGGAACATCGAAGGTTGTAGTGGATGCACTAAAAACAAACCAAAAAGGGTTAAAATGAAGGCCACATCTCTCCTTTACCGAAATTATTCAAAGTATTTGTTTGTATGCATGCATCCATACATTACATTAGATACATAACATTACACTACACTACACAACACAACACTACACTTCATACATACCATTACACTACCTAACACTTCATACATACCATTACACTACCTAACATGCATACATTACACTACACTACCTAACATGCATACATAACATTACACTACACTACCTAACATGCATACATAACATTACACTACACTACCTAACATGCATACATAACATTACACTACCTAACATACATACATAACATTACACTACACTACCTAACATACATACATAACATTACACTACACTACCTAACATACATACATAACATTACACTACACTACCTAACATACATACATAACATTACACTACACTAACATACATACATTACACTACACACACTACCTAACATACATACACTACACTACACTACCTAACATACATACATTACACTACACTACCTAACATACATACACTACACTACACTACCTAACATACATACATTACACTACACTACACTACCTAACATACATACATTACACTACACTACACTACCTAACATACATACATTACACTACATTACCTTACATACAAAAAGAAAACTTTCTTCCTTTCAAATTGACTTGGTTATATTTATTTTTCTGCTAACCTGATTCTCACCTGACAAACTTGCAGGTGGACCAACGGGGAGCTTCCTGATTTCTACGATCTGATGACCACTCTCCAGGATCAAAACAATCACAACGTGGCAGGAGGGTGGCTTCAAATTGACATTGGGAATCAGAAACTTGTGTCTACCCTATAATACTGGACCATACTGGAACAACAGCAAGTCTTGTGGATTGCATGGGTCCAGTGAGGTGATGATATGGTGTTACATGTGATCAACATGGAGTAGTCCATTATTGAGGAGGTATTCACAGAGTGTAATGGTCGTGCAAACTAACCAAGGGTGGGACAAGTACAATTAGTATATGGTGGCTTGGTTTATTTTGTTTAACAGCATATCAACCTCAATGGGTTATTTAATGTGGACATGATTTTTAGGATAGGTTTGTATGAATAGAATATGCATTCTTTGTAAGAAATCAGTTCACAGATCAGATTTCATTGACGTATTTTTGTAAAGAGGGTTTTTGCTAAGAGTCAATGTATTGCTGATATTTTATATATATAAATATATATAAATAAATAAATAAATTTGCAAAAGATGTATTTCTGGTATTTTTACAATAAAAATCTATTTTTACACTTTCATATTGTTTTGACCCCAGTTTGGCGGTTAAGTATTTGGTCATAGTTGGGACCCTAACAGGTGCTGCCACCATGACTCAGAGTGGACCTGGGAACAAGAGCAATTAAGGGGTGGTTTCACACTTCTCAAAACCTCCCAATCAGAGGCTTGCTGCCGGATATAGTTTATTGTCAAACCCAGGACACATGATAGGAAGGGGAAGAGAAATATAAAAAAAGCAAGTGTTAGTTGTAATTATGAGAGGCCAGAAACACTGAAACTTAACTTTTAAATTTAAATTTTTTTTTTTTAATGCCTGGGTATGTAGTCTCGCCAATTTCAATAGTTATGTGTGTGTGAAAGATAGGTGGTGGTAACGACAATGCCAATCAAGAAAGAGAATTTATTCACAAGTTGAATTTTCCACCAAAACTCATAATTTATACAAGGTTGCAGCTATTGATTATGACGAAGCAATCAAGCCAGAAAACTTTCGACTTCCTCCTCCAGTTAGACAACAGGCACACTTAAGCAGAGTCCCAAGATGCTCGTTAACAATTTATTATTCAGTTGGGAAGTTGTCTGTAGCCGTCAGATTCTCACACATAAATTTATCACAATGATTAAACCAGGAACAGACATTACATCACACATTCACATCACAACTTGAATATTTTAATGTTAAGTTGGTGCCATGTGGGTCATTATGGGTAAACAATGCGGTGGAAGTACATTAAAAAAAAATTCAGACATTGTTTATGGTTGTTACTTGGTAATAGCAATATATTTTATTAACTCAGATTCCTTAAAAAAAATAAAAATAAAAGATTTAAAAATAAGAACAACAGATTCTTTAAAAAAAGATTTAAAAATAAAAAGAGATTCTTTAAAAAAATAAAAATAATAGATTCTTTAAAAAAAAAAAAAAATACAGTGCACCTGTTAAGGTATTATAATTAGAAGTCAGGTAACTAATTAACCCTTAGGAGATGACAGGGTCAATCTATCATCCAAAAAGTCAAATGGTGAAGACAATGACTGGGTCGAGCTATCAGCCCTATGAGAGAAGCTTTGAGATTAGCTGGCTGGTCTTTATATGAACCAATCAGATTGCTTCTCACATTTCCATATGGGCCTTTCAATGGCAGTTTCTATGATAGTTTACTATTTTCTGTAATTTTATATAGATTTTTTTTGTGTTCCAAATGAGGGCTTGTGAAAATGGCTCCATCTTGGCACTGATGTGGTACTATTTGTTACTGCAGTAAAATAAAACCTAAGGAAGTTTCCTATCAATAGAAAGTGTTATGTACTGAGAGACATTGAAACGAGAAGGGTTAATACCAAAAACCCGTGGGAAGAATTGAGGATTTAATTCACACATAAACGACTTGAATTGTATGTCGAGCAATTTGAACAATGGAAAAGTGACCCAGAATGGGGGGGGGGTGATTGACACACAGCTGCAAATGCGGGCTAGAAAGCAAAAAAAGTAGATTTTGGTAAACAAGTGAATTTGGAACTGGGTTTTCCTGGACGGAAAATGGTTGTGATAGCAGGCGCAGATAAGACATCAAGGAGGATGGAGGAACCACCCACGCTCACTGGAGGGGTCAGTGAGAGAGGATAATAAAAGAGAGGGAATTACCCAAAATTATGACATTAACTGGAGGGGATTCACCAAAATGCTCCTACCGTGCCATACCCCCATGTCAGTTTGGATGAATGTCCATAAATACGAATGTGCAAAGCGAATTAAGCAGAAGAGAGAAGAGATGAGTCGCAGAAGAAACGGAGATGAGACTAGAGACAGGAGAGAGGCCTACGTGATTATCTGCCAACAAAAGCCTCAGACTTCAGCCTTGTGCCAAACTTTACCAAACCAGATTTTGCCAGGTCAACAATATCACTTCCGACTTTAGATGCTGTCTGGGTTGGTATTAATTTCATGCAAACTCTGATAAACCAATTATTGTACAGAGGACTGATATAAACAATTTACTTTTCGTTCAATTTATTCGAGTTATTTTTTCCCCTGGACGTCTTCACCCTGTTTGGATCAGCCCAACACGAAGATACCTGCAACAATTTGATCTCAGCTGCCTTATGGCAAAACTTAAATTACAATGTGTGATAGGGCAGGTCTGAGATGGAAGCGATCTTCATCGATTAACTGCAGTGTTGGAAGTCTTTGACGACCAGGGAGGGTGTTGTACAATTATACTGAAACTCTGTCTCCAAAGGGTTAAGAACGAGTTAGCAATAAAACTAACAAGACAGGTGGACAGGTTTTTGACAAGTAAAAATAGTAATAGTATCTTGCTTCCCATGTATAGAGTCAGTGAGTCAGTCAAGTGCCATACCCGATACACACTTCAACAATCATGTCTCTTTCGATTGATGACTGACTAAGCAGAAGAGTTTCTCGCATTAGGTTACTGTTTCTTTCTGCAATAGACTGGGTGGCAACCAAGGCTATAGGGCCCAGTTTCTCCTGCAATTCAAGCTACAGCTTTTAAGAAAAATGCATTCATATCTTTCCCAAGGGTATTTTGTGTGTAAATGAATGTAATGAACTTTTGTGGAATTCAAACTCAGCTCTCTTTCTCAATCCGAGCTGTTATACATGACATCAAAACACACATCCCCCTCCATGCACACAGTACATCAATAAATGAACAACTTAAATTTATCAAAATGTATCAAGCTAAGAAAGACAATATGGTCAATTAAGAAAGGTTTCAATGTAGATTTCAATACTGTTTGTTAAATATTTGCATAAATTAAAACCATTTGAAACAAATCAGAGTGTACTGGCATAAAAAGAATTTTATTGGATTCGAACAAAATTCCATAGCATTCTTTTAAGTGAATTTCAAAGACAATATTTAAATATTTGTCTATAGATTTATTCAACCACATATATACCATTTGGTTCCACTTCTGTTTGCCATCTTTGAGGCAGCTTCATGATTCCATCCTCCCAGAACTTGGCCGTCTTTCAATACTATTATTTGCAGGAATTAAAAACAGGTGATTTTAAATAAATATGAGTTTATTAGCATTAAATGCATTTTACTTTAATTACGTCATTAATTTTCTAAGGTATATACTCCTGTATTGTCTGGTGGAAGATAAGGCATATATTAAAAGTCACGGCACTTACATAGCACCAACGTAGCGTATATTAACTCATAGCACTGAGGTAGAGTATATTATAATTTATGACACCAATCTAGCACATATTAAAATTTGTGGAATTAACATAACTTGTATATTAAATGTTGTGGTACTAATGTAGAATTTATTAAAAATAGTGGCACTAACAGAGTTTATTAAAACTAATGTAGCATATACTAAAACTTGTCGCACATATATTAAAAGTCATGGCACTAACGTAGAATTTATTAAAAGTCTTGGCACTAACATATATTAATAGTTGTGGCATTAACATACCATATATTAAAAATTGTGTCACTAAAGTAAAAGTCAGTCAGTTATGTGCCATACATGGTACACGCTTAGGTGATCATGTATCTTTCGATACATGACTGATGAGGCAGATTTTTTTTCCCGCAGTAGGTTGCCATTTCTTTCTGCGGTAGACCAGTTGTTATCCAAGGCTATAGAACCCGATCTGTCCTGTTATTTACCCATAGCTGGGGGGAGAAGAGGATTCATACATTTCCCAGTAATAGCACGTAAGTGAATGTAATGGATTCGAATGGAATTCAAACTCGGCTTTCAGATTCCTCAATCCGAGCTCCTATCCATTACTCCACTTTGCCTCTTAAAGTAACACATATATTAAATGTCATGGCACTAACATAGTACAGATATTAAAATTTGTTGCATTAACATAGAATTTATTAAAAGCCATGGCACTAACACTGCATATATTAAAATTCATGGTACTATGTATTAAAACTTATTGCACAAACGTAAATAAAACTTATTTCACTGTATCTACTAAAGAACTGTTTTATATTTCATCCCCTGAACCAATTGTCATTATTAATAGCTAATTAATTATACATACTAATACATTCCCTGGCCAGCAGAAAACAATATCAATCGCTTCCATCTGTCAAGGCTGAAAATACAAAGCAGCTATTTCACAGCTTCTGTCTGGAAAAGTAAGGTCTTCCTGAAAGTTTACTTTGGAACAGGGCCAAGATGAGGGACAGTGAGAGAGTGGGGACAGTAAAGGTTATCTGGTATCAATCTCTATCTTGAAATCTGCATTTTAGCTGAGCTTGAATAGATGCACCAGTGTGAAGGGCACCATTACCTCAGCCATGGGTTACGTATCTATGGGAATAGGTGGAGTACTCACTGTAAACATTCAGGAATGATTTGATCCCAGCCATAGCATTCTTTTAAGTGAATTTCAAAAACAATATTTAAATATTTGTCTATAGATTTATTCAACCACATATAAGCCATTTGGTTCCACTTCTGTTTGCCATCTTTGAGGCAGCTTCATGATTCCATCCTCCCAAAACTTGGCCGTCTTTCAATACTATTATTAAAACATTTGCAGGAATTAAAAACAGGTGATTTTAAATAAATATGAGTTTATTAGCATTAAATTCATTTTACTTTAATTACATCATTAATTTTCTAAGGTATATGCACCTGTATTGTCTGGTGGAAGATAAGGCATATATTAAAAGTCACGGCACTTACGTAGAACCAACGTAGAGTATATTATAATTTATGACACCAATGTAGCAGTTATTAAAATTTGTGGAACTAACATAACTTGTATATTTAATGTTGTGGTACTAATGTAGCATATATCAAAACTTATAGCACATATATTAAAAGTCATGGCACTAACGTAGAATTTATTTACAGTCATGGCACTAACGTAGAATTTATTTACAGTCATGCCACTAACGTAGAATTTATTTACAGTCAGTGAGAGCAGAGTTTGAATTCCAGTCAGATCCATTACACTTGAGAAAGGGGTATGAATTCTCTTCTCCTCTCAGCTGTTGGTAAATAGCAGACAGACTGGGTTCTATAGACTTGGGTGGCAAATGGTTTAGGACAAGGTACCTCTGAATTCCAAACCAGCCTGGAGAGGGTTGAGCTCTGTCAGGCTATCTTGCCCAAGAAACAACTTCTACTGCGGCTGCAGTACATGTGGTGCTCCTACAACCCTGATTGGTCATGGGATTTGCAATTCCACCCCTGACAGGATGTGACACATAGTTTAATGTGGGTTGCCCCAGAACATGCACCTGAGCCAGGTTACAAAACAGCCCAGCCCTTGCCAGTTGTGCTGCTATCAATCAGCATTACTAGCGATCCCCTCACTTTAATGCAATGACAGAGCTACTGCTGTGGACAGCTATTTCCAGAGAGTGGGCACCTCTCAATATTTTCAACTAAGTTGTGCTCTGTCTGAAGACAGAAACATAAATGAGTGATGAAATGTAGTTTATCTATCCAGGGGCAGATACTACACTTTGATCCCAGCAAAAAAAAAAAAAAAAAAAAAAAAAAAAAAATCAAGAATCATGGCGACAGCAATAAAAGCACCATTTTTCAGATGCACAGTATCCAACAGTAAGATGATCGCCAAAAATCCTGTTACCATAAGTAAAATAACACTGATGAATTATTTTTAGATTATTATTATTATTAAGAGAAATGTTCCTAAAACAGGGATTTATCTTGTCGATATAATTCCATCAACATTACTTTAGTTTGATGAAGGACAAAATGTGTCACCAAAAATTTTTTCCACTTTGGCATTCATTTGCCTAAAAATGTTCTAATATATAAAATTTTATATATGCTGATCAATTGGCCATTATAGTATGAATGAATAAGGACAACCGTAGTTGGGATCCTTGAGTCAATGTGGATTTCACAATCCTTTACTTAGTTCCATAGTATGTGATTTGCCAGTGCTACATAGAGTTTTGAATTCAGAGTTGACCTTCTCCTAGACTGGTTGCCAACCACAGCTACAGTGTCTGGACTGTCCTCCTATTTACCTGTAGTTGAAGAGAGAAGAGATGCATTCATACCTTCCCCAAGGGTATTTACACATAAGTAAATGAACTCAACTGGAATTCAATCTTAGCTCTCAGATTCCTCAATCCATGCCACTAACCATTACTCCATCGTGCCTTCAAATTATGGTAAAATATAATTATATTATACAATAATTATAGGGTATCAGTGCAAGATGAAAACAAATTATCCCAGTTGGAATTAGAACTTGGCTTGCAAAATCTTCCATTGTTTAGAACCTACTTTTGTGATCTCTGTTGGAAAGGATAAAATAAGACAGATCTGACACATAATGGCGGAAAATCAATAAAGTCTAGTGATATCATGAAGTATTGCTGGGGGGGTGCTCTGGCCTTGTTGTAATGTTAACATTTGAAATCATGCCTGAATCTATGGGTATCTTCTGACAAATGTTATTTAAGAGGCACATGTATAGGGCACCTCACTTTTAACCATTACCTTGAGGTAACACTAGGATGGCCGAGGTGTCGTTTTCAACACCTTCAAATTTTCAACAAATTACTATGGAATAACTAGTTTTGGTTCGATGCTGAGGCTTATGGACAATTATTGAATTTTAGCAAAGATGCTTAACAGACTTAATTCTTTAAAAAATATTTAGTGGAATAGCTGATATTTGAGGTTTTACCTTGAATGGCCGAGGTGTTGTTTTTGCCACCTAGGTTATTTATAGGGTAAATGCATTGAAACATTTCTCACAAGCAATAATACTTGTGTTTATGTCCCCTATTTATCTATACACACACACATAATTTTTTTATATATATATATATATATATATATATACACACACAAGAAAGTGATTTTATATATATATATATATATATACACACACACACACATACATAAGAAAGTGATTTTTTATATATATATATACACACACACACACACACACACACACACACACATACATAATAAAGTGATTTTATATATATATATATATATATAAAGCAATATACGGACAAGATAGTTCAGAATGTTTACATAGATTTTTTTCTATGTAACCATAAACACGCAGGCATATAAGACGCTAAAGAAAAATCGACCGCATCTCATGATGTCACAGATGACCAATGCTCTGAGTGAATTGAGAAAATATGAAGTATGGAAAGTAATTGGCACAAAACCAATGAATCCGTCACCAACTATCTTCATTTAAGAATATTTGTAGAGATTCCATAACTGATTTTGTTTAGGTTGGGTTTCAACTGTTTAATGTATAATGCTTCAAGGATTTTTATCATTGTCTATTGTTTTCATGTCGAAGTATAATTGTGTTTTCAAAGTATTTTTGGAATTGTGTTATTGACACAGGGCAACTAATATGTTGTTTTAAATGCCTAAAATGTTAGAGTTTTCATTCAAATGTAGTGTCAAGTGTTGAAATGTTTTGTGGTGTTATACCAATATAAATATTATTTAATTTGTTGAGATACAATCTCCCAAAGGAACTTGAATTTATAAACTATGTTGGTTTTTTGCAAATCGCTAACCGGGGAGAAGAATCATTGCGAATAAGAATTAATGGATATACTAGATTTAGTGTAGTATATGATTAATTTAATTTTTTTGCTAGGATCTGTTGTTGATATATTAGTATTTACTAAATTTTTTAGTATATTTTCATCTTGTTTATAATTACATTCTTTCAGTATGAGGTATACTAATATTTGTGAATTTCTTTTCAGACTTGTTATTCCTGACTTGAATATTGAATATATTAAAGATGGCTGCTTCATGGCATAATGTAAATAATGATGTCAAAGGAGCTGACCATCCTAAGGTTAAGCTTAGATTAGTTTAGTTGTGAGTGAGTTTGGTTTGGTTTTACGGCATATCAACACCTCAATGGGTTATTTAATGCCAACCAAATTTTTATTGCTGGTAATATATTTTTCTTCAAAAATTTATTTCTGGGAATATTTTTCCTTGAAGAAATCTATAGCTGGTCATATTTTTTTCAAAGAATGTATAACTGTTTGTATTGCTGGTATTTTTTTTTTTTTTTAAAGTATTGCTGATAATAATTTTTCCTTCAAAAATTATTGCTGGTAATAATTTTTTTTTTATTAAAGTATTTCTGGTATTAAAAACCTATTTTTAGGCAAGTTTGGGTGTTAACTATTTGCCCATAGCTGAGCCCCTAACAGGTGCTACCACCCCGGGTCAGGGTGGAACTGGGAACACTAGCAAGAGGTGGTTCCACGCTCCTCTAAACCTGATCAGAGGCCTTGCTGTTGGACGTAGTTTACTGTCATACTCAGGACAAGTTGTGAGTGGGCATGTAGGTGAATGGTTAAAGTGTTAGCACTCTGAGCATGGGGCCTAGGTTCAAATCTCGCCATGGCTAATTAGTCAAGTTTTTGATTTTGGATAATATCCTGAGCAAACAATCCCTTCTTGTAGCACTGTTGGGAAATAACTGAAATCTGTATCACCAGTTGACCCAACCCTTGTGAGTGAAATAAGAGGCACATGCATAGGGTACCCAAAGAGGATTGTACTCTCTTTTACCCATTATTTTGAAGCTTTCATATTAAGCTTAACTTTGCTTAGTTGTTATTGGGCATATGGCTGAATGGTAAAGTGAGTACTCCAATCATCCACTTATAGGAATGTAACATAAATAACTTTAATCAGAATTTGAAGCAACCTCTTAAGACTACCAGATGCAACATACCCATGACAAAATTTTAAAAAAATATAGAGGCATAAAAGTAACATTATCTTGGGCTGGAAAGGTTGGCTTTACAACATATAAACTCTTATTTACATCATTTACATTGTTTGGACTGTTGTTTTCATCTTTATTGCCATATTCATGACGTTTGGGCACCCTCCAGCCTTCTTCAGATGATTGGAATTTTGAATTTCCTCAAGGACACATGGCCTAGTGGATAAAAGCATTGGATGGATCCAGAGACTTCACCCAAAGAGTTGCGAGTTCAATACCTGGCTACGGCAATGGTGAACAAAAACTTGGAGAGTTGAATTAAAGGGAGATAACCGAGACATCCAAAAGAGGCATGGCATATGGAACTAGAATAATCTATCCCAGTAGACAAAATAAAGAGTTCAGTTCGAAATTCCCATCACCTGAAGGCCAGTGAGTACAACAGTTGAAACATAG
The DNA here is from genome assembly GCA_903632075.3 of Acanthosepion pharaonis. Classification (NCBI taxonomy): domain Eukaryota; kingdom Metazoa; phylum Mollusca; class Cephalopoda; order Sepiida; family Sepiidae; genus Acanthosepion; species Acanthosepion pharaonis. The sequence continues at coordinate 573,528 of CAHIKZ030002411.1, read as the reverse complement.
TGAATATGGTAATAAAGATGAGAACAACAGTCCAAATAATGTAAATAATTACAATATCTCATCTCAGAAATATAGACAGATGTATTATTATTGTATCATTTAATGACAAAGTTCCCTTACCACAGTACAAAATTGTATTGTTTACTTCCTCTTCATTTGTCCCCTTTTTAAGTTTAGGTACTTTTTAGATTGGTCACTATTTTTTATCACTTCCTGTTAGCCCATAGTTATCACTGGAACCACCAGAGTAAAAGCCTAAGCACTTGGTTCTTATTTTTCTTATGCTCCTAAATCCAAAACCCGATTATAGTATTACCAGTATGTAACTCTTAAAACATTTACTCTTTGCTTTGGTCTTTCTTATCACGAACATTTCCTTAATATAGCCATTTTTTATTTCCCATTCGCATCCCTATGTATCACGCTCGTGGTTCTGTGAGAAACAGCAATAAACAGACCAATTTGTGAGTAATTTTTGTTGAATCTGATACTAAAATTTTACAGAATAAAAAGCAAAATATGTTAGATTTACAAATGTTTGATCCCAATTCAAAATCAAATATTATTATTTTATATATATATATATATATATATATATATATATATATATATATATATATATATAAAGTATGTGGTGCAGTTCAATTTACATTACATGAATCATTCATACAAAAAACAGATATAGAAGTTAATCTTCACAAACAAATTTAATAAAGTACATTAACCCTAAACCTGTATATGAATGTTATGATCCCCGTTTATAAACTCCAGTTGCATAAGGTCTTTTTTTTTAGTTTTTTTACAATCTTTCGTCTGTTCCTACAGATATCTTCAGGTATGGAAATAGATTTGTTTTTGTTTTTACTTCTTGGTAATAACAGGACAATGAAAATATAGATGTAATCCGAAAAAATGTTTTGAGAAATGTGTTATTGTTAATTGTAAGAAATTTTTTTGGAGCATGCGGTCTCAACGCTGAGGTTGAATTTTTAAATTTTAAGATTGTGCGTTTTTGTACTAATATGGTAATAGGAGACTTCTTTTTTTACTGGTAGGTTTTTCAGTCACTGTGGCATGAACTAAATTGTTCAATAAATACAGGAATGTCACAGTTATTATCCCAAAGTTGCATGTCGGATCAGTTGTTTTAATATCAAGTATGTGGTGCAGTTCAATTTACATTACATGAATCATTCATACAAAAAAATTGTTTTATTGAGACGATTTCTCATTTTAAATCATTAACTTCTATATCTGTTTTTTTTATGAATGAATGATTATATATATATATATATATATATATATATATATATATATATATATATATATATATATTATTCCTAAAATTTTTGCTTGAAGATGAAACGGGAATCTAAACACCTTAATTCAACTTAATTTTAATAATTATTTGGATGGTTTTGGCTCTCGTTTTTGAAACATGAGAACTCTTATGTAGCAAAGGAATCATATTTTTAAACAAAAAAATATTATAATATAAGCTCTACTTCTGTATGGAGCACTGTCTTCTTAAAAATAAAAACAAAAATACTAAGGAACTCCGGATTATGCACCCAACATGTTCTTTTCTATTTTCTCATGTCCAAAAGCTTATCCAAATTTCAACTGTCAGAGAATTAATCCACCCAAGAGGGGAATTAGATAATTCTTTTAATAGGTAATAGATGTCTTTGGTGAACAATTATGTAGAAGCAAGTTAGAGTGCCTTGCATTTGGTGCAAAGAAAAATAAGTTCCTTACTCAACACACATCAGCAGCATTTTGTTCCTTGAAAAATGGCAGAACCTCCCCTTGCCACTTTACGTTATTCCAAAAGTGTATATTCTCTAACAGTGGCTTTTGTACAGCGTGGTTCAGCCGTGGTGTTAGTATGATAAAAGGGGGCTGAAGCAGAGAGAAGCATTTTACATTGGTGACGTGTGTGGGAAATCAAGAACGGCGGATTGAAAAAGAAGTGTTGAATTTTGGAATCGTCCAGAGGAACACAAAAGACAACGAGTTAGTTCAGCCTTCTTTCCAATCATAGCAGACAGAATACTCTGATAGAAAAAGCACAGCTTGGCAGCCATGACAGATGATTCCAGCATGGTTGAAAAATTGGGATGGTTGGGTGTCGGGCCAACATCTCAACCCCATAAAAATCTACCATTGCTACAGAAACAATATATAAAACAGTTCCTCTATCATCGTTAATACTTCCAGTGTTCCCTGATTTGCTATTTGATGCAATCCTTTACAAAGTCAATTTTTTATGAACGGGGTCTGTCGCTCAAAATATCGACCGACCATGACACAGCATACATATGCAAGCATATCAAGAACTTTAAGTAATTGGGGTGTATGTTTGCAGTTCCTATGTGCCTATGCACCCGCTGGGAATGGCATAGTAGAAAGAAGTCATCGAAGTATCAAAAGCAATGCGGCTAGAAAGCAATACTCTATACCAGAGGTGGCTTACTGGAATGACATCATGCCAAAAGATAACCACTTGGTTACTACAGCACCAGATGATGTGCTTCATCAGTACCATATCCGCATATGGCGTGTTGAGGACATCCCCATCCCACTAATCTGAGCTTACTCAAGGAGCTTATGAAGTGAGAGACATCATTTGAGTTAAATCTAACAGGAGATGTACGACTGAGTTTAGAATAAACCACATGACTCAGGTCATAGTCCATAGTCAGTACACGTCGATGGACTTCTGCGTCACATGAAGGACATACGTCCCTTCATGGGATTGGTCCAGATGTCTGCGGTTAGTAAATTTGAGATCAACCCTACTAGGAGAACCTAATCAATCCCCCAATAATGAATCCTTTCAAGATGAAACAATCTCACAGGACGACTCCCCAACTGTCGGTGGCCAAAATACTTATGTGGTACATCCTGCTAGCTCCCCTGGTGGCAGTTCATCTGAGGACAAAGCTCGTGTTGTTCCACTTTGGAAAAGTATCTGGGAAAAGAGACCTGCTCTCGACTGTGGTAAACAATTATGCAGAAGCAAGTGAGTCAGAGTGGCTTGTATCCAGTGCAAAGGGAAATAATTTCCTTACCTCAATATACAACACATAGCAGCAGCATTTTGTTCCTTGAAAATAGCATAAACTTCACCTTACATTAGATTATTCCAAAAGTGTATATTCTCTAACAGTGGCTTTTGTACAGCTTAGTGTAGTTCGACCAATAGCAAGTAGTGTTCTGATTGGTCGGACTGTAAAATGCCATTTGACTGAGTAAGTGAGGACAAAGTGAAGAACGCTAATTGGTCAGTCGGCCTTTGTGGTGGTATGATAAGAGAGGGCTGAAGCAGTGAGAAGGGAACGATTTTTATGTTGGTGACATGTGCAAGAAATCACGAATGGCAGATTGAAAAAGTATTTAGTGTTGTATGAACAACATCCGAGGAACAGAAACTCATTTATGCTACACACACACACACACACACACACATATATATATCCGAATGTAATGATAACGAAAAACTATCTATAAAAGGCAGGATGTGTGTGTGTGTAATGAATGCACGGCCGCAATTTTCAATGGATTTGCACCAAAATTTACATGCGCATGCTCCAAGTTAGCAGGAAGGCCAAGACTGACTTTGCATTTCCCAACTCCCATCGATAGTGAAAATAATTGATTTTTTCATGCTTCTACAGCAGTTTTCATGTAGTTTGCAGCCATTTTCCATTGGCCAGAGTGAGAGCCTATAGCTGGCTGCTACGAATAGGCAGCATTGGCCAGTGTGATAGTCAACAGCTAACTGACATGAATGTTAACTAGCATGCTAGCATGCAAAAAAAATCAAAAGCTGCATTCGTCACAAGTGGGAAAAATTTAAATCTGCATGGCACTTTACTCTAATTGGCTCATTCGCTTGCTTAAACTCAACACAACCCTGGGTTGGGTGTGAAAAAGTATTTGTTGTTAACATTTTTTTTTTCATTCGGTTTTTCCAGTTACAAGTCCTTTTTTAAAGCTGATCGTTTTGTGTTCATTTTGTTTAGTTCTTTTTTCGTAACAGATTTAATGTTTAGTATAGAGCTTAGAAAAAATTTGTAGTGTGAGATAGGCAAGAAGTAAGGCATGTAGCAACATCAGCACGGCAAAGGGCACTCCTTTAAAGGCAAGGAAGGGCAAAAATATTTTAAGTCGAGTGATAGCAATTGCTGTACGAGTCGTACGATTTTTGAATCAAACACAGGCAACACCGGGCCATGCTGCTAGTAATATATAAATACTAACGTTCACAGAATTAATTCGAAAGTGGGCTCAATACTAATAGTAGAGAAATATTTATCATAATTTTTTCATATAGACAAAAACAATTTACTCACTACAAAGATGCAACTTCGTTTCAGTACATTTAAAATTGCACTTCAATGATTTCATAGCCATTTTGGTTCTCACCTGTCAAAGTGCAATTTTAAATGCACTGAAATGAAGTTGCATCTTTGTAGTGAGTAAATTGTTTTTGTCTATATGAAAAAATTATAATAAATATATCTTTTTAAAACAATAATAACTGCTGAGGGTGTATATAGTAACAGTGTTTTTTTCACATACCAATTTTTTATTTTCACTGCAGCCTAATTTTTAACATAGCAGAGTACACTGGTTTTAGCCATGGGTGGCAAATCATCTAAGGGAACATAGAGAAGGCAATGAAAATCCCCTTCACTATCTTTCCCAAGATAATAAAGAAAAAGGAATGTGTGGAGAGCCATGGTTACCAACATTCTGAAGAGTTCATACCAATTTAATCAAAAAAAAAAAAAAAAAAAAAGAAGGAGGAGATATAATCTATTGACAAATTTTAAAAATAAAATATTGACAAAAAATTAAAAACTTCATGCTTGTACCGACATCAAAGTCATTAAAAACTTCTAAATTGGTATTTAGAAATAAAATTAATGTTGGGACATGAATATATGTTTTCCAATTTAGATAAAAGAATAATTTAAAAAGAATAAAAAAAAAAAATAATTTAAAAATTTAATTTAAATTTAATTTAGTTTTAAAATGGCAAAATTGCAGGCATATCATAAAAGCTGCTTTTAAATACTGAAATTTATTTTTTAAATATTGATATCTAGACAATTTTCCTCACTAGAATCTGTCCTACATATTTATAAGACTACCATTCATCTTTGCTTTGAATATTGCTGCCACATCTGGTCTGGTGCTGTTACATATTTAGAGATTCTTGATAAAATCAAAGAAGAATCTGCAATGTTATTGGTCATCACCTGGCATCTCAGTTTCAGTCACTTTCCCATCGCTGTAACGTAGCTTCCCTGTGCCTTTTCTATAAATACTTTCATAGTACTTGTTTAGAGGAAGTCCCCTCTATACTAGCTAGACTTAATGAATTTAAGTGCAGTACTAGATTGGTCTCATTTTACAGCTGTAATGTCTAGATGGAACCAGAAGTTCTATGCTAACAGTTTCTTCTAGCACACTTCTTACTTGTGGAACTCTCTTCTGGCACCTTGATTCTCTGTCAACTTCAATCTTCAAAAATTTAAATGCATTGTCTATCTGTTATACCGTACCTATGGACTATAACGGGTATATCCCAATCCTCATAAATATAGTGGAATATACTGTCTGTGGGGATTCACCACTAGAAATGGATTACTTACTACACGCCGCTGGTGAGTCTTGTATGTTGTTAATGTTATAAAGATTACCGTTCCATTTCCAACCTTTGTTTTGGTTATTCTTATTTAGTAACCTTTTCTAGGTTACAACACAATCATTATCTTCTTAATTGTTGTTCTTTTACTGTATTCTCTAACACTCAGTAAACTCTTGTGTCTTAGTGGCTTTATTGCCTTGCTTAGAGGTAAAATGATTAAAAAAAAACTATGGCAATGTTCAACAGGAGTGATTATTATCACTGTATGGATATAGGTTATGTGTTATGAGGGTAGTGAAGGTGGAGAGAGGAATTTCGGGAGCTTTGTTTATTGCTCAAAAAGCCAGTAAAGTAGATACAAAATTACGGGATGAGGGGGAGACGTTGTAAACAGTCCCCTTTTGTCTTCCTCTCACTGAAGTGGAATAAGTTCCAGATTATCCTTCTACCAGCCAAGGCAACATGGAGGAAAACACTTATGTAGACATTCACTGTACAGTGACAATACACACAGCCTTTTAGAAAATACCTTTTAATTTTAATATGAAATAAATTTTTACGAAATACATTTTAAATTTACTGGTCAGACAGAAAAGTACTAGGAAGAGGAAAAAAGTCAATTATGTCCTGACCCCCAAAAAGAAGAGGTATTGAGAAAAATTTCATGGAAAAATTAGCTCAGCGGGAGGCGTTGTAATGGAATGTCCCACACTTCCTATTGTGGATTGACTATATCAGTAGCTATATATAGTGAGCACAGGATATACCTGGGGGTTTGCTTCAGGAATTACTAGCCTGCTAACCGATTCCCTGTCTTTCAGTAGTGTATTCTCTTTTACAATAAAACTCTCTTTCTTTCATCTACACACATGTTGTTGTTCCTTCACCCAAGTACCACCTTTGTTTGCAACCTCTTTAAGGATACATTTACTATAGCAGAAATTGATAAATAACCATAAATTACCAACAAAATAAATAACAGAAAAACTTACGATAAGATAATTGTATAAAAAGGGACGTAACTCTTCATTATATTGATCTCAGAGAGCCATTCAAGTGATTTCACTGATAAACAATCTTAAGCTTTTTTTGGTTAATCGATTCGTTCTCTACAGATTATCAACCCTTTGCAGGTTATTTAAAGCCAGAAAATATTTTTACATTGTAGGAATTTTTTTTTTTTTTGGAGATAATGATTCTTTTCTTGATTTTAGATTCTCAGTGAAAATACCAAAGTAAAATATCACCAAACGGTGATAATAAAGCCACAGTTCTTTTCACTGTGTGGTGACTATAAGAAAATCAGTGATATCTGTAAAGTGATAATACACAATAATACAATAAAAATATAAACAAATTTTAAATACTCAACTTTTTTTTTTTTTTTTTTTTAATTTTTTTGATTTCTCTAAATACTTTCATAAAAATTGTTCTGATGAACTTTTCCTATATGCTACCAAGACTTTATGAATTTAAGCACAGTACTAGATTGGTAGACAGATAGGTCTCATTATTTTAGAGTTAAAATGGTGAGCTATAACCATAAGTTGTATGCCAACAATTTCTTCTCTCGCACTTCTTGCTTGTGGAACTCTCTTTTTGCTTCCCTGTCAACTCTGATCCTCAAAAATTTAAATGCAATGTAAATCATTATCTTCTGTGTTCTTAACTCTTGTTCTTTTATTGTCTTCTCTCCTTAATAGAATATTTTTCTCACATTGTCTAACACTCGGTAAACCTTTGCATCTTAGTGGCTTTATTGCCTTGTCTGGAGTGAAATGACTTAAAATAAAAAGAAAAAAAAAGCTACTATAAACAAGTTAAAAATAATCTTTATATAAGATTATTCCAGAAGCCTTCCGTTCTGTGATAAAGAAATTTTAAAAACCTTAATTGGTGGAAGTAATTCTTTTGTCTAATACTTCTAGAAATAAAACTATAACCATATAAAAAAAATTGTGGGAAACATTTTTTTTCTATTAAAAAAAGAAAATACTTTATTGCAGTAACAAAAAGTTACTGTTACATTAGGTGTATGTAAAAATTCCAAAAATGCCTTTTCCGATATCCAGAAGTTTCCAGAGCTGGAGGTGGGACCCTCAAATACAGGCACAGAGACTGCCCACCTAATTTTCAGCTGTAAATAATATTTCTGATTCCCATCACTATTTCTTTACACTTTATCTTTATTGACTGAATAGATGCTGACGGTCGGTGAGTTTTTTGGTCAACTTCAAGAATGAAAAAAAAAAATAAAAAAAATAAAAAAAAATTTAAAAACCACAAACCAAGGGACGTAAATCTTCCTTATTACTAATAGCTCACTGATTACAAAAAAATATTTTAAATATTTTTTCTAACGTTGATATTTACAGATCCAAATCAATCATTGGTGCGTGTATATATATCTTACTGTCAAAATACGATTATAGGCAGTTGTAACAATTCCGATGGACACTTGTTGCCAACCAAGACAACAAAATAAATAACAGAAAAACTTACGATAATCGTATAACAAGGGACGTAACTCTTCATTATATGGATCTCAGATAGCCATTCAAGTGATTTCACTGACAAACAATCTTAAGCTTTTTTTTGGTTGATTGATTCGTTTTCTACAGATTATCAACCTTTTGCAGGTTATTTAAAGCCAGAAAATATTTTTACACTATAGGAAATTTTTTTTTTTTTGAGGAGATAATGATTTTAGTGATACAAGACTTAAAAATTAACACATGGCAGGGGTGGAGAAGAGGACACATGCCTACTCAGAATTTTATGAACAAACAAGAAATTATAATATGGATATAAAGTGGGGGATTAATTTTGTATTACAATCAATATATAAACTGATCCCTCATTTTGTTATCGCGATGACTTCCATATATTTTAATTTTAGAAAATGTAAAAAAAAATCTAAGACATGTCTGTTTTGCTAATCAGTATATGATCAAATGATTGATTCTTTTTTACAGCTTAACCCCTTGTAGGTTATTTAAAGCCAGAAAATATTTTTAGATTGTAAGCGTTTAGTGGTGGGGGAAGATAAAATGGTTTAGTGATACAAATCTTACTAATAGTTGAGAGAGAACTGGATTCATGCCTTTCCCAAAGGTATATTTGCAATTAAGTGAATATAATAAAACCAAATGGAATTTGAACTCTGTTTTTCAATTATCAATTCTGATCCATTATCCATTACACCACTTGTACATCCAAGCTTACAGCACCAGGTATTCCCAAGCAGTTACACATCTACCAGACTCAACAATGCTTAACTTTGGTGATCGTATGATAACAGCAGTTTTAATGTGATATGGCTATAAACCAATTACACTTTTTTAAACATTGATATTTCTAAAAGGTTATCCAAATCAATCACTAAGTCAATAATATAGTTTTTTTTTTTTTAATTTTATTTTTTTATTCAGAATCCTATTTATTCAGTCTTTATACAGTACATGGCGGTTGAATCCTCAGTCGAAACACGTTTAAAACAATGAAAATAAAATATGTTAAAATGTATGGAATAATGAAAACAAAACTAAGTTACTATCCTCTTGATTACACTTCTATTGATCTTACTTTTATGCTTTTTTTTTTTTTCTTCCATGTGCAGTATCTTCTGTCTTAGTGGCTTTACTGCCTTACAACAGGTGGTGTGATAAAAAAAAAAATTGTTCAATAAAATTTCTCGAATAAAGATGCATAATATGGAACAAATGCAATAGAAAAATTAGTTAAATATGGCTGTTCATTTTGTGACGGTACGAGTTACCTTTCCTTGGACATTTTTTTTTTTTAATTAGCTAACTAAAAATTTTCTGCCATGATAAAAAAAAGCCCCAGACTCGATAAAAACAAAGTTTTATCATTGAAATCTTGGTTATTATTAAGAAGAAAGACCAAAATATTTTTTTTTATTATTCTATTAAATCTTTTAATCCTTTCTAGCACATTCGAAATTTTGGTTAAAAATCTTGTTTTTCTTGCATCAACGGTGGGTCAAAGATTACTATGGGAAATTTAGCATCTTTTTTGTTTTGAAAATTCTCGAACAAAAAAAATCAAATTTTGGGATTTTAATGAAATTTTCAGGACTTCTTCACAAATTAATTAAATTATTTTTCTTTTTTTTTTTTTTTTTTTTTTAAATATCTGTTACCCCCACTTGCATAATTTAATGAAATTTTGAGAAATTAAAACTTCAGCCTCTTCATATTTATATTAGTTAAAGACAGGACTCTGGAGAATTTAAATCATCAATTTGTTTTTATCAAACAAAAACACTATTTACAGAAAATGTAACCAATGCATCTGAAAAAATTTATTTAAATATGGCCATCTTTTTTCTGGCAGTACAGCTTTATGATTTAAAAAGCAGAATTCTTTCTCACAAGTCACAGCAAGTTACATATTTACAACAAAGTTTTTAATAGGTAAAAGATGTATATCATTCAATTAATGTAGATTTTCGTTATTCAGTTCATCACAAATGAAAACTAGTACAAGTCTACAGCAATATTGATGAATACTGGACTATTATGGCATCAGCAATGAGTCAGACTATATCATAGCATATGCATCTGGTATCAGTTTAAACTGACAGCTCCCCCCATATATTGTTACCATTTTGATAAAAGATTGCATTTTCTTGATTTCAGATGAAAACTGAAAATTTCCAACATATTTTATTTTTTGACAGTTTATCAACCCTTCTGCAGGTTATTTAAGGCCAGAAAATATTTTAGATTGCAAGAATTGTTTTGGGGATAAAATTCTTTATTGTTAAATTATTAAACTGCAAAGTTTTTGTCAAAGTATTTTTCCAAACAAATAAGCTTATTCAAATTTCATCAATAGGTTTGCATAAATGAATGAAATGTAGAGTTTGTAAATCTTGACAAAAATTTTAGCAATAACTGCAACAATATTAAATATTGTGATGCTTTCAACACACATCTGTGTTTTGTAAAAAAAAAAAAAAAAAAAAAAAAAAAAATTATAGTTTATAGAAATTATTGAATTTATGTTCCTTTTAATCTAGGCTTTCTGTGGCTATAAATAACTTCATAGATAAATCCATCACTACCCCCCTCTCAACTCACACTAATATTGTCTAATTCACTCATTTAGTTTATTTATTCCACATCGATAGAGGAAGAAATCCTCGTATGCTGACACCTTTTTCTGTCCGGAATCATGTGCAAATGTATGTATTAACAAGTGCGTTTACTATTGGAGGAATTGTAGCAGTAAGTTAGCTTAAACCATAGTTAACACGACCGATGTAGCGTTAATTAACAGGTTTACAAGAAACCTAATGATAAATGTTGCTGATCTTCCATTACAAGATACAGTTTTGATAACAAGGGGAGATAAATACTGCCCTTTTACCATATATATATATATATATATATATATTTAATGAAAAACAGACACTTTAAGGTACCATTACAATAATTTATTTCACCAAAATCCAAAATCAATTGTTGGAAGTGTTACCTGATGATCCGAAATCCTTTAAAAAGGATTTTGGTGAAATAAATTATTGTAATGGTACCTTAAAGTGGTCTGTTTTTCATTAAATATTAGCTCTGTTCTTCACATTGAGTTCTCAGGATTTCATCCTCCTTGGATTTACCAATTCGGTTTACCAAGTTCTTTTATTCTTATTTATATATATATATATATATATATATATATATATATATATATATATATATATATATATATATACAATTCTGACTTTCGTCCATCCAACACTAAAATAGCCATACATTGATCAATTGAAACCAAATTCTGAGGAGATGTGCAAACAGGTAAGTGGGTACACTAAGTATAGTTGGTTTTACTTGGGTGAATAGCTTAATACAATAAATTTTCATTCAATTTTGTTTTTTTTTCAAATGAATGAAAATTTGAATATACAATTCATCTGCGAAATTGAACAAAACGTAAAGTTTGTAAAGCCTGACAAAAAGTCTTAGCAGTAACTTCAACAATACTAAATGTTGTGTGGATTTCAACACACATCAGTGTGTTGCAAAAAAATTCTAGTATAGAAAAAAAGAAGGCATCACTTTAAACTGATGACAGGAGGATATGATTTGAACAAATTGTATTAAGTTCAACTGGCAAGGTTTGCTTGTTTAATATTTTTTATTGTATTTTTCTGAATTTTTGAATATGTTATTGCATATCCAGATCAAAATTATAGGCAAACTGTCCAAATGAAAACAATCTTTGAAAGGTTTATACACAATTTTAATCCACAATTGCTCAGACTAAAATTTTTATATCCTGCCAAGTTTTACATGAAAGGGATAGAAATAATAATTTTTTTTAAAACTATTTTCAACAGAAAAAACTCACAACCTGTGGGCTTTTCATTCAATAATGTAAGTGACTACTTTCATTTATAGAACTAGTTCTTTTAATGTTTTGATTGCACAAGAGATATGTTCTGTAATATATATATATCTATGAAAATTTCTCGGACATTCAGGCCGGTAAATGTTATTTAATACTGTTTATTATAAACAGAGCATTTACTTAAATACTTGTATCTATAAAAAGAATGTTATATATATATATATAAATGTAAATTAACTTACCTTTCTGAGTAACTGAGAAATAACTTTAATCTGCTGTCCTCTTGACAACAGATATGGCAGAGGGACACCAGTGACCCTGGCCATTTCCATGTAATTGATAATACACATTAATTTCTCCAAGAGACGAAGAGGCAATATGGCATCTTTCATGCAGTAGATAGCAAGACGGCGACGAGTTTGATCATTTCCATTCTGAGGCGGGGAAAAAAAAAAAGAAAGAATATTTCAGAATTTAACAAAGTAGGGGATGCAGAAAGTGGAATTTTGTCTTTGTTGCGTGCATTCACTTTCCCAGCAATGCCCTTGGGAAAGGCATGAGATCACACCTTCCTGATTATAGTAGAAGCCAGTCTAAGAGGAGACAACTCTGAATTCCAAACCATGGAGAAGGAAACAGAAAAGAAGTTATTGCAATTCACATATATTGAACAAAGCTGTCAAAAGCATTAAAAAAAAAAAAAAAAAAGGTAAGCGGGCAGATTTTCATAACAAAAATGGTTGGATTGCTAAATACACAGTATAAACAATGATGCAATTAGGTAGACAGAACTATTTGCATGCACTCATTGAGCTTGCATGAAGTCACAAGTCATCGTGACTGAGGGTTTGAGCATGCTGACCTTGTTCAGGTTGTTTATTATGCCAAATGGCGTGCTCTCTCCAAGAAAATGTAAGTAAGGTCTGCTCAGCATAGTTACAGTATAAACCATAGATGGGTTCTGTGGCTGTTAAACAAACACAAATGTGCCTGAGCAGGCGTCTGCAATAGGGATTGGCTCGCCGCCCTAGCAGACAAGAATACTTGGATATAAGCAACCAGACATTACCATTACTGCAAGTAAAATAATGAAGTTATTTAAGAAAGTCTCCTCATGGACAATTTTTTTTTTTTTTTTTTTAAATTTGTCCAAACTCTCATTTTTTTCAAGAGTAGTGTTATTAAGAATTTCTGTTTTTAGGTGAAACATCTAACTTATTATAAAATGCAGATTGTGTGTGTGTGAGTGTACGTTTATATATTGGATCGGATTTCCTACATTTTTCAACCGATTTCAACAAAACTTCACGGGACTACGTAAAATTACCTTGCGGTGGTTCTGACAGTGCCAAAAATTGGAAAAACACAATTGTTTTTGCACAAAATCAATTTGAAAACACAATTAAGAGGCATCACGTGAATGAAAAGGGGACAACTCATATCGAGTTATACTTATTATAAAACCCAGGTTGTGTGTGTGTGTCTGTGTTCATTTATATATGGGATCGGATTTCCTACATTTTTCAACCGATTTCAACAAAACTTCACTTTTTTTTTTTGGCAGTGTTTCTTATTGTCTTGCACACTTTTTTCTTTATTTTTACTTTCAGAATGCTTTAAAAATTCTATTTACAAGACTATTGTTTATAATAAAATTCTATTCAATCGGTAGGCTCATAACGATTGAAAACAATGTTTTTGTTTGAGTTTGACCAATTCGTAAAAAAAACTAATTAAGACATGCATGTCCGTCAGCCGTAAACAATAATCTTTGTCAATTTTATTTTTCAGTCTTTATGATGGTCAATACTTGATCTATCTCTTACATCCCCGGGCAACGCCAGGCTCTACTGCTAGTTGTTAATAATAATGCATGTTTTTGTTATTTTTATTATTATTAATAAGAGGGCATGTTTAACTAATTTGTCTAACTCATGATCAGTACATTAAAACACCCTTTTCCATACTTGCGGACATTAGGGGAGCTGCTTTGAAGTTCTCAATACTGGTAGCAACAATGCTATCAGGGATAGAGAAATCATAGATTTGAAATTACAGTCCATTGTTGATGTAATATAGTATAACATGCTGTCCCACTATATTACATTCACTGGCAAGGAGATGGCAAAATTAAATGCAGAACTTACCTGAAGATCAGTAATAATGGAATGCTGGACATCCTCCTTTTGTTCTTGAAGAAAGTGAAAAGAAACGGCATTCAGCGTGTATGATCGAAGCTTGTAATCACGGAACAGAACCTGGCAAGCAAGAAAAACAGTTTTAAAATCAGAGAATATCTATTCCTCCTACTTCGACTGATTTGAGGTGTTATCATCTTCTGCTGATAAAGCTGAATGCTTTGCCCATAAATTCTCCTCAAACTCTACTCTTGACTCATCTGGAGAATTCCTGCCTGACTTCCCACTTAGAACTAATTCTCTATTGAGTGAAATGTATATAACACTTTCCATGGTTTCTGCTCTCATCTCTAACTTTGATCCCAACAAAGCCTTACAGGGCATCCCTGTGATAATCATTAAGAAATATCTCCTGACCTAGCTCCTGTTCTTGCTAAACTGTAAAATAAATGCCTCGATATCACCTGCTTTCCTATTTGCTGGAAGTCATCATCCGTTATTCCAGTTTTTAAGAACTCTGGTGAACCACCCAACTCAATCAATGAACTTTCACCCAAAATTATCATTGGTACACTTATTACATCAAACTATTCCCAAAACAACAACAAATGAGAGGGAGACAACTGATAGGAAGAAGGAGGAAAAAAAAAAGAGCAAGACAACTGATAGGAAGAAGGAGGAAAAAAAAAAGAGAGCAAGACAACTGATAGGAAGAAGGAGGAAAAAAAAAAAAGAGCAAGACAACTGATAGGAAGAAGGAGGAAAAAAAAGAGCAAGACAACTGATAGGAAGAAGGAAAAAAAAAAAAGAAACAAGACAACTGATAGGAAGAAGGAGGAAAAAAAAAAAAGAGCAAGACAACTGATAGGAAGAAGGAGGAAAAAAAAAAAGAGAGCAAGACAACTGATAGGAAGAAGGAGGAAAAAAAAAAAGAGAGCAAGACAACTGGCAGAAAGGGGGAAAGAGATAGAGAGAGACAACCGGCAGAAAGGGGGAAAGAGATAGAGAGAGACAACCGGCAGAAAGGGGGAAAGAGATAGAGAGAGACAACCGGCAGAAAGGGGGAAAGAGATAGAGAGAGACAACCGGCAGAAAGGGGGAAAGAGATAGAGAGAGACAACCGGCAGAAAGGGGGAAAGAGATAGAGAGAGACAACCGCAGAAAAATCAACAAAAAAAAGATAGAGAGAGACAACCGGCAGAAAGGGGGAAAGAGATAGAGAGAGACAACCGGCAGAAAGGGGGAAAGAGATAGAGAGAGACAACCGGCAGAAAGGGGGGAAAGAAAATAGAGAGAATAAACCGCATATGAAAGGGGGAAAGAGATAGAGAGAGACAACTCAGAAAGAAAGGGGGAAAGAGATAGAGAGAGAGACAACCGCAGAAAGGGGAAAGAGATAGAGAGAGACAACCGCAGAAAGGGGGGGAAAGAGATTTGAGAGAGACAACCGGATAGAAAGGGGAAAGAGATAGAGAGAGACAACCGCAGAAAGGGGGAATATAGAGAGAGAGACAACCGCAGAAAGGGGAAAGAGATAGAGAGAGAGACAACCGCAGAAAGGGGAAAGAGATAGAGAGAGACAACCGCAGAAAGGGGGGAAAGAGAGGTTGAGAAACCGCAGAAAGGGGGAAAGAGATAGAGAGAGACAAGAGAGAAAGGGGGAAAGAGATAGAGAGAGAAGAAACCAGCAGAAGAAGAGGGGGGGAGGAGATAGAGAGAGACAACCAGCAGGAAGGAGGGGAGAGAGAGACACACAATTGGCAGAAAGATGGGGAGGAGTGAGACAACCAGCAGGGAAGAAGGGGAGGAGAGGCAACCAGCAGGAAAAAAAAAAAAAAAAAAAAAAAAAAAAAAGAGGAGAGACAACTGACAGGAAAGAGGAAAAAAAGAGCAATCAGCAAGAAGGAAAAAGAAACTCTCTCCTTTCAAACTAGACATAGCACATATCACTTTGGAAAATTTTCTAAAATACCAAAAGTCTGTTTGCAAACCCACAGTGACTATCTGCCATCAATAATCACGGCATAGCAATAACAAGACCTATGTGAAGGCACTTGATGATAACTCTAAACTTACCTGGAGCAAATCAAACATGACCCGTCCTTCCAGGTTGACGATTTTGTTTTCACGTTTACCCATCTGTTTGCTTTGAATTGTCGATTCTTTGACCACAGATTTAATGTGCCTAATACGACCAAGGAAAGGAAAATTGGTCACCTTCAGATGGCTGGCTCTATTAAGCAGATAAGGGAAGTCAAAGTTTTGAATATTGTACCCTGTGATGATGTCAGGGTCAACTGCTTTCCCGAACAAAGTGTGACCAATGCTGCAAATGAAAAAAAAAAAAAAAAAAAAAAAAAAAAAAAAATTTTAGAAACAAAGAAATGGTCGGTAGTTGAATGAAGAAAAACAAAAACACAAGAAAACAAGAAAAAAAAAAAACAAAAAAAGAAAAAAAAAAAAAAAAAAAAAAAAAAAAAAAAAAAAAAAAAAAAAAAAAAGAAAAAAAACACAAGAAAAGAAAAAAAAAACACAAGAAAAAAACCTTTTAAACTCCTCCAATATTCTAATGCTCATTGGATTTGGATTCACAAAATTAGAAAAAAAATTTTTTTTAATCATTTCACCCCATGCAAGGCAGTAAAGCCACCAAGACACAAAGAGTAAAAGAATAAGAACAACAGAAGAGTTATCAAGAAGACAGTTGATAATGATTGACATTGCATTTAAATTTTTGAAGATCAATGTTGGCTGGGAAGCATGGAGCCAGAAGAGAGTTCCAAAAGTACAAGAAAAAAAACCTGTTGGTATAGAACTTATGGTAACATCCAACCAATTCTACTATAAAACAATGAGATCTTACCACCAAGTGTGTAAATTTCTCTCGCGAGTAGTTTGTAATGTCCTATTTATCATCTCTCAGTTGCGTCTGGGTCTTTGGACAAAGTGTACTCAGGGGCGGCTCCGTCAAAGGGCAGAGTTGCAACTGAGGAAAATTATACTGAGAGGTGTCAACCCTGGGGAACAGCTGCCTGAGGATGTGCCTTCTCATTGCACTAGTGAGCATGTTCATTGCATGCACTGAAGCGGGGGTTCAGAGATTTTTTGTTCCTGCCCAGGTGTACGCGTTCAAGCTCCCCACATTAAACTGACCTTGTGTCATAACCTGACCCCGTGAGGGGTTGAGTAAAGAAAAAAAAGAAAAAGAGATCTTCCCACCAATCTAGTACTGTGGTTAAATTCATAAAGTCTAGGTACCATAACAAAAATTTCATCAGAACAATTCCCATGAAAGTATTTATAGAAAAGACACAGGGACACTAAATTACAGTGGTGGCAAAGTGACTGAAGTCAGGGCAAGACCAATAATATTGCCAATTCTTCTTTGGATTTTATCCAGAGCTGTGGAGTTGAAACAAAACCTCCAACTCTGACTCCATTATTTTTGACACCTCTGATGCCTCTTTATGTAATTAAGTGATTATAGCCTACAAATCTCATAGATCTTGATATACACTTAAAAAAGTGTAGAGAGCACAATGGCCAAAAAGTTGTGACAACTACAAAGATGAGGACAACAGTCCAAATATAAATAATAATAACTCCTCATCCCAGACATTAAGACAATTTTCATTATTACTGAATTAAAAAACAAAAATAAAAAAAAAAATTACATAAAATCATTAACAAAAATTGGTGGTCTTTAACCAAACCCATACATGAAGAGAACAATAGTTTAAATAAACCCACATATAATAATACCTGATCTCTAAAATAAACATTAAATTAAAAGGGGAATAAATGTTGGCAAAGAAATTTCTTTTACCCAATACCTTGAGAAGTTCCTGTTCAGTATCAAAGGAGAGGACCTGGGCTCCTACGACTGGTGCACATTTCTTTAACGTGAAAACATTACGCACAAAAGGATCTGATTTGCCTTGTTTCACAACCATATTGGCAATTTGAATCACAGGATCCTTGTTTGGTTCTGGAAAAATACCTGGAGACAAGCAGAAAAACAGAGAAATCATTAGCATTCACTAAGAAATAGCATTTGTAATATAAAAACTGTTACATTTAATTTGCATAATTTTAAAACGTGTCTTAATAAACTTTTTATTTCTTTTTTTTTTTTTTTTTTTTAATCGATTCACCCCAAGCAAGGCGGGAAGCCACTAGCACATAAGGGGTTACAGAAGATTTGGAGTGATAGAGGAAAGGATGAGGAAAAGAGGAGAAGGATAGTGGATAGATCAAGGCATCTGGAGACGTCAATTGACATTACATTTGAATAGTTGGAGATTATAGCTGTCAGAGAAACAGGAATAGGGAAGGGAGTTCCACAGGCGAGAGGTGCGAGATATGAAGCTATTGGAGTAGAAGAGGCGGCTACATTTAACAGTTTCAATAGTGAAAGGGTGAGAGCGGGATGCCAATCTCATAGGACACTTGAATTCATGAAGTCTGGGAACCAGCGAAAGCAGCTCATCATAGCAATTACCATGAAAGTATTTGTAAAAAAGACAGAGAGAAACGACGACGTGTCTGTGAGAGAGCGACTGCAGACAAGATGCCAGATCAGGGCCAATTACATCTCTGGATCTTATCAAGAACCCCGAGGCAAACAGAAGGGGCTCCAGACCATATATGGCAGCAATACTCCATGCAAGAGCGAATGGTTGATTTGTAGATTTGAAGGATTGATTCCAGGGAGAAAAATTACCTGGCACGGCACAGGGAGCCAACTTTCCTTGGGGTGGACAAAGCAATTGACTCAATGTATTTGTTCCATCTCAGGTCAGTAGTCAACATAAAACCGAGCAGCCGCAGAGAGTTGCTCTCAAGAAGTTGAGCTTCAGACAGTCTAATGGGGGACAGGGAAGGTTCTCTGTGGTGATTAATGGAGAGCAGTTTTGTTTTTGAGGCGTGAAAGTTAACCAGCCAATTCCTGCCCCAGTTCAGAATCGATTGGAGGTCCTTTGCAAGATGAACGACCAGGTTAGTTTTGTCAACAACACTAGATTTGTTTTTGAGGCAGGAATTTTTAAAAATTGTCTCAAACATACACATATTATATATATATATATATATATATATATATATATTACTTATTATAAAACGCAAATTGTGTGTGTGTGTGTGTGTGTAACGTTTATATATTGGATCAGATTTCCTACATTTTTCAACCGATTTCAACAAATCTTCACAGGACTACATAAAAATACCTTGTAGTGGTTCTAACAGCACCAAAAATGGGAAAAATACAATTGTTTTTGCACAAAATCAATTTGAAAACACGATTAAGAGACATCGTGAGAATGAAAGGGGGACAACTCACATCGGGTTGTTTGTGTGTGTAGGTTCCTTTAAATATGGGATCGGATTTCCTACATTTTTCAACCGATAAAACAAAAATTCACTTTTTTTTTTTTTTTTGGTAGTGTTTCTTATTCTCTTGCACACTTTTTTCTTTATTTTTAATATTCAGAATGCTTTAAAAATTCCATTTCCAAGACGATTGTTTATAATAAAATTCTATTCAATCGGTAGACTCATAACGATTGAAAACAATGTTTTTGTTTGAGTTTGACCAATTCGTAAAAAAAAAAAAAAAAAAAAAAACAAAAAACAAATTAAGACATGCGTGTCCGTCAACCTTAAACAATAATCTTTGTCAATTTTATTTTTCAGTCTTTATGATGGTGGATACTTGATCTATCTCTTACTGTTACATGCCCGGCAACGCTGGCTCTACTGCTAGTAGATAATATATATATATATATATATATATATATATATATATATATATATATATATATATATATAAAAAGCAATGTTTTTGTCAAACCTTATTAAAATTCAGTTGTAAATTAGATCTGGCATTTCACATTGCTAAGAAAATTAGTTGAATGGAGCCCCCCAAAAAATTATGAAATTATCTAAATAATAATAGGAGTGGAGAGATTTGCCTAACATCTGGTTCATATGCCTTTAGGAGAAATTGGTGTTTCCTGTGTAACAATACGATTTCTCATCCATCCTTAAGAGATAAATAGATAGATAGATAGATTCTTTTTCCTTTTAATTTAATTACCAGAGTTTTCAGGATTCCTGTCTCCAGCCTATTTGGCAAACATAAAATTTTGTTAGTGATTTTAGATAATCATAAAAGTAGAGTGCTTTGAAAAACTGACCACCCATCCAGCTTTTGGGTCGTCTCCTGGGACAACGGTAGATGGATAGGGGTGGTGTCCATATAAAAAGTGGTCAGTCAGGAGCAGTCAGAGAGTGAGAAAAGGACCCTCAGGCAGTGAGGAGTCAGAATCACATAGTAAATTAGTGAATGTAAAGGTGCTTTTTCCGTGGCCAGAGTTAGTAAGATAGCAGTTCAAAGCCAAAGGAAAACAATACCAGGGTTCAGTGAGAAATTGTATTAGTTGCTATTTCCCAATCAGAGTGTCTTGAAAAATACTTGTTATTCTTTGTTGAATTCAATCACAGTCAAGGAGACAAACCTGTGAACATAGCTAGCCGAGTGTATACACACATACAACCAACCTTGGATGCCATTACAGTTGTGCAGTGAATGACATGCGAAACTAGTCGTCACACCTATTTAGGATTGGGTTCTTGGATTCTAAAAATGGGGTTCTAAAATCTTTTTCATTCTCTTTCACCACCAGTAACTCCTTGCATCTTAGTGGCATTATCACCTTGGGGTGGATTAAAAAAAAAAAAAAAAAAAAAATTTTTTTTTTTAATGTTTTGTCTGTGCTCGGCCTTTCCAAGCTTCCAATTTGAAAAAAAACATGCACACTTGTATAATTTTTCAAAATTTTTAGAAAACTAATGATGGTATTCACAGAAGTATCTGCATATTTATATTATTTTTCTTATAAAATTATGAACTTGTTTTCATCGTTATTTATAAAATGATAAATAGTAAATATAGAAATAACTATTGTTCTCTTCACGTATAGGTTTGGTTAAAGACCACCAATATTTGTTAATGATTTTATAATATTTTTTTTATTTTTGTTTTTTAATTCAGTAATAATGAAAATTATTGTCTGAAAGTCTGGGATGAGGAGTTATTTATATTTGGATGGTTTACATATTTTGATGATTTTGTAATTACTTTTGAATAAAAAGATTTTTTAAATTGATTTCTTTAGAAAATGTTAAATAATACTGTACTGTATTTGGTTCACATATTTTTTATAATTGTGTAAATAAAAATTGTTGAGGGAATAACAACAGTCTTTTTGACACACTTTTTTTTTCTTTTTGCAGGCACCAAGTTTGCTTTGTGTGTTTTGTGGCATATCAACATCTCAATGGGTTATTTAATGCCAACAAGATTTTTTATTGCAAGTAATATTTTTTCCAAGAATGTATTGCTGGTAATATTCTTACAAAAATGTATTGCTGGTAATATTCTTACAAAAATGTATTGCTGGTAATATTCTTACAAAAATGTATTGCTGGTAATATTCTTACAAAAATGTATTGCTGGTATTAAAACCTATTTTTACACTTTCATAGTGTTTTGACATCAGTTTAGAGGTTAACTTTTGCCTATAGTTGGGATCCTAACAGGTGCTACCACCCCAGGTAAGGGTGAACCTGGGAACACCAGCAATTAAGAGATGGTTCCATACTCCTCAAAGCCTCCTGACCAGAAGCCATGCTGTTGAATGTAGTTTATCGTCTTACCCAGGATGCTGATATAGTTTATCATCATACCCAGGATGGACCAAGGTTGGTTATTTTTGTTTTACAGCATATCAACCTCTGTGGGTTATTAATGCTGAAATCTAAATAATATTTTGAATGCCATTTTATGGCTTCAGATATTTTGTTATATTTTACACTTTTAGGGTAGATGTATATTTTTTAGATGTATAGTTTGTAAAAAAAAATATAAAAATGATAAAAAAGAATTGTTGGTAATTTTTTTTTTAAATGTATCACTGGTAATTATCTATATATAAAATTCTGTGACTTCTGTTAGTCCATCCATCACACCCTCAAAAATAGTCATACATTGACTGAATGAAACCATATTTTGGAGAGAAGTGTAAACAGGTACGGAGGTACAAAGTACAGTAGGTTTTACTAGGTGCATAGCTTAGTACAATAAATTTTCATTAACTTTCTTGGAAAAATAAGAAGTTTTATTATTTAACATACAAAATACTCCCATTATTTTAACCTTTACCGCACTGCTGGTGACAATAGTCACCATAGAATTCTCTCCCTTGGCTACTCTAGGCGCATTCTGTCACCTTGAGACGGTTGCTATAAACACTTGGCAACTATTATTTCCAGTATTTTAGGCTGAAAATCACCTACTACTGCTTTAGAAGGTTAAACTTCAGTTTTCCAACACCATTTTGAATTCTTCTAGACTCTACACAAGATGTAACACCGATTAAACCCACGTTAATTTTTGTCACAATTTTTTGTAAACAAAAATGGCTGCATCAATATCCAACAACGCCTTGATTCAGGAGTTTTTCTTTAATTAGTAGTCCAAAGATGATTTTGAAGCCTTTAGTTGAGTGGATATTGACAGTGAAGTAGCCAAAGATGATAAGCACACTTGTGATGCGGAGAGAAAGCGATGATTATTACAAGCAGCTACTATCATCCATGCCTGACTAATTTTATGGAAGTTACTGACGACAATCAATATACCTGATAGCCTTTCTGAAGGTGAATTATTTTGCCTATTTACAAACGATGAAATAGTAACTATTTGTCAATGAGACAAATAAATATGGAGTCAGGTGAAAGAAAGAACAAACAAACACTAGTGTCTTGTATGTAAACACAAGGAAACATGTCACTTTTTTGACAAAATGAAATCCTTAACAATTTTGCTTTTTACTGCACACCCAGAACTCCACAGGGTGTAATAAATGTTAAAGTACATTGAATTAGTTATGTATTTTTTTAATGTATTTGTTTTTTATTTCATGTTTCAATTTTTTGTTTTCAACCTCAAAACATTCATGCAAAACGTAATACATTATATCCAAATATTATTCATTCATTCTTTTATTAGTGTACAAAAATCAAATTCTATACACACAATACAAATTAAGTTATAACAATTTTAAAACAGTAGGGGTTCATGTTTGGGCACCCTCAAAAAAAATGCAGTGGCAGAAGGGAACAATTCTTGAAAGAAATTAGTGTGGTAAAGATTAAAAACAATATTAAGATTTCAACATGCGTCAGCTCGTTGCCAAAAAATTCTAGTACCATAAAAATGTAATTTTATACCTTTTTATTTTCATTATTGATTGTCATTTTTCTAAAAAAAATAAAATTTTGATATATTTCTGGTAACAATTTTTTTTTTTTTGATAGAAATGTATTTTTATACTTTCCTGGTGCTTTGATTTTTAACTTGGGGTTCAATATTTGCCCAGAGATAGGACCCTAACAGATGCTACCACACCAAGTCGGGATGAGCCTCAGGATAAGAGCAAGAGGTGGTTAAATGATCCTCAAAACCTCCAATCACCTAACCAAAGGACTTGCTGCTGGATGTAGTTTATCATCATGCCCAGGACAATAGGCATGAAGGTTAAACATTGCCATAATTTTTCTTTCTTTCTTTTTTTTTTTTTTTTTAATTATTTCACCACAAGCAAGGCAATAAAGCCACTAAGATACAAGGGGTTACTACGTGTTAGAGAGTATGAGAAAATATACTATTAGGGAGAGAGGACCATAAGAAAATGAGAATTAAGAAGGCAATGATTGACATTGCATTCAAATTTTTGAAGGTTAAAGTTGTCTGGAAAATAAGCTGCTGGAAGAGAGTTCCACAAGCAAGAAGTGTGAGAGAAGAAACTGTTAGCATAGAACTTGCAGTTACATGTAGACATTTCAGCTGTAAAATGATGAGACCATGCTTCCAATCTAGTACTGTGCTTATATTCATAAAGTAAAGTACTATAGATGAATGTTCATAGAGAACAATTACCATGAAAGTATTTATAGAAAAGGTACAGGGAAACTACGTTACATGGGAGGGAAAGTGACTGACACAGAGATGCAAGGTCAGGACCAATAATATTGCAGATTTTTTTTTGAATTTTATCAAGAACCTCTAAATATATAGCAGAAGAAGCAAACAAGATGTGGCAGCAATATTCAAAGCAAGTGACTGAAGCCAAGACCTGAGATCAGGATCAATAATATGGCAGATTCTTTGGATTTTTTGAAGAATCTCTAAATATATAGCAGAAGCAGCAATATTCAAAACAAGTGCCTGAAACCGAGATGTGAGATCAGGACCAATAATATTGCAGATTCTTTTTTTGGATTTTATCAAGAATTTCTAAATACATAGCAGAAGCAACAGACAAGATGTGGCAGTAATATTCAAAGCAAGGGAAAATGGTAGACTTATAAATATGCAAGAGGGATTCTAGCAAGAAAAATTCTTTACCATGACACAATGAACCAACTTTCCTAGATGCAGACTTAGCAAATGATTCAATATAATCTTTTCACTTGCATTAGTTCCTGACCACCAACAATCCCTTGAAGAGAAAAAAAAAACCCAAAGAAAGAAGCAGGTTGTGACATTACCTTTTCTTCCAGCACATTCTATATCAAAGCTCATGATCCTTAGTGGCGCTACTTTGGACCATTCTCCCTTTATTTATGTGAAATGAAATCTTCCCAGGAAATGTCTACTTCCAGTTGACAATGGGACTGCATCAGGGGAGAAGACCAACTGACCTTACTACCACTGGTTGTCTCTTTCCGACGAATATGGTATTTCCCTTTGGGTAATTCAATCCAGTTGCAACCCACCACGTCACTATCAACCATAAACCTAGAGAAATTTACAAAGAAAAGAAATTGCCAATGGCTCCATTACAAGTTGTTGCTGTTTAAGAACACCAATCCACAGTGATCAAAATTCTTTACCATATTTTCTTATGTAATAAAAGAAAATTTCAAACAAAAATTAAAGACAAAATAGTGTGTGTGTGTGGGGGGGGGTACATGTTTATTTACACCATCATATTATTTATTGGATCGGTTGGCAAGACATTGACCAATTGCCAATTGATTCAAAGAGTAAACAATAAGGATTTACTAATAGATGGTTTACATATTTTGACAATTTAGTAAATGTTTATGAAAAAAAAAAAAAAAACGTTTTCACATTTACCGTAATTCCCCATGTATAATATGCATTTTTTTCTAAAAAAAAAAAAATAAGCAAAATCAGGGGTGCGTATTATGCACAGCTACAAAAAAAAAAAATCTTTAAAAAATTGCTGTTTCATAGGTTGATTTCAGTTGCAAAATTACTACTCAGCACAAACATACAACAATTTGACCCTAACATTCAGAGATTGCAACCCCATAAGGATGTCAAATACAATCATATGTACATAATAATACTTACGAATGTAAAATAAAATAAAAATTATCATAAAACTAAATTAGAATAATATTATTCTATGTTTAAAACCATTTTTTTTTTAAATAAGAGTAGGAAACGCTGGCCACAATGAAATTGGTGAGGTACAGTTTATAGGGTTTGATTACCAAACAAGGGGTGCGTATTATGCGTGAGTAGAAGCATTTTCCCCACGCGTTCAGCACAATTTTATGTGTGTGTATTGTGGATAAAGGCATATTATACATGGGGAATTGTGGTGTTTCTTTATAAATTGGTAAACAATGAATATTGCATAGCATTAGTTTTAATTGTATTAGATTTTAGAATGTTATAAAAATAAAATTATTTTTGTAAACAACAAGAAAACCAATCCACAGTCTTCAAAATTCTTCATATCTTCTTCTGTATAATACAAGAAATTCTAAACCAAAATTAAAAGCATAAAAAGTGGGTTGTATTATACACAAGTAATTTTCAGAAATTTTAGTTTTTCTCTATTTTTTTTTTCCTGCTTCAATCAGTCTTCAAAATTCTTTACTGTATTTTCTATTAATATTTACATCACCTTTGTCGCCATATTTATTACGTTTCGGCCATTGTACGCTCCAGCCTTCTTCAGGTGGTTGGAATGTCGACCTGAACATCTGTCTATTTCTGAGATGAGGTATTATGTACACTATTTAGATTATTTGGACTACTGGCCTCATCATTGTCACCATATTTATGACAACGTTTCGGCCGTTGTACGCTCCGGCCTTCTTCAGATGGTTGGAATGTCAAACTGAACCCTTTATTTCGCTCACTGGGGTAGACTGTTCTAGTTCCACATGCCATGTTTAATGGATGTCAGTTATCAGTTATCTCCCGTTGTTTAGATCCAGTGACAAGACCCAAAGAGTGTGAGTTCAATACCCTGTTAAGGCAGTGGAGAACTTGGAGGGGGGAATTAACAGGAGATAACTGACTTTGAATCTGCGGTTATCTCCCTTTAACCCTCTCACTGTATTTTACTTTTAAATGTACCTTTTGTCACATAAAATTTGGCGAGGTATGAGCAAATTTTTATTCCAAACACGCAGCCCAGAGAAAAATCATTTGGGAACCACTGAGTTAGAAGATGATTATAGAGAGACGGATGTACAACATATACAACACAGGACTTTAGTAATAGTGGAGTAGTACACATTATTTGCAAGGTTTGTTAAAAAAAAATGTTAAAGTAGAGAGAGAGTGGGGTGGTGGTGGCTTGATTTGTTTTTTGGCATATCAACATCTCAATGGGTTATTTAATGCTGACAATTTTTATTTCTGGTAATATTTTCTTAAAAAAAAATTGCTGGTAATATCTTTTGTTTTCCAAAATGTATTAATGGTAATAATGTATTGCTGGTAATAATTTTTTTTACAAAGTATTTCTGGTATTAAAACCCATTTTTAAATTTTCACAGTGTTTTAACCCCAGTTTGTGGGGTTAACTATTTGCCCATAGCTGGAATCGGTATCTAGCCACCCACCCACGAGGGTTGCATGTGGCACAAGGCCGAGTTTATCGTGGGTTTTCCGAGCCCGTAGGCTCAGCCAAAAAAATGCCCGTATAACCGAGATCGGGTTGGTCATTTTCCCCCGAACAAGATTCTGCCCTTCGGCGGAACTTTGTCCGGGTTCCTTTCTGCTCAAAAGCAGAGAGTTCGACCGTCAAGTCGAGAAGCTCGGAACTCTAACAGGTGCTACCAGGCCAGGTTAGAGTGGACCTGGGAACACCAGCAATTAAGAGATGGTTCCACGCTCCTAATAACCTCCTGATCAGAAGCCTTGCTGTCGGATGTAGTTTATCGTCTTATCCTGGATGTGGATGTAGTTTATCGTCATATCCAGGACACAAGCATTTGGGGGAGGGGGGGGATATATTGATAAGTAGTCTGTTAGTAAATCTTACCTGATTTCAAAATCAATGTTACTCTCATAAGTCTGGTAGCCTTGTACCGCGTATCCAGGACATAAAAAGCCTTGTTCCAGCAGCCGTTTTGCAGGTGCAATCAACCTTTGTAATGCAACTGTTATTTTTAAAAACATCTGTTTTCGGTTTTGATGAAAACCGTAAATACCTGAAAAAAAAAAAAAAAAAAAAAAAAAAAAAAGTACAAGATTGTAAGATTTGCAAGAGTTTAATAGCACACTGATTCCTATATAGGAGGCACAGTGGAATAATTGAGGATTGAGGAATCTGAGAGCCGAGTTCAAATTCCAGTCAGATCCATTACATTCAATTATGTGCTAATACCCTTGAAAAAGGTATAAATTTTTCTTCTCCCACAAGCTATGGGTAAATAGCAGGACAGACAGAGATCTATAGCCTTGGGTGGCAACCAGCTTACTAGAAAGTAACTCTGAATTAAAATATAATGAAAGTAAGTAAGGAGAAAGTAACTCTGAATTAAAATATCGCTGTATAATGTGCAGAGCACATTATACAGCTAAAGAAAGGATTGTTCACACTGGCTCAATGATCCCAACTACATTTGAATGATAATAATAATAATAATAATGGTCATCCATTTTTATGTGGGGTAGACATACGGAGAGTGTCAAGTGGGTTAATTTAATGGTATATCAACATGTCTTCTATATTTTCAGGACATGAGCGATAATGACTCTTTACAACTTCTTTTTTTTTTTTATAGCTCTTAGCAATGTTTGTCTTTTTACTGTCCTTCTCCATCTTTGTTACACAAGCTTATTGGGCAAGTTATTTGCTGTTTGTTTAGGCACCTTTTGCCTCCAATGTCATGTGAGTGTCATTCTCCTAGCTTTCTTTCCCCATTATGTGTGCAGGAAATTTCAAGTTTTCTTCACACAAAGCACAAGTGCCCCCCACCCCTTAAAATTTCTTTGTTACTCACATTTTCAGCCAATGTTATTCTCAGCATCCTTCTGTAGAGCCACATTTCTACCGTCTTTTATATCTGTGAAGCGGTTGCCCAGCATTCACTGCCATATAGGAGGATTGATATTACATGGTAGTTAAGAATTATTCGCTTTATGATTTTCTTATTTCTTCATACTTTGTTTAGGTTTTGGAAGGCATCTTTCATTATTTCAACATGTCTTCAGATTTCTGTCATATATTGTAAATATATATGGAGTGCTGACCACAAAAGTGCAAAATGCACTAACTGAATTATAGACATTGGCTGTCTTCTATATGCCATGATCCTTCTGAATGTGTGCAATCATGGCTCTACACAACATCCTGACCCTTAAAGCTCTTAGCAATGTTTGACTTTTTACTAATCTCCCCTAATCTCAGTTCTGACAACCATTTATACAAACTCATTAGGTAGGCTATTCACTTCTCTTCTCTCTTCCCCTTGCCTTCAACAGGTCATGTGAGTGTCAAATTTTCCAAAACATCTTTCCGCATTATATATGCCCTAGAAATTTCAACTTTTTTTTGATCTTAAGTGTGAGTGTCCTTTTTGTTTTCAAAAGTTTCTCTTGACAAGTTTCACCATCAAAAGTTTTTAAATGTAATGTCAATTGTTATCTCCTTAATTCTTGTTCTTTTATTATCCTGTTTTCTTTTATCCTCATATGTTCTAACACTAAGGAACCCCTTGCATCTTAGTGGCTTTATTACCTTGCCTGTGTTGAAATAAGAAAAAAAAATTTTTTATTAAAGCTTTATTGTTGTTCATGTGTTCAGTCCCTGGCATTCTCAGGATCCTTCTGTAGAACAATATCTATGTTGCCTGAAGCCTCTTCATCTGTGAGGGAATTGTTCAACATTCACTCTCATATAGAAGAATTGGATATTACATAGTAGCTCAGATATTTTCTTGTTTCTTAATATTCTGTTTAACTTTTGGAAGGCATCTTTCAATATTCCAACATGCCTTCAGATTTCTGTCATGGATTCTGTCGTCTGTTACTACATATTCATATTATAAAAAAATCAAGTGTCCTTTTTGTTTCCATTTTCACTAAAACTTTCTCATTGTTCACGTGTTTTGACCTTGGTATTCATTCTCAGTATCTTTCTGTAGAATCATTTCTATTGCTTCAAGCCTCCTCGTAAATTGCTCAACATTGTCATATGGGAGGACTGATGTTATATAGCAGTTCAGCACTCTTTCCCTTTGTTTTTAACAAAATTTTCCTGTTTCTTAACCATTACCATGCTAGAGGCAAAAATTGTCGCTGTAGAATTCTCTCCCTTTGCTGCTCTAGGCGCATTATGTCACCTTGAGACGGTTGCTATAAATAAAAACTTGTCAACTGTTATTTCCGATATTTTAAGCTGGAAATCAACTGCTTTGGAATGAGGCTAAACTTCCGTTTTCCAACACCATTTTGAATTCTTCTAAATTCTACGCAAGGTGTAACATCAATTAAACCCATGTTAATGTTTGCACGATTTTTAGTAAACAATGCATCAACATCCAACAAAGTCTTTATTCGGGAGTTTTTTTTGGGGAATTTGGATTCCAATGATGATTCTTGAAGGCTTTACTCAAGTGGATATTGACAGTGAAATGGTCGAAGAAAGTGATGATGACCGCTAGATGACCACTAGCAGCTACTATCAGGGCTGACTAATTTTAAGGAAGCTAACTGGTAACCATCAATGTACCTGATAGCATTTTTGACGGTGAATTATTTTATCTATTTATAAACAACGAAATAACTTTATTTGTCAACAAGACAAATAAATATGCTAGTCAGGTGAAAGAAAGACCAAACAAATGCAGGTATCTTCTCGTAAGCGAACACGAGAAAGCACGTCACTTTTCTGACAAAATGAAAGCCTTCTTAGCCATTTTGCTTCTTGCTGCACTCCAGAACTTCACAAGGAGTAATAAATTTGAAGTATGTTAATTTTTTAATGTATTTGTTTTTTTTATTTTGTGTTTCAATTTTTTGGTTTTGGATGTCAAAACATGCATGCAAAATGTAATGACACCAATCAACAATGAATTAACAAAAGGTTTGAAAAAAAAAAAAAAAAAAAAAAAAAAATCAGTTTTTTTTCTTTCTGTGTGCTACAAAGGAGTTTATATAACCATATAAATATTTACAATACTTCCTCTATTAGCTAAACTTCCATTATCCAGATGCCAACAAATGACCATGGAGGGTAACATTTCCCGATTGATGAGACACAACTCATTCTGTAGTTTTACTTTTCAACAAGTCTCCAGTCGAGTTTTGTTATACTTTGATTTAAGGTCTGAAATTAAAATACCTTGCAATTTGAATGTTAAAAACCAAACAAAAAAAGGGTTGCATTGTCTGTTGAGGATATATGAAAAGATGAGAATGATATTGCCCAGGTGAAAGTTCAACAGCCCCAATTCCCAATTTCAAACACTGAAGTGGCAAGTTTGACAAATGTATAAGTTGGCTGCACTTTCAACCAGACCAGGTGTTGCAGCAATATTCAAGGCATGAACATTAATTACTTCACAGACACACACAATAAAAAAAAAAAAAAAAAAAAAAAAAACAACCTAACTACCTCAGCCACAAAGCACACCAAATATTTACAAATGGAAATAGAACTTACTTTCTTTTTGTGTGGCTTCCACTGCAAGAATTGCTTCTTTTATATCTTCTTTGTTGGAACGCATGTCTTTGAGCACAACTTGATTCAGGGCTTCCTGGAAACAAAACAGCAAGAAAAAAGGGTGACAATACATAATAAAAAAAAAAAAAAAAAAAAAAAATTATGCCAGGTTTGTTACATTTTCGGGGGGATCATCTCAAGAAGTACAAACTCAATACGATCAAAGACCAAATGGCATCTTCCAAAATTCAGAGACGTTATCCATCTCCAAACAACTGAAATGATTCTAGATTGCTTTTGATGATATCTGTCTACATAACTGAGATAAGGTATTATGAGTACTTGCATTATTTACATTACTTGGACAGTTATCCTAATCTTCATTGTGATACGCTCCTCTGCCTGATTGGAATTTTGAACCAAACCCTTTATTTCGTCCACCGTGCCTCTTCCAGGTCTCAGTTATTTCCCTTTAACTCAGCTCTCCAAATTTTGGTTCAACACTGCTGTGGCCTGGTACTGAATTCTAGTCACTGGATCTAACAAACATCTTTATCCACTGGGCTATGAGGACATGTGTTTGAATTTTGAGGACTTCTAAACCTAATGTCTCATCAACTATTTTTTTTTTACCAGTGCTTTTGATGTTATCAATTCTTATAAGTAACAATGACCTATATAGTGCTGTGCAAAAGTAAGTGAACCCCTAAGCTAATAATTTTTAAAAATGGTCATTTTTTTTTCCTTCCCAGGTGATCAACAAATCTTAAATAAACTATATATTCATTAGGGAAAAAAAAAAAGACAAAAAAAAGACAAAAAAAAGACAAAAAGAAAAAAAAGACAAAAAGAAAAAAAAGACAAAAAGAAAAAAAAGACAAAAAGAAAAAAAAGACAAAAAGAAAAAAAAGACAAAAAGAAAAAAAAGACAAAAAGAAAAAAAAGACAAAAAGAAAAAAAAGACAAAAAGAAAAAAAAAAAAAAAAAAAAAAAAAGACAAAAAGAAAAAAAAGACAAAAAAAAAAAAAAAAGAAAAAAAAAAAAAAAAAAAAAAAAAAAAGACAAAAAAAAAAAAAGACAAAAAAAAAAAAAAAAAAACAAAAAAAAAAAGAAAAAAAGAAAAAAAAGAAAAAAAAAAAAGACAAAAAGAAAAAAAAAGAAAAAAAAAAAAAAAAAAAGAAAAAAAGAAAAAAAAAAAAAAAAAAAAAAAAAAAAAAAAAAAAAAAAAAAAAAAAAAAAAAAAAAAAAAAAAAAAAGGACAAAAAAAAAAAAAAACAAAAAAAAAAAAAAAAAAAAAAAAAAAAAAAAAAAAAAAAAAAAAAAGACAAAAAAAAAAAAAGACAGACAAAAAAGAACCTTCGTTAAATCAATTACAACCAATTCCATTTTTTTTTTTTTTATCAAGCACTGAAAAAGCTAACTCTCTCTCTTTGGATATTCTCTTTAAACTTTTCTATCCAATTCACCCCCATACTAAATTTAATGGGAAAGGTCTGGAGGTTGTGGCATCAAGTCATAATTTCCAATATTTTTTTTTTTTTACTTGAGGCAATTGATATAATTTAGAAGTGTTTTGGATTGTTGTCTTGCTGAAAAGTGTATTTTTTCCAGATGGTATCATATGTCTTTGCAAAATAGAATAACATTGTTCTTTTTTTTTTTTTCATGATTCGCTTGACCTGAATCAAATCTCCATCCCTCCCACCCACAAAACACTCCCACACAATGCTTAACTACTGGAACCACACATTCCAACATTCGGTCTTTCTCCTGGCTTTCTTCTCACATAAGACTTTCTTCTTACTACCAAAATGTTCGAATTTTGGAGTTGTCTGTCCACAATAGATTTTGCCACTTTTTCAATGTTCAGTTTAAATTCCAGTCGGGTTCGTTACATTCACTTACTCAGAACTAACGTTGCGAAAGGTATGAATCCATTTGTTCTCCTCCCAGCTATGGGTTGAACAGCCGGTACAGACTGTGTTCTTTAGCCTTCATTGGCAACCAGTGTATCGCAGAAAGAAATGGCAACCTTTAGAGAATTAAGCTTTTTCTTGAAAAGAGAAATCTTTATTCTTTATCTCGGTCTGTCCATCATTATATTCATTAACCCTTTCTTTCCATTTACCAGTGCCAAATAGTGACACATCTGTTTTTATTCTCACATACAATCTCCTCTTACTATGAAACAGTTCAAGCTTAGACCCGTCTGTCCGCAATACATTTTTCCACTTTCAATGTCCAGTACTTATGCATAACAAGGGTTTCTTGATGGCTATGCACCTGAGCTCCATTGATATTTTTTTGGAAAAAAAATCAATCAAGTTTCTTTTAAAGGTTATATGAAACTAAATACGTCCCACAAAAGGGAGGTAGGGGCAAATATTTGAACAGTCCAGTATAGAGATCTCACTTCTGAGAAGGTAAGCAATCAATATTATGATGCTGCAGACTAATTTACATCAATTTTAACAGGTTCCTGGTTAAGTACTACTGTAACTTTTCAATTTATTAAAATAATAGCCAATGTGGGTTAATTTATAGCTCATACTGAGACAGTACAACACCAGCTACATCTGCCATGTGTTGATTTTCTTGACCTGACAGGGTTTGAATTAAAGATTTCTTTTTTTAGAAATATAGGGTTCAAACAAACCTATGAGTTAAGTAAAGAAATGTATTCAGTAAGTGTATATTTATTTTCAAACCACTGGGCAAAGTCTGTGTATTTGAAGGAAACATTTCTTAGGCGGTTACGTGAAAATCAAAGGGAGGTAATTTGAGAAAATATAATTATTCATAGTACAACCAGATTTAACCAATAACTTTCAATATATTTTTTCTTAAGATCTACATTCTTTCATTTGAATTTTTATTGCTGCTGAATATTTTTAGACATTTAATTTTTTTCTCTTTTTCAACAGGCAAAGTAAACCCACAAGCCACATTATTAAATCTAAGATAAAAAAAAATAACTATTACTTTTAACTAGAGACATCCTCAAAAAAATAATATACCTAAAGTTTAAGAGGAATTTTTAAAAATGAAAAATCTTTCTTGAAGCTTTTAGTTTTAATCTCAAGCTACAATAAGCAAAATACTTTGCTGTATTTCAAAAACTAATTTAAATTGACCAGAAAGAATTCCTTCATTTTTTAATTTTACAAAAATAGCTAATTAGCACCCCTTTTTTAG
Source organism: Acanthosepion pharaonis (assembly GCA_903632075.3). Classification (NCBI taxonomy): domain Eukaryota; kingdom Metazoa; phylum Mollusca; class Cephalopoda; order Sepiida; family Sepiidae; genus Acanthosepion; species Acanthosepion pharaonis. The sequence continues at coordinate 539,155 of CAHIKZ030002411.1, read as the reverse complement.
TAGTCCTTCATTGCAACGTAATTCTCTTTATTAAAAAATTTTCCAAAAATAAAATATACTTTTCTAAAATTATGAGGAATATTAGCTGATTTAAAGTATAATTAATCTGATGTGAAATAAATATTATTTACTTTAAGGTTAAAATATCGCATAAATGCATTTTGTAACCCAACAACAGCTGTGCCGATGTTTTTGACAACATAATGACAGCTAATTATGTTCTACGGAGAATTTATCTACAAGACATAGTTGAAGAAAATGGTGCGAGCAACCTCTTTATATAATCTTTAAGTATTCAGAAATCTTAAAAATTTAGGAAAATATTCACCATAATCTAATGTTTTATTGAATTTTAGAAATTTCAGATTTAAATTTACTGTAGCTATCACTATTATTTTCTTGTAATGTTGCATATGATCATCTGTACTTACAAAAATTAACATGTTTATAAACCAATAAAAAAAATTCAAAATTATTATAAAAATATTGGTGTTTGATGATTTGTATTAAGCTTTTCCACTATGATTAGTAAATATAGTTTTCATTTAATATCTGAATGGTTGAAATTAATACAGAATTTTAAGATTTAAAACTTGAGTTTTTCTAATTAAATTTTTAAAAAAATGAAAACTCTTGTAAAAATTCATTATTCAATGAAAAAAAAAAAAAAAAAAAATTTTTTAGGACAATAGGTATCTTTAATATATTTATTTATAAAAGCAATTAAAAGTTTTTCTAATTAAATGTCATACTTTTATTGCTTTTTTTATTTTAAGATTCAGAGCAGATTTTCAGTAAATGGGGTTTCCATTTGACAAAAACAAATTGATGATTTAAATTCTCCAAGGAGTCCTGCTTTTAACTAATATAAATATGAAAAGGCTGAAATTTTAATTTCTTAAAAATTTCATAAAATTTAGTAAGTTTTTAAAAATTTGATAGATGTAAAAAAAAAAAAAAAAAAAAGATTTTTTTAAATTTCAAAAGTTAAAATAATTTCATTCATTTTTTGAAAAGTTTTAATTAAAATCTGAACAATTATTTGATTTTTGCAAAATTTCCAAAAAAATGTTTTTTTTTTAATTTAAAATTTTTAAATTTCCTTTTAGTAATTTTTTTTTTTTAGGAAATTTTTTAAGAAAAACAAGATTTTTAACCAAAAAATTTTCAAACAAAATATTAAAAAAAATTAAAAAAATTTAACAAAAGGGAATCAAAAATTAAAAAGAAATAAATTTTTAATAATTTATGTTTTACATTTTGACGATTTATTTTTATATTACACATTTTTTTTTTTTTTTTTAATTTTAATTTTATTTAGGTATATTCAATGCAGGAATATACTTATTTTATATAAATGAATATTATATGTCCATATAAATTCATTCAATTTCTCATTTTAAATTTCAAATTGTTTTAATTCTGTCTCATATTATAAAAATAAATATTTTATTAAAATTGTTTGAAGTTCATCTTTTTTTGATCTAAAAATAATGTAAAAAAAATTTTTTGTTAATTTTAATGCCCCAAAAATTTAATAAAATTCATTAAATATGGCCTCTTTTTCAAATTCTGGTTGGGTGTTTCTTTAATTTTATTTTTTAATAAAATTTAAATTTTTTTTAGTATTATTAAAAAGATTTTATTTTTTGAATTCAATCAATATTTTTGCCTTTTGTAATATAAATCCTAAATTTTTTTTTTATTAAATTTTCAATGTTAAATATTCTTTTTAATTTTTTTTTTAAAAATAAAAGAATTTTTTTTAAATTTTTTTTTTCTAATGCATTAAAAAATTGGCAGCTAGGTTTCATCATTTTTTTTTGAAATTTAGATGCAACTAAAACTATGAAATATTATTTTTTTTCGCAAATGTTGAACTTTTCAAATTCTTGTTTTCCAATTAATTTTGTTCTTCAAATATTTAAATGCAATGTCAATCATTATCTTCTGTCTTTATATAAATTGTTTTTAATTGGTTAAATAAAAATGTTTTTCTTATATTATTCAAACTCATGAAACAACTTGTCTTAATTTTTGGCTTTATTGCCTTTATTTGAGATACTATGAAATGGTTTTGAAATTTTAATGCATTCATATATTGATGAAAGATTATCTCTTTTAAGAAAAAAGAACCTTTTTTTAATAATTTTTTTTTTTACAAAAATAAAATTTCTGGTGCTAAATCCATTATATTATTGACTCATTGCAATTTCAAACAATAATAAGTTTACTGGATGTGGAAAAAAATTTAAATTTAAAATTATCATCTTGGCATATTCAAGTTTTTTCAAATTTTTTTTTAAAATTATTTGATTCTAAACTTAATTAAAAATTGGTTTACAATTTGTGCTATTTTTGTTTTTTGTTTTTTTATCTTAATACATTTATAAGTCTACCATTTGTCCATTCATTGAATATGGTTACCAGATCTGGTTGGGTGTAGAGATTTAAAAATAAAATCCAAAAAAAATTTGCAATTATTAATCAGTTTGTCCTGATTTTAAACTTTTTAAATTAATAATTCAATTTTGTTTTTTTTAAAAAAAAAATGTAACTTTTCTTGCTTCAATTGTTTATAATTTTTTTGGTAAGTGTTCTTTTTAAATGAAATTCCTCTTTAATTTTAAAAAAATTTTTTGTTGTTCTAATTTATTTGGCAGTTAAAAAACATCATTTTAATTTTTGTTGAAATTAATATTTGCAAAATTAAAGAATCTCAAATAACAAAATTTTTTTTTTTTTAATTGTTAAATTTCAAATTTTTTCATCCCTGTTCTTTTAATTTTGGTCTTCAAAATGTAAACACAATGTCAATCATTATTTCTTTTAATGTCTTCTTATTTCCTGTTCTTTTATTGGTTTTTTTTTCTTTTTTCATTTTTTAATTTCTTTATTTTTTTATTTTTCATTTTTCTTTTGAATTTTCTCTTAGTGGCTTTTTGCCTTTATAGATGAAAATTTTTAAAAAAAAAGAGAACTTGAAAAGAGATAATTTAAAAAATTAAATAAATTTAATTCAATTAATAAAATAAATTAATTATTTTTTATTTAAATTCTATAAAATTTTTTCTCTTTTATATTTAATTGCTAGTTATAATCTAAATTCGGATTTGGGCCATGAAACTATTCCAAAAAAATCCAAATAGTTATTCCCCAAACATCCGAAAAATATTATGAAAGTTCCTTATACATTTTGTAATAAATGGATAAAACAAGATCCTGAAAGGAAACAAAAACAAAAAAAAAAAAAAGCCTTTTTAATTTTTTTACTTTTTTTATAATTTGGTAAACTATTAGAAAAAAATCATTAAAAGTTTAACAAATTTCTCCTTAGGAAATTTTCAATAAATAATTTATTTGCAAACTTGTTTATTTTTCTAGCATACTGTACAAAAAAAAAAAGTTTCAAATGTAAATTTTGTTCAATGACTTAAATTTTAATATATTTTTTTTTTTTTTTTGCTGAAAAAATTTAATGAATTTGTATTTTTTTTTTTTTTGGCATCAATTTAAATTTTAATTAATTTAAGGTATTTGTTCATAAATTTGAAATATAATTAATAAAAATTATTAATATTTGTTAATGTTTAATGTTCAACAGAAGAATATGGTAATTTTCTAAAAAAAAATCAAAGCAGGCAATGAAAGATGGGGCACTCACTGAAGAAATAAAAAAAAGTTTTCAGGATTTTAGAAAAATTTGATATAGTGATTTTCTAATTGAAACATATGTTTGGCAAATTTAAAAAAATTATAGAACAAAACTAATAATGTTTTTTTAATTTTTTTTTTTTTTATTAAAAAATTATATATAAGACTTATGGTTGTAACAAAATGAATAAATGGAAAAAAATCTATATGTTTTATCTTATATTTGATGTAGTCAAGGCTCAATAGTGCAAAAAATTAAATAGATTGAAAATTTTTTTAGGTGATATTTAAAAATTAAACCATCACCTACCAGTGAAAAAAATAGTCAACATCATGCCAATATCAGCTGAGTGCCTATATGAGGGATTTAATTAAAAAATTGGAAATTTAAATCAATTTTATAAAAACCATCAGGTGGGTTTATATTTGGAAAATATCATTGCCAGAGTAAAGGAGGTGGCCTTGAACATCCCTCAGGCTCAGGCATGAAAAATGATGATGGAAAAAGACAGGATCTTGGAGAGAGCCAAGCTGCCCAGGTCTAACATAACAAAACTGGAGATACTTATCACATTGAATCACTACAGAGGAATGAAAACATCATCATAAACTTATTTAAAAAAGGTTATGCGTCTGTAATGATGGACAAATTGAGTATATGCTAAAACTGGAAGACCTATTATAATGGTATAATGTTAGTTAATTGAGATCCTACTATGAAAACAAATTTAAAAAGTTTGATGTTTATTTTCCTAATTTTTAACAAGGATCAAATTATTCACCTAAGACGATGGCAGTTATCTAACGTTACACCATAAAATTATATATTTTTTTGATAAATTATGGGGCAAAAAAGATTCACAAAGACAAATATTCCATAAATTGGCCGATTGTTAGTTGCCAAGGCTCTTGTTATACCCTCTGAGTCGCTTTTAACTGTATATAATTGACCCATTGATCATGTTTGACTTCATATGTCCGAAAATTCCGCCATTTTATATAAATAATCAAAGATGCTCCCATCCTATCCAACCAGATGGTGAGCTTGATATATATTTTAGTTTGTTCACCAAATTACAAAATGGAGGAGGCACTCTTTAGTCAGAGAAATGATTTGACCTCTTAGACTCATCCCCAAAAATAGAAGAGGTGACCAAAGTATTCCAATAGATAATCTGATGGAGATGTTGACTTTCTGTACACAAACAACATTTATTTGAATGGGATCATCACATATATCGACAGGATGAGGGCTTAGCAATGGGCTCATTATTATCACCAGCAATGGCGAATATATACATGGAATACTTTTGAAGAAATGGCATTAGAATCTATATTTTGCTAAAGCCAACTATATGGTTAAGGTACGTAGATGACACCTTCATACTCTGGCCACATCAGGAAGATGTTCAGGTTCTACTGGATCATGTGAACTCAATAAGACCTTGGATACAGTTCACAATGGAGAAAGAGAGTAACAACTCACTCCCATTCCTGGATGTTCTAATATCTCGAACAGAGCATGGGTTCAAGACATCCGTATACCAGAAAACAACATTCACCGGACAGTACCTCAATTTCAACTCCCACCATCCATACAGCATAAAGAAAAGGGACGTCGTCCGATGCTTACAACACCGAGCAAAAAACTAAGTGGCGATCCAGAGACATTAGATAAAGAATTGGTCAGTATAAGTAGTACCCTACAACGTAACAACTACCCTGGGTACATGGCAGCAGCCCCAAAAAAACTGGGATAGGCGGGTACAAGAGGAGGAGGAGGAGGACAACAACACTCAGAAAACAGTCTGCCTGCCTTATGTGAAGGGGTTATCAGAGAAAATACAAAGGATCTGCGGTCCATATAACATCAGGACAACCTTCAAAAGCTTGATGACACTTTTTGCAGATATCTCTCCCGAGTAAGACCCCCCATAGAGAGGAAACATGACTAAAGACTGTGTGTACGCTATCCCATGCAGCTGCAGAAAAAATATAAAGGAGAGACAGGCCGCCCCCTCAAGGTAAGGCTTCAAGAACACCAGAAAGCTGTAACACGAGGGGAAGTAGAAAAATCAGGCATGGCTGACCACATATGGAGAGAGAAGGAGATCACCGCCCCCTGTGGGATCATGTTGAGATCATAGACAAAGAACACCATTGGAAAATTCGTAAACTTAAGGAATCAGCACATATGCTAGGCCACAAAAATCTCCTGAGCCGACCAAGCATAGAAATAAATACAATATGGGAACCAGTAATAAGGAGTGCCAGAGAAAAGCAATGATAACAAAAAATTGCAATATGAACTCTGGTAAAAACATGCAATGATAACAGCAAAAAAATTGCAATATGAGCACTGGTAAAAATGATGCTGAAAAACATTAGGTTTATAATACTCAGAAGTTCATACCCAGATGTCCTCACATGGCACAGTGGATATAAAGGCGTTGGTTAGATCCAGTGACAGACCCAAAGAAGGTGAGTTCAATTCCTGGTTAAGGCAGTGGAGAACTTTCAGAGGGAAAATTAGCAGGAGATAACTGATAACTGACATCCATCAAACATGGCACGTGGAACTAGAACAGTCTACCCCAGTGATCGAAATAAAGGGTTCAGTTCGAAATTCCAACCACCTGAAGAAGGCTGGAGCGTACAACAGCCGAAACGTTGTGACAGATATGGCGACAAAGATGAGGACAATAGTCCGACTAATGTAAATAATGTTTTATCCTACAAAAGGATTTCATCAGACTAAATATTCCTATACGTGGAATTATATATACTAGTTTTAACCCATGAAAATTTCATGGTTTTCCTATTTGAATTTTCTAATGAATCTTAATTCATAAATTAATGACTGAATAAGCTCATGGCGAGTTCAACGATAATAAAATATCCAAAGTTCTCTTGTCGCATCGTTCAATATTTGAGCTTAACAACTTTAACAAAATATTGCAACAACAATCATAAATATGAATGCTGGTCGTTATTTTAAGAAGTAAGGGGGTACAAATGAAATGATTTGAAATTGACAACATTTTCCCCCCATTTCACTGAAAGAGCTTTTGAACACTTCTATCTTCTCTTCTTTCAGGTAGAGTCTTCTCACCTTTCCACACAATCAAACCAGAACAGTCCATTATTTATGAGGTGTTGGCAGGAAATGCTTAAGATTTATCTTCCTTTCTAGATAAATCTCCATCTTATGAACATTTCTCTTAAAAATAATTTTAAAATAATTCAGTAGACGATATTATTTTATATAAATTATGGCAACTGTTTTTTTTTTTTCTTTTTTACGATTGCTTACTTGGTTTCTGTCATTCGATACTGTGTGTCTGGAAAATGGCATCTTTATAGCAGTCACCATTGTCTCGGGCTTTTGGCTGGGATCAAAGTGTGGTATCTGTTCTGACCAGCTTAATCTGATTTTCCTCCTCTCTCCACTTTATCTTCCCTTTTTTTTTTTTTTTTTTCTCACTGAAAGCAAGTAATGTCTTTTCCCCTCTTTTTATGTGATCCAACTGTAGAATAGTCTATTATTTATGAGGTATTGGCAGGGCGTAACGGCCGTGCACGCCAACAAAGGGAGGGACAAGTACAATTTTAACAGGATGTAGTGGGTAGGGTTAAAAATATAACCAAAATGTTGGTTATAATTATACAATCAAAAGGAACGCTAAACTTAAAATTTTAAATTCTGGCATCCAAGGTGTCAAGATTTTCAGCTCCACTCATCATCACAGCAGATTTTTTCTTCTTTTAACACTGTTGTTTTTAAATATCCCACAATGATTTATTAAAAAAAACGTGAAATATTGTATTAACCAGGATGCAAATTTATCACAAAAGACTCAGAAATCAGTACATTTTCATCTTACTTACTCTTTTAATAAAAACTGCATTAAATCAAAATTATGTTCATTTTCATTGCAATGAATGACTAATACATTGATTGTGTTCATATTTAAATTCCTAAAAGTTTCATCTATGCATTTCTTGTGATCTTTATCAGTCGATATATAACCTATCTGAACCTACTGCTGAATCCTCTCAACTGTTTCACCGATCTGTCATTCCTTGTCTAAGTACTGCCAAAATGTTATTAAAAATGTTTGAATGATAAATGTTAGGGAAAGAAATCAAGAATACTGAACCAATCGTCAGAGATAAAGCAAACATTACAACTCAAAATGCATTTCCTACAATTTTGAAGATTACATCCTCTGTGATTAAAAGAAAAAAAAAGTCATGCTTAAATATAAATATAAAATTATTGAAGCCAATACAGTGTATTAAATGTTCCTAATATAACAATTCCTAGAGATAATAGACAAACTTTTTTAAAATAAAATAATCGATGTATACCTGGACTTATCTTAAAAAAAAAATATGTATTTTAATAATATTGTAAATACAAAATAAAATAATATAACAAGATAATAAACAAAGAGAAATATAAAAAAAATAGGTAATTAATAATTAAAATAAAGACTTCCCTTTTAAAATAGGTTTGGATTGGTTTGTTTGTTTAACAGCATATCAACTCCTTATGGGTCATTTAATGCCAAAATTTAATTTTCTTGGGAGCTTTGATAATTTTCTTTTACTATTAAAATCTATTGCTGGAAAAATTTTTTTTGTTTTTAAAAATTTTTTCTATTTCTTTACAATTTTGTTATTTTAATATCAAAATCTATTTCTACACTTTTGTTATTTTATTTTAATCTATTTCTAAATTTTGTTATTTTACTATCTAAATTTGTTATTTTTTTGTTTAAATCAAAATCTATTTCTACAATTTTGTTATTTTACTATCAAAATCTATTTCTACACTTTTGTTTATTTACTATCAAAATCTATTTCTACACTTTTTGTTATTTTTTTATCAAAATTATTTTACTATGTTATTTTACTATCAAAATCTATTTCTACACTTTTGTTATTTTACTATCAAAATCTAATCAAAATTGTTATTTTACTATAAAAAAATCTTTGTTTTGTTATTTTACTATCAAAATCTATTTCTTTACACTTTTGTTATTTTACTATCAAAATCTATTTTTACACTTTTTGTTATTTTACTATCAAAATCTATTTCTACACTTTTTGTTATTTTACTATCAAAATCTATTTCTACACTTTTTGTTATTTTACTATCAAAATCTATTTCTACACTTTTGTTATTTTAAAATCAAAATCTATTTCTACACTTTTGTTATTTTACTATCAAAATCTATTTCTACACTTTTGTTATTTTTTCAAAATGACATTTTACAATTTTATTTTATCAAAATCTATTTCTTTTTTTTGTTATTTTACTATCAAAATCTATTTCTACACTTTTGTTATTTTACTATCAAAATCTATTTTACACTTTTTTATATTTTACTATCAAAATCTATTTCTACACTTTTAAAATTTTTTTGTTCAAAATGTCTTCAAAAATTTTTTTTATTTTTACTATCAAAATTTTTTACACTTTTTTTTTTACTATCAAAATCTATTTCTACACTTTTGTTATTTTACTATCAAAATCTATTTCTACACTTTTGTTATTTTACTATCAAAATCTATTTCTACACTTTTTTATATTTTACTATCAAAATCTATTTCTACACTTTTGTTATTTTACTATCAAAATCTATTTCTACACTTTTGATTTTTTTACTATCAAAAATTATTTCTCAAAAGATTTTTACTATCAAAATCTATTTCTACACTTTTGTTATTTTACTATCAAAATCTATTTCTACACTTTTTGTTATTTTACTATCAAAATCTATTTCTACACTTTTGTTATTTTACTATCAAAATCTATTTCTACACTTTTGTTATTTTACTATCAAAATCTATTTTTTTTTGTTATTTTACTATCAAAATCTATTTTACACTTTTTTAATTTTACTTTATCAAAATCTATTTCTACACTTTTGTTTTGATTAATTTACTATCAAAATCTATTTCTACACTTTTGTTATTTTACTATAAAATCTATTTCTACACTTTTTAATTTTACTATCAAAATCTATTTCTACACTTTTTGTTATTTTACTATCAAAATCTATTTCTACATTTTTGTTATTTTACTATCAAAATCTATTTCTACACTTTTGTTATTTTACTATCAAAATCTATTTCTACACTTTTGTTATTTTACTATCAAAATCTATTTCTACACTTTTGTTATTTTACTATCAAAATCTATTTCTACACTTTTGTTATTTTACTATCAAAATCTATTTCTACACTTTTGTTATTTTACTATCAAAAATTTCACAGTATTTTATTATCAAAATCTATTTTACAAAGACAATATTTTAAAATCAAAATCTATTTCTACATTTTGTTATTTTTACTATCAAAATCTATTTCTACAGTTCTGTTATTTTACTATTAAAATCTATTTCGACAATTTAAAGTAGTAAAATCTATTGCTGGTATTTTTACTATAAAAATGTATTTTTATACTTTCATAGTAATTTCACCCCATTCTGGGGGACTCACTATTTGTCCATAGCCCAAATAGTAACAAGTGGATCTGGGGGCAACAGCAATTAAGAGGTGGTTCCACGCTTTTCAAAACATCCCAGGCAGTGGTTTATTGTCATACTCAGGATAGCCTTTTTAAAATATCATTTTCTTTGAGTAATGAAACAAAACAGCGTCTTCAGGGGTAGGTTGGGCCTTCAGATCCATCTCCACCACCAACACCAGGAGGGAGGAAAGGAAATAAGGAGAGAGAGGATGATAATTCGGACGTGAGCGGGCGGTGGCTAGGCTAGACGCACTACCAAAAATAAAGTATTCTTGGTGTTGTCACTTGGCAGTGTCTTTCATCTGGTCATCGCATGCAGTACCGGGAAGAGAATGTCCAAGGTCCGGCACTCAGATTATTTTATATATACAGTTATATACAATCCATCGCTAAAAGATGCAGGTAACATGATCAGCTCCTTGTATGATTCCAGTAAGTATCTGACTTCTCATGCTATCCTCTACCTCTATAAGAGACAGGTCGAAAATGGAGTACTGTTGCCATATTCAGGTGGGAGCTGCCCAGACCTCACTTTTCAGTCAGGATAGAGTTCAAAAGTGCCTCCTAGCCCACGTTTTTCACCCTCCAACTTCACAGGTGGGATGTGACAAGTCTCTCACTGGTCTATCACTACTGCCATGAAAAGTGCTCAGATGAACTACATTTCTTGGTTCTGCCAAATTAATCTTCACAGCTAGGATCTGCCATGCCATGCACATTATAGCAAACCACCCATATTCCCTCCATATTCCATTGCAAGAAGTTCCACTCAAACAGCTTCTCCCCACAAACCACAACTCTGTGGAACAGGTCCCCAAGAGGATGTTTCTCCGATCACTACAATCTTAACTTGTTCCGAGTCTAGTTAACAGTTATCCCCCCTAACCCCCACCAACATTCATATAAACTAATCCTTAAGGTAACACTACCTCAAGTGGCTTCCAGGCCTTGTTCGGGGTGAACTCTACTGTAAAAAAAAAATTTTTTTTAAACACATTCTCTCCGTATTCCATTGACGAGAAGTAAGTTCCACTCAAACAGCATCTTCCTGTGAACCACTGCCCTGTGGAACAGACTCGCAAGAGAATGTTTCCCTGATTACTACAATCTTAACCTTTCCAAGTCTAGAGTTAACCATTATCTTCCCCTGATATACATATAAATTACCTCTTATGACCCTCTACCTCAAGGGGTTCACAGGCCTTGTACAGGGTGAACCCTACTTTAAAAAATAAATAAAATAATAACTGAAGATGAAAATTGGTTATTGAACTTCATAAAAATGAAATATTGATTTAACACTAATACTTTTTTTTTCCTCTGCTTCCAACCCAACAGGTATTTGTTAAATAGTAGAGTAGATTGGGTTCTCTAGATTGGCAACTCGTCTAAAACGACTATTCTGAATTCAAAGACATAGAGAATGCAAAGAGAAACCACTCCACTATCTTTCCAAAGAAGTCATGGCAATTCACAGATAACAAAGAAAAGAAAGCTGTGGGGAGTCATGATCAGCAGAAGGAAGAGAAGGTAGCAGGAAACCACTAGGAAACCACTATTTTCATCGCCAAAAAGTCAAAGCACATCACAGATAAAAAAAGGAAGCTGTGGACAGCCATGATTACCTCCGTCCTGAAGGGAGAAAGACAAATCTGGATTCTAGACTGCGAAAAATGCAATGGAAAACCACTTCACAATAGCAATTCACAGGAAATAAATAAAAGGAAGCTGTGGAGGGCCCTGATCGTCTACAATAGAGGAGATTTAACTATTAATAGAGATTTATATTGATGCCTTTCTTTAGTCTATATTTTACTCCATTTAAATAGATTTTGCAAAGTAGTTTTATTTTTATAAATGTTTCAAATATCTAAGATTTGCCAACTGGGCCAACCTTGAAATAAAACAAGACCCGAGTCATCATTTCCACAGTTGATGAGGTTTGTCTATATTTGATTTACCAAGACTTAAATGGTCACTTAGGAGCATATAAACTTACATCATATTTCCTGTCTTGTAGAAACACCAATTGGATACTTACCAGTATAATTGTCCATGTAGATCTGTTGGAACTCAATGGAGTCAGTTTGAGAATTTATTGACGGAAGAGGCGGATTTTATATTAATTTGTCTGAGGTATCAAGATTTTCATCTGAAACAAAATAAATAAAATCGATATATGTTCAACATGTTTTCTATTTGTTCCTTATATTATCATTCTGTCAGATTCTAATCCATATGTAATCCCAAGTCATATATATTTATTATTTAAATGTTATTTTTAGTGGAACCACCAAATTAAGACTATTACTATTAATAATATTTGACTAGTATTTACTTTCATCTTCATTTTTTATTCAATGAAGTATTGTTGACGGATAAATTTTTGACATATCTTTTCCGATTTTTAAAAAAATCGTTTTTTTCATTTGATTTAAAAAGAACACATAAATAAAAAAATTCTAAGTCATCTTGGAAAGCAAAAAAAAATTTAAAAACGTCAGATGAAGGGCCCACTTAAAGATAAGCATAGAAAAGAACAACCAAAAAGCTTCACAACACCATAAAGCCAAAATGCTTCACGACACCATAAAGCCAAAATGCTTCACGACACCATAAAGCCAAAATGCTTCACGACACCATAAAGCCATCTAAAAATGATTATACTCTTCAGGAAAACCATAAATCTCTTCTCCAACCCTAGAACACTAACCATGGGTATATAGTACCCAGCGCAAATTTTCCTATTTTTAACTACAATTTTCAGTACCTGATTTTCTTACCTAAATAATATGTTTTTCAGTTCTTATTTATGTTAACTCAAAGTACAAAGTTTGAAGTGCCTGCATGTAAAATATTTCAAATAAAGATTTATATTTAATTTTTTTTTTTGATATTTACCAAATCGGGAATGATATACCCATGGTTAGCAGTGGTGTAACTTTAATTAATGGTTAGTGTTCTAAGATTAAATAGTGTCCTCAGTCACAATAAGGGATTTTTTTTCTTTTTTTTTTTTTTTTTTACAGACTATCAACTATTTGTGGGTTTTTTAAAGCCAAAACACATTCTGGTTTGAAATAATTTGGGGGGGGGAGTCAATATGGCATTAACAATTTTTTGGAGATAATGATTTTCCAGATGCAAGTTCTACTATTTAACCCATAGCTTGGGGTAGAAGAGGAGGAGATAGATTCATACCTTTCCTGAGGGTGTTTGTGCATGTGAACTTGATTGGAATTTGATCTCAGCTCTGCAATTTCTCATTCCAAGCAACTATCCAATGCACCACCTACACACCCGCAACATCAAGTACAAGAAGTAGAAACAAAAGACTTTAAAGCTAAAAGCATTTGTATTTGAAATATTTCTCATTTACTTGTAAAACATACCCACAAATTCATGGCTGTAAGATTCCTGAGCAATTTCATTCTCCAAATGTTCCATCATTTCCAAATCTTGTTCAAACCCTGATGGCATATCTTCATCTTCATCATCAAATCTGAGTGTTATTAAAAAGGAAAAGAAAGAAATATAGAAATAAAAATTTGATTTTTTTTTTTTTTTACAGAGATTTTTTTAAATTAAAATAAAATATATATATATATATATATATATATATATATATATATATATATATATAATATTGTCAAACAAACTTTTAAAGAAAGACAGCAAATATGGAGGGAAACAAAAAGCCAAACAAGGATAAATGTGCCCGAAATTAGACAGAAATCAAAAAAACGCTTTGTTTTGCCGTTTTTCTTTTTTTTCTAGCATACTTAACCTTTTATCATGGGATGTGAGTTCATTTGCTGGACAAAAGTTTATCCAGCCACTGAAGGTGACTGATCCCTGAATTTGAATTTGTTTGGATTTCATAGTTGTGTTGTCATATCCTCAATGGAAACAGAAAACACCTTTGAGTGAAATTAGCAATCAGATTACAGCAATTGAGAGGCCTTGAAAAAGAATGCAGTGGAAAGGGAAGTAATATTAATAATGCTAATGATAAACATTAAATGAAGATTGATGAAGATATTAAACATTAAATAAATTAACCTTTATCACTCATATTTGAATGCGCATTTATCCTTTTATTCAAAAAATTCTTAACATATTAAAAAGCATCATATAACATTTATCACTCAGTTTGATTTCTGACACTTTTGGAAAAAAAGTTTATCCTGCCATGCATGAAGAAGATGACCAATTCCTGAACAATTAAATGTGTTTGGGATTTAAAAAAGCATAATTTATCACTCAGTATGTGAATTCATTTATGGACAAAAAATTATCCTCCACTTCAGATGACCAAAAAAAAAACAATTTTTTGACATCCTTCTATGATAAAAATAAGTTAAAATAAGGATATTGCAAATTGAGATTGAAAAAATCAAAGGGAAGTTTAAAAAAGAATGCAATGTAAAAATATTATTATTATAATATATCTAAAATATTTTCAAATTGTGATTTCATTTGCTGGAATAAAAAGTTTATCCTTTAACTGAAGATTCATTTTCCTGAACAATAGTGTGTTTGAATTTCATCGTTTGTCATTAATTTATCCAAACACTTTTGAGTTTGGTATTGCAATTTAGAAACTTCAGATAAAATTTCTAGGGAAGTACAATTATTTTGCCAAGTTTTTATTCATCATTTTTGATTCCTAATAAAAAAAATGTGATTTTTAAATTTTTTTCTTCACAATAGTGACATTTGAATTTCAAAGTTGTGTTTTTTTTTGAGTGAAATTTCAATAAGGATATTTCAAATTGAGAGGCCTGGAAAAATTATGTGGTATAAATAGATATTAATGCATGAGAGTGCTAAAAGTTAATAAAATGTTTGCAATGTGTCAGCAAATTTTTGTAATTTTATCCATTGGTAGGGAGAGGTTACTGGATGTTTTTTTTAAGAAATTCCTAAAAAAAATTGTAAATTTTTTTTCTTCAATAAAATTTGAAAACCCTAACCATTTTTTTCAAAATTTTCCTATTTTTAATTACAATTTTCAGTACCTGATTTTCTTACCTAAATAATGTTTTTCAGTTTCTATTAATGTTAACTCAAAGTACAAAGTTTGAAGTGCCTGTAAAATATTTCAAATAGAGATTTATATTTAAGTTTTTTTGATATTTTCAAAATTGGGTATGATATACCCGTGGTTAATAGTGGTGTAACTTTAATTGATGGTTAGTGTTCTAGGGTTAAATTAAAATAAAAAAAAAAATATATTAAGCTAATATTGTCAATCAAACTTTTAAAGAAAGACAGCAAATATGGAGGGAAATTTTCAATAAAAAAAATCAAAAAGGATAAATGTGCCCAAATTTTAGACAGAGGTCAAAAATATATTGACTTTGTTTGCTGGGCAAAAAGTTTATCCTGCCACTGAAGGTGACTGACCCCTGAATTTCAATTTGTTTGAATTTCATAGTTGTGTTGTCATATCCTGCTATGGAAACAGAAAACACCTTTGAGTGCAATTAACAATAAGGATGCTGCAACTGAGGAGCATTGAAAAAGAATGCAGTGTAAAGGGCAAGTAATATTAATAATGCAGTGTGCTAAAGTTTAAAAAGCAATGATAAGAATTGTGATAAAACCTAAAGCACTTGAAGGTGAATGTATAAATTTTCTTTATAAGATTGTTTACTTATAAAAATAATTTTACATTGACAACATTCTAAACATGGCATGTGAAACTAGAACAATCTACCCCAGTGAGCGAAATAAAGGGTACAGTTTGACATTCCAACTACCTGAAGAAAGCCAGAGCATACAATGGCCGAAACGTTGTAATAAATATGGCAACAAAGATGAGGACAATAGTCTGAATAATGTAAGTAGTGAACATTCTAAAAACTAATGAAATATTTTTCATTTATCAATTTATTGAGAAATAAATATGAAAATAATTTTTAATCATAAATTTATCAACATTTACTAAATTAAAATGTGATCCAACTATAAGGAAATCCTTATTTACCATTTTAGAAAGTTAAAATCAATTGGTAGTTAGTCAATGCTTTGCCAACCATTCCAATAAATAATATATAATAAATGAATAAATAGTGTTTATTATTTTTGTCAATTCTCAAAAACGAAAACAAAAAAAATGTTTAAATTAACTTTCATCATATGTTTAGAATTGTAATAACTCTCATCATCACTTTTTAAAACTAATATTGCCGAGGAATAAAGGTAGTTAAAAAAAAAAAAAAAAAAAACGTGTCATTAGAAATATTGGTGTTTCAATCTGATATGGCCGGAAACCTATAAAAATAAACAAATGGCCTATTTTGTAATCTTATTGGTTATGTTTTGAAGATGAGTAATCTACAGGATTTTATCTGTACAATTAACACTATTGCTACATGCAAGAAAAAAAAAAAAAAAAAAAAAAAAAAGTCTTTTAAATAAAAAAAAATATTAAATAAAAGTTTGCACAAACCATACCATCAAAAAATGACGTCAACATTTAAACAATTTTACAGTTGCATTGGTTATATTTTCTATATAAGTAATCCAGAATTTGTATCTATGTAATTAACTCTATTGTCACAAGAATTGATTGTTCATACATATAACAAATGAAACTGTAAATTTAAATACGTTTGTCATTTTGTGACAGTAAGAATCATGTTTGCTTTCTGTCAATATTTTTAATGATTACAAAAGCAGAATTTCGTTACATGTTAAAATCGAGTTAATCTATAAATAAAAACCCTGGATTGTTCATACAGAGAAAATAACCAATGAAATTGCACACTTAAACATGGCTGTCATTTTATGATAGTTAGTATCGTGTTAGCTTTCTTTGAATATTTTTACTTTTAATGATTGCAAAAGCAGGTTTGTTTCTTACATGTGACAACAGGGTTAATAGCATAAGTAAAAATACAGTGATACCTCAATTTAAGTCATTTCGGCTTAAGTCATTTTCAAGACGTTGGTTTTTCTTAGATATTATATGGAAAAATAAATTTGCCTTAGGTCGTTTTACTGAAGTTTAGGTCAGCCGTTAAAAATATTAAACAACAAATCACTAAAATAACACACATATAGTCAATTTAAAAATTTTATATACAGCGTGTCCATAAAGTTCGTGTGCACTTTAAAAGATTTATTTGCGATAGAAATAATCTGTAAAAAATGTTATAAAGTTTAATGTATCTAGTTTTAAGTATAGCTAAAATAACTAATGTGATTTCAGGCGTTACTGTAAATCAGTTGGCAAATGTTTTCTGTGAATTGCAAAATCGTATTACCCTTTGTATTGCTAATGATGGAGGACATGTGGAAACTTAAATAAAATTTCAATAAAACCCTAAAAAATATAGATTTACTTCTTTCTAATCCTTTTTACAAATTATTTCTATCGCAAACAAAAATAAAGTTATAAACTTTTTAAAGTGCACATGAACTTTATGGACACCCTGTATGTATGTATATATATATATATATATATATATATATATATATATATATATATATATTATTATCATCAAAAAACAAAAATACAATTAGTACAATAAAGTATGTTCAGCAGATGATCATATTTTTAAATTCCTATATAATAGGCAGCACCAAAATTGTTTTCCACTCCAACACCAATTTTGAATTCAGACTTGTCTACATCTGTGCTCTGCTGTTAATGATCTTTCAATTACATTTCAATTATGATGTAGAATACATTTTTGCCTATGGCTCCAAAGAAAAGTCCCAGTGCAAGTGCTAATGCTAAGCATAAAGCTATATCGCTAGAAGATAAGGTTGAAATTAATTATTTTATTCAGAATACTGAACATAGATATCATAAATACTGTAATAGGCAATGGGGAGTGCTTATTTTCAGTTTATAACGTGATTATTTCGACTTAAGTCATTTTTTGACCTCTGGAACCAATTAACGATGTAGAGCAAGGTATACCTGTACTTGGTTATTGTGATAATGTCTTGAAGTATATTGGATATTGTGTTAATCAGATGTAGACTCAATCCTCTAGAATTATTTATAAAGAAAGATTTATGTTGCCTTTAGTTGGTTTACATAAAACATGACAAGATCCCAAAACAAGTTGTCATCCATGATTTTAACAAAGATAGATATAAAAAGCTGAAATTGAAATGATATATTGTTTACATAAATAAAATACATTCTTAAAAATTTTCATAGTTCTTTTCAGAATGAAATTGGTATTAGCAAACATTTATTTGCATCATAAAAATTTGACAGACACATGCACGTTTGTGTAAAAACTTAAGATATAACTACAACATATCCGTAAAAGAACATGAATAAAGACAAAAGGAAAACTTATCTTAGCTGCCGTGTTTTGGCCTCTTGCAGACTTTATCAAGGCAAATTTAATTATTTGCATAAAAACAAACAAACAAACAAAAAAAAATATTCAACAGCATGTTTACTTTTATTTATAAATAATTGCAGTAAAATAAAATCTTCACACTTGCCTTGATAAACAATTTTTGGACGGATTTGCACCAAAATTTACATGCACATGCTCCAAGTTAGCAGGAAGGCCAAGACTGACTTAGCATTTCCCAACTCCCATCGATAGTGGAAATAATCGATTTTTTTCATGCCTCTATACTTAGTTCATGACATAAAAACTGAATACACTTGTAAAAATAGAATACATGGATTTAACACATCACAAGAAATATTTAAATAAAATTCTCACTTAAAATTTTGAAAAACTTAGCGTTGCGTCTTTGCACATTCTGATATCTTACACAACCGTCAATAATAGCAGATATTCAAAAAACATCTTTCGGTCGACATACAGGTATATCGTCTCAAGTTTTTGATTTTATAAGGAAAAAAAAAAAACATGCCTGATGATGAATAGAAGACTATTCGTAAGTACTAGCATTTTAACATCAAATAAACTGAAAACTACAGACAACAAGTTTATCGACGAGGATCAAAACTCGCACTATGGATGAACAGGATTTTAATGCATATATTATGTTTTCTAGCGATGGATGTCGCCAATAATCGCATTAATACTTCTGATTGATTCTATGTGATTATTCTTAGTATGTAAATCATATATATATATATATGTTTTATATATATATATATATATATATATATATATATATATATATTTATATATAATATATATATATATATATTATATAATTTAAATTTTATTTATATATTTGCAATGATGTATTCTTGTCATTTAAATCATTAACCTCTATATTTGTTTTTTTTATGAATGATTCATGAATTTATATATTTATTGTATATAGCATGAAACAGACTGTGCCACTAAGTGTTGACTTCTATGTTCACTTTTATATTTACACACGCTTTATTTCTGATATCTGAAAGCACTTTATCCCATAAATATAGCACACCTTAAGACTATATTTCTTCATATATATATATATATATATATATATATATATAACATATAAAACATACACACACACACACATAATGGAATATAGGATTAATACAGATAAAATTTGCCACTTAGATGATTCATGCTCTATTCAGCACGCCTATACATTCTCTGCAAAGTGAGTGTTTTTATATTGGTGAAACACGTCAAAGTTTAAAAACTTGAGAGAATAGAGAATTTATTTTTTTTTAACCTATGATTCAGTACCTTGGTTTTTTGGCAGGAAATTTTGGTTTTTATAGGGGGTCCTCTTTTGTCTGCCATTTCTGAAAGGAAAAAAAAAAAAATAATAATTAGAATTTTAAACAAGTAATATATATCTTTGTTAAATTATTGCAATCTTTTCTGAAAAATAAAAAGAATTTATATTTACTAAAATTCACACCAAATTCTCCCAGAGTGAGACCCTTCCAGTGCCCTCCAGTTGGGTTGACCTTCAACATTAACAATCCAATAGACAAGGTTGCCATTTGAAAGAAGAATGTAACTTTAATTTCCAGTTTATTTTTATGTAAATTTTCAATTGTTTTTTTTTTATTTATGAAATTTAAGACATTTATCTTTTGTAAAAAATTTTTTTTATTTATGCTTTTCCCGATATTGCGGGCCTCTGTTTGTTTTTAGCGCTTTCTGTGCCTGGGGACTACTCTAGGTTCTCAAATTTAGATGTACTTATAATGAATATTTCAAAATCTTCTATGAGGGGATGACCAACTAAACATCCTGAGAGATTATTTGTGGAAGAGGCAAGCCAAAGAAGACTGCAAAGTTCTTGCAATGGTTGCTGATGTAGTTAAAAACACTGTGTGATGAAAAGAACAGGGAAATCAGTGTACTTAATGGGTTCATAGCAACACCCAGTAATCCGAAAAAAATGTTATAGTGAGGTCTCATCTAATTTAGTTAGCCCAACTTCTGTAACGTTTATTGTTTTAAAGACCAGGAGCTAAATGAGGAAAAGCATTTTTTTGGTTTCAAAGGACAGTTTAACAGGTAAAAACCAAAAAAAAAAAAAAAAAAAAAAAAAAAAAAATTTTTTCCACAAAAACTTTTATGAACTCTTATTTATTTATTTATTTATTTTCTATTTCTTTTGTGATACAAATTGTGCATTTTTACTTGCAGGTTTTTGCATGGTTCTATAAACTGCCCTAATACAAGAATGGAATAGCGATGACTGATGAAGTAAGTTCAAACATTTAACACAGCCAAGAAAATTTTAGCCATAAAGAAAGAAAAGAGCCTAAATAATGAACCTTTTTTGATGATCTTCACATGAAAATTGTTCTTTTTAAATTGATGATATCTGATTTTTTTTACCTTTTTTAATTTTGAAAAACTTGATTCCATTTTTTTTTTCTAAATACCATTTAAAAATATTATTGTCTTAAACGAAAAATTTTTATGAATGAATTTTATAAAATTTTTTTTTCATTTTTTTTTGTTTTTTTAAGAAAAAAATTTATAAAAAAAATAAATCTTAAAATTCTGATAAAAAAAAATTTTTGAGTTTAAAAAAAAGAGATCATGAGATAAAAAAAGATATTAATATTAAATTAAAAAAAAATTTACCAATTAAAAATGGAAAAAAAAGAGATCAAAAAAGAATTAAAAACAATTTTTGAAAAAGATGATTATATCTAAAAAATAATTTTATCAAATATTTTTTGAATTGTTTATAAAGATTGATTTTTGTAAAATTTTTATGACATTTTAAATGTTATTGAAAATTTTTGAAAATGGACTGTCAAAAAAATTTGAAAGATTTTGTTCAGGTAATATTTTTTATTTAAACCATTATAATGTCTTTACAAAAAACATTCTGTTCTAGTGACAAAAATTAGGTGACAACTTTTTTTTTTGTAAAGAACAACAACCTCAACAAAAAGTTTGCCCTTGAAAAATTAAGTTCCATCCTATCTCACTGTCCAATCCTTTGGAAAAAAAATAAACTGTTAATAAAAATTCCATTTTGAGGAAAATGGTACTTTAAATTTTTCCCAGTTTACTTGGTTTTAATATATAAGAGGGCACACTATTCAAAAAAAAAAAAAAATAAATAAAATTGAAAAACAATTTTTTTGACATTGTCTTTTTCATTTTTATTTTTTGTTATCTGGATGGTGTCCGAAAAATTGAGATTTTTCAGATGGGAGAAGTAAGGTATTTAATTTATATGAGTCGTTGTTCTGGTAAAAAGAAGGTGACAACTTTTAATGACCAGAACAACAACCCAACAAAAGTTTGGCCCTTGCCAAATTAAGTTCCATCCTATCTCACTGTCCAGCCCCCATATGGAAAAAAATGGTACTGTCCCAATTGTGCACCCTTGAGGCACTGTCGGGACAGACCAGTTTACTCACAGAATAAAGAGGGCACACTGTATCAAAAAAAAAAAAAAATATAACCAAAACAATTCTTAATGACATTGTCTTTTTATTTTTATTTTTGTTATCTGGATGGTGTGGAAAAATTGACGTTTCAGATGGGAGGAGTAAGGTACTTACCCGAGTTGTTGCTCTAGACATTAAAAGTTGTTGCCTTTTTTATCAATTTTTTATACTTTTTGTCTTGTGCCTTGTTACCAAATGATCACTGAAGTGGTTATATAAAGAAAATATTTTCTCCTCTTTTTTTTTTATCCTTTGTTATCTGAGAGAGAAGCTACGTCACAGAAGTGGATTTTTTTTTTCACAAGTGCCTCTCCCTGGCCTGAACCATCACAGATTTTTTTTTTTTTTTTTGTCTTCAATTGAGATTTTTGAAATTTATAATTTGATGATAACTTTTTTAAATTTCCTCAACTAGCATCTTCATTCAGTTATGTGCTATATGTGATATATGCTTAGGTGATCATGTATCTTTCAATAAATGACTGATGAGGCAGATTTTTTCCCGCTATTTACCCATAGCTGGGGTGGGGGAGAACAAGAGGATTCATACATAAGTGAATGTAATGGATTCAGTTGAAATTCAAACTTGTGTCTCTGATTCCTCAATCTGAGCTGCTATCCAGATTCTTAAATTTAAACTCAATACTATATTAATCAATATGGATAAAAATAGTGAATTTTATATAGGAAATTTTTGGATATGCAGTCAGTCAGTTATGTGTCATGTGTGTTACATGCTTAGGCAATCATGTATCTTTCAATACATGACTGATGAGGCAGATTTTTTTCCCAGTAGGTTAATATTTCTTTTTTTGGTAGACCAGTTGCCATCCAAAAAATAGAAACCGGTCTGTCCTGCTATTTAGCCACAGCTGGGGAGAAAGAAGAGGATTCATTTTTTTAAGTGGGTCAGTCAGTTATGTTGCATGCATGATATAGCTTAAATGATCATGTATCTTTTAGTACATGACTGAAGAGGCAGATTTTCCCCCGTAGTAGACCAGTTGCCAGCCAAGGCTATAGAACCCGGTCTTTCCTGCTATTTACCCATAGCTGGGTGGAGAGGAGGAGGAGAAGAGGATCCATACCTTTCCCAAGGATATTAGCATGTTAAGTGAATGTAATGGATTCGAATGGAATTCAAACTCAGCTCTCAGATTCCTCAATCCGAGCCGCTGTTGATTACTCCACTGTACCTCTGAGCACCTTCATAAGGCTATAAAAGCAAAATATGTAAAATTCAACAAAATATTAAATGGCTCAAGATATTTTCTTAAACTTTTAGTTAAAAATTATATAAAAACAGCTAAATAATTTTTCAGTTCTGTTCCCCTTACTTAAATTTCCTAAACATCAGGCTGCCAATAAATCACTCAATACATCAGAACACTCCCCCACTGTGTTAAGAAAATGCTTTTCTGCAATAGATGAAACTAAAAGTAATATATTTAAGTGATCAAGATCTCATCAACCAACAGTTGAGCTGACTCGATGTAGCCATAAATTCTATGCTAACAGTTTTCTTTCTTGCATTTCTCACTTATGGAACTCCCTTCCGGCTCCATGCTTTCTAGCCAACTTTAATCTGCAATAATTTAAATGAAATGACAATCGCCATCTGCTGTACTCCTGATTACTCTTTTCTCTTTGCGCTCATTATTAATGTTTCTGTTCCTAATTCCTCCACACCCAATAACCACTTGTGTCTTAGTCCCTTTATTGGCTTGCATGGGGTGAAACCGATCAAAAAAAAAAAAAAAAAAAAAGTTTCAATTCAGATCAATTCAAATTTAAATCAGCTAATTTTCCTCAAATAAACTTTCAGAAAAATATATTTTATTTTAAAATACAAAGAATTATTTTGTGTTCCTAGATCTGTCAATATGGATGAATTTATAGATTTTACTGATAAAGAGAAAGGCAAAGATTTCTACAAATTTAAATTTGGTTTTAAAAAACAGTAGGTTTTGTCAAAAATAAATTTGACTGAAAAGACTAGTGTGGAGATAGTTGGTGAACGACCGGGTTGCAAAAAAAAAAAAAAAAAAACATCCTTCCTTTGCAACCCTCTCCCCTAGGGTCGAGTAACCACAGTAATAACAACTTGTTACACTGTTGGCCAAAAATCTCACAAGCATGAGGCAAAGGGATTTTTATAACATACCTTTGCCCTCATCTCTTCTGCCAATCCAAATGGAAGGCTACT
The DNA here is from genome assembly GCA_903632075.3 of Acanthosepion pharaonis. Classification (NCBI taxonomy): domain Eukaryota; kingdom Metazoa; phylum Mollusca; class Cephalopoda; order Sepiida; family Sepiidae; genus Acanthosepion; species Acanthosepion pharaonis. The sequence goes on along the minus strand of CAHIKZ030002411.1, from coordinate 514,921 downwards.
AAAGCGGAGGAGAATGAGGCGTTCACGCCTTAGGACTCCCCGGTCGACATCGCCACTCCACTCACATAAGTCTATTCTTCATTATTTCTGACATTTTATACACATTTGTTAATCGTCGGGGTAACAGAACGGTTGCTTTCTCTTCCACCATTCCCTCCCAGATAAAAATTCTTTTAACTTCCATAAAAATTATGTTCTGTAATATTTCAAACTAAAAGGCGAATAATTAAGCTTTAAATCGGCTAATCTTCCTTAAATAAAGTCTTAAAAAGATGTTTTATTTTTGAATCTGCAAAAGGTAACTAATTAAAAGATATAATTTAATAATAATAAATCTTTTGGTCTTTTCTTGTCAACATTGTTTTTATTATGCTATTAGCAGTAGAGCCCGGTGTTGCCCAGGGATATTAACAGTAAGAGACAGATCAAGTATCGACCATTATAAAGACTGAAAAATAAAATTGACAAAGATTATTGTTTAAGGCTGACGGACACACATGTCTTAATTATTTTTTTTTTGTTTTTTATGAATTGGTCAAACCCAAACTCAAACAAAAACACTGTTTTCAATCGTTATGAGTCTACTGATTGAATAGAATTTTATTATAAATGATTGTCTTGTAAATGGAATTTTTAAAGCATTCTGAATGTAAAAATAAAGAAAAAAGTATACAAGACAATAAGAAACACTACCTGCCAAAAAAAAGTAAAGTTTTCTTGAAATCAGTGGAAAAATGTAGAAAATCTGATCCCATGTATAAACGAACACACACACCCAAACAACCTGGGTTTTATAACAAGTATAACTCGATATGAGTTGTCCCCCTTTCATTCTCGCGATGCCTCTTAATCATATTTTCAAATTGATTTCATGCAAAAACAATTGTGTTTTTCCAATTTTTGGCGCTGTCAGAACCACCGCAAGGTAATTTTACGTAGTTCTGTGAAGTTTTGTTGAAATCGGTTGAAAAATGTAGGAAATCCGATCCAATATATAAACGTACAGACACACACACAACCTGGGTTTTATAATAAGTATGATTTTAAAGATTATTTATTAAAAAAAGGGAACGGTTAATTTTCAGTATAAGCACCAAAAGCTCTCGGTACTGAGAATGTTCTATTACTGGAATTGTTTACATACGTTTTCCTCTAGCAGTAATGCATGGAAGCTTACTTAGTTAACAGCCTTTTTACAGCTTTTCGTATCTTACTGGTCTTGATTACTGCACAATTTTCGCAGATGTTATTTTAAAATGCTCTTATTTTTTAAAATGAATAGTATTTTTTCTTTACTGTCCTTAATAAATCTTCTTATAGCAAATGAAACAGAATCTCACCATAAAATGTAATTTATGAAGTTTTAAATTCAAGAAACTTTCACAAAAATTTCATATCATTTTCAGGCACATAATTTTTATTTTAATTATCAGATTTTACTTCCTTTTTTTTTTTTCACACACTTATTTCAAATTTTACACATTGCGCAGTAATCAAGACAAGTGAAGCTTCTGTGCTGCATGACTACTCAAGGCAAACGTATGTAAACAAAGCCAATAATGACAGACATTCTGTGTATGTGACGAGAAAGAAGTCAAACTTACATTGTCCATAACTTCTAAACAGTAAATGAGCACAATGTTTTAATGTCATTTTCAAAATAACCAGTTTCACACCAGAATGGTACAGTCTCAATACCGGTGGCTTTTCGTGCTTATATTGCAAATTAACCAAATGAATTATGTTGTGATGACAAATTTGCTAAAATGGAAGATTTTTAGCAATTTTAAACATTTAAAAAAAAAAAAAAAAAAAAAAAAAATCCAATCAATTTAAATTCGGTTTGAAATATAGCAAAGTATTTTGTTTATTGGTAACATTAAATTGAATCAATTAGCTTGAATTTTTAAAATTGAAAATAAAATAAAAGCTTTAAGAAAGATTTTGCATTTTTTTAAACTTGAGGTAATACTTTTTTGGGAGGTAACTAAAGATTCATTGAAAAATGAACATACATGGTGAATAAAATACTCCAAACTTTATAAAAACAAAGTTTTATCCTCAAAATCTTTGTTATTATTAAAAGGAAAGAGCAAAGGATTTTTTGATTATAAATTATATTTTAATCCTTTTCTAGAAACTTCAAAATCTTGGTTAAAATTGTTCTTCTTGTGCCAGTAGATGACCATAAATTAGTATACGAAATTTTTATAGTGAAAAACATTGATTTGGTAATTCTTGCAAAAATCAAATTGGTGGATTTTAATGAAACTTTCAAGACTTATTTACAAATGAATGAAATTATTTTAGAATTTTTTTTTTTTTTTTTACATCAGTAATCCCCCACCACCACACTTAATTCTATTTAAAAAAAAAAAAAAAAATCAATTGAAATCTATTTTGACTTACAACAAAGCATTGGAAATATCAAATTTACTAGCTCGAAATTAAATAAGTATCAAATTTACTAGCTCGAAATTAAATAAACATCAAATTTACTAGCTCAAAATTAAATAAACATCAAATTTACTAGCTCGAAATTAAATAAACATCAAATTTACTAGCTCGAAATTAAATAAACATCAAATTTACTAGCTCGAAATTAAATAAACATCAAATTTACTAGCTTGAAATTAAATAAACATCAAATTTACTAGCTCGAAATTAAATAAACATCAAATTTACTAGCTCGAAATTAAATAAACATCAAATTTACTAGCTTGAAATTAAAAGTTAAAAACTTCAAGAAAGATTTTTCATTTTTAGAAGATTATTTTAAACCTTGGTTATTGTGTCTCTTTGGAGATACTAATTCAAATGTACACACGCAGACACTTTGATAAAGTTTGAATTAACACGTACAAATATAGCAGGCCATGTACCTGCACTTTATAGATTATGTAAAAACATTTGATAAAGTCTGCCACAAAAATCTGTTGGAACTGCTTAGCGATCTTGACATATTTGGGATACGGTTATGATAATAATTAAGAACATATGTTATCAGCAAACCACCTACATACAGATAGAAAATGAGTTCAGGAGAAACAGAAAAGGGTGGAAGGCAAGGATGTGTCTTCTCACAGGACTTGTTCAACCTATACAGCAAAATGATTCTGAGAGAACTAGAAGTCCTACCAGGATTTATAAAGTAAGATATGTCAAAAATTCCTTTCCGATTCTAAAGGTAGATAGAAGCCGGTCCGGTATAGTACGTGTTGCAAAACACTGCCTATCTCATGACTCAAATCCAAACAGGGATCAGTTAACTATGCGAGAAGAAGAGAGCTTACAGAACAAGTTCCTCTCACAAAGGAAAAGTAGAGAAGGAAGGAAAGGCATACCTTAACAAACAAGGTAGCAAACCTGCGCATCCAACCCCTTCCAGCAAAACAATTACAAAAATGTTTTTGTCTTGTCTGGTTTTCACACACCTGCATGTTGAGAGTGCTTCTCTTGACTGAGAAAAATACTGGTGTTATATAGCTCTCCTAGTTCCAGACCCACGCAGACTAGTAGCTAATAGCTGCCTAGTATCATTCATATGCAAATAGGCAGCGCCACCTACGCTAAATAGAAGATCTTCTCTCAACAACTCATTGTGGAAGGGGACGCAACTCCTGATGGTTACAGCACCACATACAACCAACTTGGAATCTTTTATTGGGCTTTTTTTTTCTCTCCAATTGAGAAAGAAAAAAACTGGTGTTATATAGCTTTCCCAGTCCCATGCTCACTATTGGCTAATACCTGCGCAGTATCGTTCATATGCAAATAACCAGCGCCACCTACTCTAAGTAGAAAGTCTTCTCTCAACAGCCCATTGTGGAAGGGGGTGCAACTCCTGGTGCTTATAGCACCACATACAACTAACTTTTTGGGTCTTTTTTTTCTCGAGCTGACCCAATTCTCTGTTACAAAAAAAAAAAAAAAAAAAAAAAAAAGGAGCTCAGAGTGGCCTCACTTCAGAAAACCAGCATGGCAAATACTCTGCCTCTCATGTCTGACCGCACAGGTAATTTCACTTATTTTTCCATAGATATGCAGATGACACAGAGTTGACAGCGGACACAGAAAGAAAACTACAAAAAGCTTCTACAGATGGTCGTGAAGGAAAGTGAGAAGGTCAAAACATCAACTGCAAGACAGAATGCATGGTTATCAGCAAAAGGATTAGCCTAAATTGCAAGTTCCTTTTCTAAGAAAATATTCCATTTCTTACTACATTGCTTAGCTTTTGGACTATGTAGACAATAAAGTGTTATCAGAAAGAGGAATACAAATGCAATAGGAACTGTACCTATGTTTTATAGATTACACAAAGGTGTTTGATAAAGTATGGCACAACAAAGATCTGTTGAACCTATACTGACAGGAAACGACATGTATGCAGATATAAAATGAGTTCAGCAGGTATAAAAAAAAAACAGAAAAGGGGTGTAAGACAAGGAGATGTCTTCTCTCCGGACATTCAATCTATACAGTGAGATGATTCTGAAAATCACAAGTTCTACAAGTGTAATTTAGCAAAATCCCTCAGTGGAGGGATGCTAAGAGAGGGTAAAGGAATAAGACCTTAGTAGATAAAAGAGTAACGAACCCAAGAAGTAACAATCTATTACTTCAGTCCAACCACAGCAATCGACAGAGGGAGAAAAAGAATACACTATCTTAAAGGTTCAAAAGATTAGAAAAAATGCAACAGATTGCCAGTTGCGACCTAGGGTAGGATTTCTCATCTACGGTCTGATAAATTTTCCTAGTTAGAAAAACCCCTGTATAGATAGAAGTAGTGACTCTAAAAGAAAAAACACAAAAGCTGTTTTTAAAAAGATAGCAAAATATGTCATGTGACCCTCATAAGTCACATGACATCCCAAATTTGTCATGTGACCCTCATAAGTCACATGATGTCCCAAAACAATGTATAATAGTAAGAACACCTTGTCTTAGAAATTCAGATAGAAAGAAGGCCAGAGGGTACAACATCTGAAATATTGGGATAAAGACAAAAAAAAAAAAAAACAAGGAAACTGGTCCCAAAGAATCAAATGTCCCAAATTTGTCATGTGACCCTCATAAGTCACATGGCATCCCAAATTTGTCATGTGACCCTCATAAGTCACATGGCATCCCAAATTTGTCATGTGACCCTCATAAGTCACATGGCATCCCAAATTTGCATGATCAGTAAAATAAAAACAATCACAAGGAATGCAGGTGCTTTTTTTCTTTTCTTCTCATCCTTCCTCCTCTACCAGTAGCCATGAAGGTAAGTTCATTGCTCTTTTTCTGACAATACATTGGCAACCACAAATCTTATAAACATAAGACATGCAGATGACACAGTGTTGATAGTAGACACACTAAGAAAACTACAAAAACTCCAGCAGAAGGTATTGAAGAAATACGAGAAGAAAGAATTAAACATCCCACTGCAAGACGATACCATGCATGGTTGTTAGCAAAATGCAAATTATAAATGAGAGATACCGAAATCAAAGAGATACAGAAAGTTAATTAAATATCTGGGAAGTGTTTTAGGATGGAAAGTGCGACACTGAAATACAAAAGGCACGTTTTCATAGCCAAAGATGCATTCTAAAAGCTTATTAAGAAACAGAAAAACTTTGTTAACAGATAGAAAATGAGCACTGAACTGTTATGCAATATCTGTCCTCCTCTATGGCAGTGAATGCTAGACAATCTCCTCAAAGATGAAGGAGAGACTTGAAGCAATAGAAATTTAGCTTTACAAAACAATGCTGAGAATACTATGGATTGAATATGTGAGCGACAAAGTTTTAGAGAAAATTGGAACAAAACAGGAAACTTATATTTAACATCTTGGACTGTTGCCTTGATGTGGTAGAACAGCTTGCGTGCTTCAATAGCCCTCAGAGCTATGTAGGCAGAATCCTCGGCTCTTAGCAGGTCCAACCAAGCTCAACAGGTCTGTTGGGAAGGAGCCTGATGAAAGACACGTACTGTTCCTCCAGGTTGGGAGGTTGTGCAATAGGCTAACAACCTACTCACTTCAAAACTAGACGGTTACAGAAACCTCAACGATATCTTCAAACAACATGGCCTAGGAAGAGTCCACCAAAGTGGAACGTATGATGTGTGCTGGTGAAATCCCCCAGGAAAGCAGCCAGCACAACATGGGCCGATCTGAAGAGGATCGCCCGGAATCACGTCCGTTGGAGAGGTGTTGTTGCGGCCCTATGTTCCCCAAGGTATTAAGAGGTATAATAAATACTTAACATCAAGAAGAGACGGCTGAATTCTCTAGGGCACATAAGGAAAGAGAACTTGGAAAATTTGATACTCACAGGACAGAGGAAAACAATGCATAATATATTTTGTGAGCCTAAGTAAATGAATGGCTGTACAAGGTTTAGGAGAGATAATAAAAAAAAAAAAAAAAAAACAGTAAATTTATTAAACACCACAATAAAAGAATAAGAAATTGTGGCAAGCCATGATAGTCTATATCCTGAAAGGAAATGGCACATAAAGAGGAAGAATATATTCTCCTGCCTACAGTCTACTCTGGACTGATGATAATGTCTAAACTTGGAGACAAAGGAAAAAATAAAAGAAAAGCTTATCAACAGTTTATATAAATGCCCATCAAACTGTAGAACTAAACTAGCAGGGGCCGGCAACCTTTTGCTGACTTCAGTCAGTTATGCGCCATACGTGATACACGCCAAGGCAATCATGTATCTTACGATACATGACTGACGAGGCAGATATTTTTCCCCACAGTAGGTCGCCATTTCTTTCTACTGTAGTCCAGTTGCCATCCAAGGCTATAGAACCCGGTCTGTCCTGCTATTTACCCATAGCTGGTGGGGAGAAGAGGATTCATACCTTTCCCAAGGGTATTAGCACGTAAGTGAATGTAATGGATTCGACTGGAATTTGAACTCAGCTCTCCAATTCCTCAATACAAGCTGCTATCCATTAGTCCACTGTGCCGACTTAGTGTTTTAAAATCATTCAGTGTGCCAACAGCACACGTATTTTTATACAAATCAACGTCAATATACATGTTCTACAATATATTTTCTATAGTAATATAATAATATATATACTTCAGTATACAGTGAAACCCGGATATGAGAGAGATTTTCTCTGGTCCCAAATTAGAGCCCATACTTACCTAAACAAAATATAAGAGACTTCTTCTCCGGTCCCGACAACTCTCTTATATCCGGGTTACACTGTATATTGAAACTGAAACAGCTAAATATCTTCTTTGTGTTGTAGTAGTTATTGGTTCGGACTTCGTGATGTCATTTGCAGCTACGTGCCATTGGAAATTGCTTGGTACACCACATGTGGCATGTGTACCATAGGCTGCTGACCCCTGGGGATAAACCATCTGATTTCTTATTTCTTATTTCATTCCACTGCATATCCCATAATCAAAAATTATTTCAAGAGAAAAAAAAAAATCTTTAATGCCAAGAAATATCATTTATTTATCTATTATTTAATTTCCGAAATGAGTAATCTTGTATTATTTTGAAACTGTGGTTATCATCTTGGTTGATGCTGACTGTGGGGTTCTGCGTACCCGGATTAAAGGAGAATTTAATACGGGATACCCTGCCCACAAAATACAACGCAAATTTCAAGAATGAACAACACGATAAGGAACATTTATAGAAAATAGAACATTGTATATTTATTATCTTGTGAATAGGGTAAAAAAAATTAATGTTTTAGTTCGTTCAAGCAAAATTGTGATTTTTTTACAAAAATGTCTGTTCGCTGTCTTTCAACAGAGTAGCAGAGTAATGTGTTTCTTTTGTTTTTGTATAGTTGCAAATGAAAAAGGGGCGAGCAATTTAAGTTGAAAAAGAGAGTGTGAATGAGGAATAAAGATAAAAGGAAAATGTACTTATGAATTGTTTTGGAGTCAGTTGTAAATTTTTTTTTGTTGTTGTTGTTGTTTCCTAATCCACTTTCAGCTCTTTGTGTCGGGTTGAGTCAGTGATGAAATTTACTGTCAATCTTCTGTGACCTTTGTGCCCTTCTCTGACTGACTGACTGGCGACTGACTTGAAACTCTGTATTTATTGTTGCCTTTTTTTTTTTTTTTTTTTTTTAACACTGGCTCGTTATCTTTTTTTTTTGGTTTAGCAAATCGCCTCCTTTCATTGGTCAGAAAATTAATTTCACACCTTATTGCGAAATCTGTTTTTAATCGTTTTGATCCGATTTTGCGGGTGTGCAAATCTACTTTGTGTTTTTTATTCACTTGTTGGAATGATATAGGATTTGTATCCTATATGACAACGTTTCAACCTCTGGCCATCATCAGGTGTCCATTGATTGGTTGAAAAATGAAATTTAAAACTTAATAAATTTAATTGACGCGATTAAAATTATTTTAAAAATCATAAGCTGGAGTGCTTAATTTACGTCATATGAAAAAAAGAAATCCTGATTACAAAATTTAAAACTGTTTTTGAACATTAAGAAAGAATCACCTAGTTTGGGGCACTTAGTAACTTTGGTTAGGAAGCTGGTCTGGCCAAATCAAATAATGAGTTTGATCCTCATTGGGTACCACTTTCAATATTCTTGTGCCGCATCTAAGCTACGTTTTTAGTAAATCACTATACAGTGATCCTCCCGCCTATCACGTTTCAGCAATCGCGGATTTTTCTTTTTAGAACATATGTAACTTGTTATTCGTGTAAACCCAAATATTCGCGTGTTTTTCTGAAGAACATGATTCGCCGAGAACTCCCTCAATTCGTGTATTTTTTCGATAGAACATATTTAAAATATTCTTGTATTATTTTCCTGTTATTTAAGTGACTTTAAAACATATAACAGTCCATTTTTATAGTATTGGCAGAATTGTACATCTTCATTGTAAAAAGATAAAGAAACAACAAAAAACATGAGTAGTGCTTAGAATTTGTTCTTTGTTAGGGGCTGCGGTTTTAAAAGTGGCTTATGATGCTAAAGTGGAGGCATCATCACAGTTCATTTTTTTTTAGAAAATGTTTTAAACTTTATATTTTATGTCTTGTTACACATTCAGCATTTTCAATGGTTGTATCGATCTGTGCGTAATTAAAAACAGTTATTGTACGGATGAAAGAAAATTTACGCTAAAAAGTGTATGGTCACCAATACTATTTTTCAAAAATGTTTTTAAAAGGGTCTGAAATGTTTCTAAATAGGATGAAAGTTTAAGGCATATGGAGTTTTTAACAATCAAAATAGGTACTTAGAAGGGTTTTTTTTTTTTTTATTCTAATAACCAATTTTTTTTGGAGAATTCTCACTGTATCAAAAAATTATATTTTGATGAGTGTATATTTTGAATTTGACAATTCTGAGATGGAATTTGTATAATGTTTGCAAACTTTTATAAATTTTACTTTATTTTTTTCATATTCTAAGTACTGGAGCGATTAATCTTATAGTAATATAAAAAAAATATTTTGAAAAAAAATAAATTTTTGTCTTCAGTGCCTCAAAAATAAGCACTTGACTTAGGGTAAATTTGCAGATAAATGCTCCAGTGACCATTTAAAAAATGATATTATTCTGTTGGAGTTTTATTTGATTATTTGAAAAATAAAAATTAAAAAACGAGGAATTTTTACCGTTTAAAGAGATATTGATGGTTTATTTGGGTCCCGGTGGGGTAAAGTTTTGGCCAGTCCACTGTTTAGTTTCTGTTTACCTGAAGATAATGTTGCAACTATTTTTTTTTTTCTTTTAATATTCTAAAAAAAAAGGAATCGCATTATTTTTATTTCTTCATGACTACGTGAGCCAGGTTGTACTATAGAAAAACACTCATGTAAGATTGGCAATATCTCATTTGGTAGAGTTTGAAACAATTTTTATTGTTATTTTTTGTAAAATCAATTTTTTTTAAAAAAAAAAACACCAAGAATAATGCATTTTTAAAATTTATCAAAGGGGTTTTATCTTTTTTACCGCACTTAGACCAGAAATAATCATTTTTTTAGGTTTCTCTCTCTTTAATTAGAGAAACATATGTGAATTAAAAAGTAAAGTTATTCCAGATTTCTTGATAAAGCATTGTCATTGATACATTTTAAATTAATTTTCTATTTTAATTTAGGTGAGCCGTAGTTAAGAAAATATGAATAAAAATTTCAGTAGACTGAATTTTTATTCAATTTCATTTTCATATTTTTTTTATCTTGATCCTTTCTTTTTCTTTATATTCCCCATCGCGTTATTGACGAAGACTTTAAAAAAGACAGAATTTTTTAAAAATATCACTGTTAATTAAATGAGCATACTTTACTAGCGTGATTTTTAAATATTCTTACATTTTGAAAGAAACATGACTTTTCTAAAAAAAAAAAAAGAGAAATAAAATTTTAAGAGGAAAAAATGGTAAACTAAACAAACAAAACAAAATCATACCATTTTTACTACAACGTCACTGAGAAACTAAAATTTTAAAAAATGCGTATTAACAAATCATTCGCATTTAAAATAGATTTAATTAAAGATTAAAAAAATGATTACCAATGGTTGAATGGAAAGCCGCAACGATGAAATCCAAATAAATGAGAAGTAAAATGAAAAGGGTGTTAAGTAAAAATTCCCTCAAATTTTCGTAAATGGCGGGAAAGTGATTTTATGCCATCGTATTTATGGACGGTGTCATCTGAATAGTAGTCCCCAAATAATATTAATCCGTAGCTTAGTATTTCAGTTAGAGATGTTTCAAATAAAATTTAAGTGAAACGAATCAAACGAATATTCAGTTTATATAAGTTAGCACGGCAAGATTTAGAGTTTAGAAAATTATGCTGTGTCGAGTTTTAGGTACAGTTGTTTGTTTCTAAAAATAAAATCAACACATGGGATTCTGACTTTTTTACCGTAGAAAAGTAAAACGAAAGTCAGGATTCCGGGAATATACTGAAAATTTTATTATTTTTATTTTCATAATCTCTGCATTCCAAAATTTAATTTTTTCGTTTAAATGTTTGTTTATTCTAAATGTTTTATTTTCTCTGGTAACAAATTTTTTGCACAATTACTTTTTTTTTTTTTTTTTTTTTGAAATTTGCTATATACCAAAAGGGCAGAAATATCGTCTACAAAGGTGTAGTGATTACTACTATGTTTTGCCACGCCTACATTTTTCTCAACTGTGATTGGTTAAATAATAAATACTAAATATCACAGGACAATTTACTGATCGCATTCACCAAATTGAATTTTTTTCTACCGTTAATTCAAACAAACATAAAAGAAGTTATAAAATCACCGATTGGTTAATTTTTCATCCAATCAGATATTTTTTAATTGTTCTTTCAAAATTTATCCCACGTTGGTCCTGAGAGCCACCGATAATAATAAAAGCCCGGACTTCGTTCCCAAAATTTGACAATAGAAAACAGTAAATAAATGAGAACTCAACAACTCACACGCGTCTACACAGACTATTCATTCTACTTTCCGCATGCACACACAGACACAGAACTTGAATTACATTTCACCATCAGTTCTCTGTGAACAAGCCAAGTTGCAAAAACACTGTTTAGTTATACAATAACACACAACTGAATTTACTGTATGTTCTTCTGAATACAACATTCTATTTCAATACAGAACTTTGAACATTCTATTCAGAAAACTTGCTTAATTACATTTTACCTTATTCAGCTAACAGATAAAGGGAAACTATTTTTTTCTCCTTCTTATTCACACATTACAAAAATTGTTTTGTATTTGTTGATTTAATATATATTTTATCGTTAAAAAAATCGGTTTTCCATTGTTTTGCCTTGATTTAAAAATGTATAAATGTTAAATGCTCTTCAACACGCAGCCATATTAATCTTTTCAACACAACCAGCGTTTACAAAGGCAGACAGCTACCTGCCCCCGTGTATTTTTGTCCGAGCCTATGGGCTCAGAAAGCCCCACGTTAAAAACTTTGTAGGAAGAACCTGAATAAATACTGAGTAAAGACAGACAATACATAAAATATTATTTTTTTAGATGAAGATTTTCTAGTTTTTCCACTTTTGAAAAATTATACCTAGGCAATTTTTTTAACCCTTCAACAGGAGTTATTTCCAAAAGGAGCTATAAATACTCGCTGACCCTTCGCTTCGACCTCTTTTTTCCCTCAGGCCTTTGGGCCGCCACCTTGAGGTAAATCTCTTTTCCTCAGGTTTCAGCCTTACCACCTCGCAGATGTGAACGCTCACAGATGCAGCGTTTCCCAAATGCTGGGAACACGCTAAGAACAATACCCGTACATACGAACACCCACCACAACACACACATAATATTTCACCACACACACTCTGTCCATGTAAGTGTCCATGTAACTTGTAACCTTTCTTGTTATTAATACATATATTTGTTTACATATATTCATCGGTCTTGTGTTTGTTTTTCGTTGCTTTCTTTGGAATTAATTAAAGTCTAACTTTCTCATGTAGTTGGACCGGCTAGCAGGAAATCTTAACCCACATGTGTTTTAGATACTCATCACCACCCAACAGTTCTCTACAGCCCCTCCAAATCTCCTATTCTCGTTATGAGTGGAGGAAAATAGAAGGGTGTTATTGTGTAAAGCCGAGGGTGATGACGTGTGTTTAAAATGACTAAAAAGGGTTATTTAGAGTCCACAATGCGTTATGGCAGCATGTAAGAAAGGCTTATGACTGTGTAAAATATACACCTTGACTAGAGGTCCCCTAGATTTTGTTTGATACCCTGGGCTTCACCCTGCTAAGCCTATAGGTAAATCCGCCACTGAAGACAGCATGTTTGTTCGCACGAAGCATCGTAGTTAAGGTTAATTCAATGTGATGGAAAAATATGTTACTCACCCCGGTATAAAAACACACTCTTCTACCAAACCCATCCTAACCAATCAGCACTTCACTTTTTAAATCTTGACTTCATTGGTTAAGACAGCACAAAAGTGTAGCAATTCTCTACAAATCTGTTTTTCCCACTCAACGCTTTGGAGCCGGTTTGAATCACAGAAAATAAATGAATAGGATCGTTTGATCCGATTGAAACAGTCAATAACATAACATTGTTGTTTTTATTCCCCTCTCCACCCCACAGACAATATTTGTACATAAGGGGACTATTTAGGATTTTCATTGAGTCAAAGAGGTATTTTGGTGGATGTAGTAAGAAAGGTGTGGATAAATGTGTTGTTTTGGTGATAGGAATATTGTTATGTATGATAGGGTCAGTGGTTGTGGCTAACTGAGTTTTAAATTAAGACAAATGATGACCGTCCTTTTCACCAACCCCCTTTTTTGGCCTTGTGCCACATTTACTGTATTTTTACAGTAATAAATATCGCCAGTAACATAATCTTCATGAGATGCTAAACAACTCCACGCGTGTCATTACACTGACCCAACAAACTTTTCGCGCGTCAACTTGCTGACTCAATAATCACCATTTCTCTCTCAAGAACTCTGTCTACAATTTACTAAAAAGAGTGATAATATTCACTACCAAGTAGAAATTGTATTCGTCAACCAACTATTTTTAATACAGTTAAAGGTGCATAACTCCTTGAGACTTTAAACAAACAATTATACACAATAACTTTTGAACTTACATATGTGACAATTTTCACCCTACAGAACTTAACTTGTTTACATGATCATTCCATACATTTTCTCCTATCACGTCACTCTCAAACATCAATCATAAATCATACTTATAAAAACCACCCAGTGTGTGTGTGTGTGTGTTCTGTTCGTTTATATATTGGATCGGATTTCCTACATTTTCAACCGATTTCAACAAAACTTCACAGGACTACGTAAAATTACCTTGCAGTGGTTCTGACAGCGCCAAAAATTAGAAAAACACAATTGTTTTTGCACAAAACCAATTTGAAAACACGATTAAGAGGCATGACATCGCTGTCGCGAGAATGAAAGGGGGACAACTCATATCGAGTTAGACTTATAAAACCCAGGTTGTTTGTTGTGTGTGTGTGTGTGTTCGTTTATATATGGGATCGGATTTCCTACATTTTTCAACCGATTTCAACAAAACTTCACTTTTTTTGGCAGGTAGTGTTTCTTATTGTGTTGCACACTTTTTTCTTTATTTTTACATTCAGAATGCTTTAAAAATTCCATTTACAAGACAATTGTTTATAATAAATTTCTATTCAATCGGTAGACTCGTAACGATTGAAAACAATGTTTTTGTTTGAGTTTGACCAATTCGTAAAAAAAAAAAGAAAAGAAAAAAATCTAATTAAGACATGCGTGTCCGTTAACCTTAAACAATAATCTTTGTCAATTTTATTTTTCAGTCTTTATGATGGTCGATACTTGATCTGTCTCTTACTGTTACATCCCCGGGCAACGCCGGACTCTACTGCTAGTTCACTATATGTATGTTATTCGTATATAAATGCCTGTTATTGTTGAAACCTCTAATTCCATTGTTTTCTCCTTGAATTTCCTTTGCAATTGATCGCCTTTAAATGCTCATTGTTTATTTGTTGTGGATGAAAAATTATCGAACACACCCATTCCTGAATCTTTAAGCAATTCAACCTTATAACACACCACACACCCCCAACAAATGAATTTTAAAATAAATAATTGATTTCTTAATTTAGAGTCGGAATTTTTTATTTTCGTTTATCAAGTGTTTTTAGATTTATATTTTTGTTGGCGTGGACTCATAAAATGAAAAGTTACATTCAAAGACTATCCTTCTTGTGACCTTAAATTACCTTACTTAATAATTCGCAGTGCTTCTTGTCTTGTATTTGTATTTATATATTTTTATTTTGGGGAAGCGTTGAAGCAATTACCTGTCGTAACGTAATGACGGTAATGTTGTAAGTTAGGTGCACGAACACCCTAAAAACACACACACACACAAAAAAAATGAATTTTAAATAGTTTAAATGCCTTCTTTGAATTTAAATTTGGATTTTTTTCATTTGAAAGATAATAGTCTCAGAGACTTTATCCGAATTTTAAAAAAATAATAATTTCCGTTTTTATTTTGATGATTTAAATTCCCGAGGATTTGTCTTATAGTAGTGTCGAAGTTAGCTCCTCCTTAGTTCCTTAATCCTTCACCAGGGGTATCTCTCCCCTTGCTATAAATACTGGGTGACCTTTTTGCCTCGATCTCTCTTTTCCCCTCAGGCCTTGGGCCGTATCCCACCTCGCGTAGAGATGAGGTAATTTTTTCTATTCTTTCTTCATTTCAGCTAATACCAATATGTGAGCTCTCACCATATAGGATACAAATCCTATATCATTCCAACAAGTGAATAAAAAACACAAAGTAGATTTGCACACCCGCAAAATCGGATCAAAACGATTAAAAACAGATTTCGCAATAAGTTGTGAAATTAATTTTCTGACCAATGAAAGGAGGCGATTTGCTAAACTAAAAAAAAAAAGATAACGATCCAGTGTGAAAAAAAAGTCAGCTATAAATAGAGAAACTCAAGTCAGTCACGAGTCAGAAGGACGCAGAGATCATCATAGACAGAAGACTGACAGTCAGGTCCGTCACTGACTCAACTCGACACTAAGAGCAGAAAGTGGTGTAGGAAAGGAAAACAACAACAACAACAACAACAACAAATTTACGACTGACTCCAAAACAATTCAACCCGATAAGTACATTTTCCTCTTATCTTTTATTTCTCATTCACACTCTCTTTTTCAACTTAAACTGATCGCCCCTTTTTCCTTTCCAACTAGTCGGCGGATACACAAAAACAAAAGAAACAGACATTACTCTACTACTCTGTTGAAAGACAGCGAACACATAGACATTTTTTTGTTCAAATCACATTTGCTTAAACGAACTAAAGCATTAATCTTTTTTACTCTATTCAGCAAGATATAAAAATATACAAATTTGTTTATTCTGCATGAATGACATTAAATATGCAATGTTCTATTTTCTACAAACGTTCCTTATCATGTTGTCTTTTCTTGAAATTTGCGTTGTATTTTGTGGACAGGGTATCCCGTATTAAATTCTCCTTTTAATCCGGGTACGCTGTACCCCACAAGTGGTGACCCCGACGTGATTCGAACACGCAACATTCTGATCTGAAAGAAAAGCTTCAACAAAATAAGCAACACATTTTTTTAACATATAACCATAATCATCAAGACACAGAGAAAATGGATACACACTAAATAACCTATATAAGCCGCTATAACAATTAAAAAAACCAACTTAAAATTAACTAACGTACAAATATCGTTTTGCACAGTTAAATGCAATTTTCAATGCAAAGAAAATTACATCGCAAAGTTCAAATACGCCTACGTTGTCGAAAAACTTCCCGCAAATGTAGCATCCGAGGTAGTGGATCTACTTAATGACATGCCGGAAGAAAAACCTTATGACACGTTGAAAGCTGCAATTATTAGACGTGGAAGAAAGAATGTGACACGGCATTCAATAATATGAACCAGGGATATATGAAACCTTCACAGCTTTTAAGAAAAATGCGATCCTTATTAGGAGACAACACCATGTCCGAAGTGGTGTTAAAGAAACTGTGGATGGATAAACTACAAACATATACAACACAGATACTCGCATCACTCCCCGATGATTTACAGCTGGAGAAAATAGTAGAAATAGCAGACAAAATACATGACAACAGCCAAGACAAAAATGTTTACGCCACATCACATGCACCAACAGATACAGCAACATTACCAGATAAGTCATCTGAATTGTCGCAGATGTATAAGCAAATGGCGAATCTCAGCTTACAAGTACAGAGTCTGGTACAAGCACAGAAATCTCAGCGTTCTCGTCCAACTTTCAGAAATAGATCCTACTCACCACACAAGTATGGCGAACTCTTTCTCCAGAGATCAAATTACACACGATACCTGTTGGTATCATTATAAATTTGGAAGAAATGCAAGGAAGTGCACTGAACCATGCAATTTCAATTCGAAAACTTCTCACATTTCTACACAACACCAGGGAAACGACTATGCCAGCAGCAAGTAAAGACGACATTAGCTGCTGGATTAAAACAAGAGAGTCGTCTATTTTACATCCGGGACAGAAGTAACAGATATTTATTTTTAGTCGACACCGGCGCTCAGATCAGTGTTATCCCACCAAATACAAAACAAAAACCTACATTCTCCACATACACATTGCAGGCAGCAAATGGATCAAAGATAGAAACATACGGTGAGATATCACTAACGCTCGATTTGGGTCTAAGAAGATCTTTTCCATGGATTTTCACACAAGCAAATGTGAAAACACCTATCCTAGGAGTGGATTTCCTATCCCATTTCGATTTATCAGTGAATATGGCTACACACTCTCTCATTGACAGTAACACAAACCTAAGAACAAAGGAAATCACCTCAATCTACAAGTCAACAGGAATTAGTTCAGCAATACCAACGGCTAATGGCCTACATGAATTGATAAAAAAATTTCCTACACTAACCACGCCTTCAACACATACAGATGAAATCCGTCACACTGCTAAACATTATATCACCACAGCTGGACCACCTACACACGCATCACCACGCAGATTACATCCGGACAAATATAAAATAGCAAAAGACGAATTTCAACACATGTTGCAGTTAGACATCATACGTCCTTCAAATAGCCCATACTCCTCTCCGCTACATATGGTTCCGAAACCAGAATCTGGCGCATGGCGACCTTGTGGGGATTTTAGGAATCTCAATGCAAAAACTGTTCCTGACAGATATCCTATACCGCACTTACGTGATTTCGCCATAGGTTTGCAAGGAACCACAGTTTTTACAAAATTGGATTTGGTTAAGGCGTACTACCAAATTCCAGTAGCAGAAGACATAAGGAAAACTGCAATTACCACTCCTTTTGGACTCTATGAATTCACCAGGATGCCATTTGGGTTACGTAATGCCGCCCAAACCTTTCAACGACTCATTGATGAAGTTTTGAGAAGATTGCCTTTTACCTTTGCATATATCGATGACGTGCTTATCGCTAGTCGTGATGGAAAAGAACACCTATACCATATTCAACAAGTCTTCGAGAGACTTGTACATTTTGGCTTAAAGATAAATGTCCACAAATGCGATTTTGCTGTTTCAAAGTTAAATTTCTTGGGCCATGTGATCGACAGAAACGGAATCACACCTGTCCCAGAGAAAGTAGCAGCAATACAAAACTTTCCGTAGCCGACATCACTGCGACAATTAAGACGATTTCTCGGTTTAATAAATTACTACCGCAGATTTATTCCAGATTGTTCCAGAATTTTGACCCCACTCACAAACTTGCTGCAAAAACAGAAGAAGAAAAATGTAAAAATACTGATCGACGGAGAAGCGTTAGCTGCATTTCAAAAATGCTAAAAAGCGTTAGCAGATTTTACCAAGCTCTCTTATATCAGTGACGATGCTAACTTACATTGACAACTGACGCCTCAGGAGATTCAATTGGAGCAGTTCTACATCAGAAGCTAAATGGTTCAGAAAAGCCAATCTCCTTCTTCTCGGTCAAATTAAACAAAGCACAGCAGAAGTACAGTACCTTCTCGAGAGAGTTACTAGCTATTTACTTAGCAATAAGGCATTTTCGACATCTGCTCGAGGGACGAAACTTTATTATTTTCACAGACCACAAACTCATCACTTTACATGTGAACACAGATAAATACACACCCAGAGATACTCGACAACTGGACTACATATCCCAATTTACATCGGATATCCGCTATATTAAAGGTTCAGACAATATCGTGGCATATACACTCTCGCGCTCCACGATACAATCTATCGATTCTGTAACCCTCACCTTCGACCTCATTGCAGATGAACAACAGGAAGATACCACATTATACAAAATAAGAGGACACTTCCTTACAATTGAAGGAACACCCCGTCCCATTTGGAACAAAAACACTACTCTGTAATGTTGGGACTGGTTATTCAAGACTATATATTCCACCTTCATTGAGAAAAAAGATATTTCTGCATTTTCACAATCTCTCACATCCCTGACACCGAGCAACCAACAAGTTGATTAGCAGCCGTTTTGTCTGACCAAACATGCATACTGACATAAAAAGCTGGACTCAAACCTGTTTAAAGTGCCAAAAAAATTAAAAACAGACATACTAAGTCCCCTCCTGGGCATTTTCTAAAACCAGATGGTAGATTCACGAAAGTTCACATTGACATAGTGGGTCCCTTTAGGTAGAAGCAAAACGGACATAGTTATCTACTCACTATTATTAAACCAATTCACAAGATGGCCTGTCGTTGTTCCCCTAAGGGATGTATCTGGGAAACGATTTCTAAAAGTATATTACATGAGTGGATTGCCGTTTTTTTTGTTGTCCCTCAGTAATAACTACAGACCGAGGGTCTCAGTACCAATCTACGCTCTTTTGATGAGTTCACAAAACTATTGGGAGTTAAGCATATAACAACAACATTTATCACCCGCATGCCAATGGCTCAATTGAACGTCTCCACAAATAACTTAAGACAGCATTAACAGCAAATAATGATTCCAAGACGCATTTAGAAAATCTACCGCTAATATTAACATCCATCGGAATGTAATCAAAATTCTTAGAAACTTTAATCTGAAATGGTTTTGGAACGTCCTGAAATTACCAGTGACAGTTTTGTGATAAATCCAATCAACAAAAAAAAAAAACACTTGTCATTTGTACAAAAGATTTAAGCAAAGAATGAATGAACTTGTTTTCACACCCACTAGAACACAAAAAAAAGACCTTTTTTTCATTTTTTTAGCCACAATTGTGGATATGTTTTTCAACGAAACGACACAGTAAAAAGGCCTCTTTGCCCTACTTATACGGGACCTTTCCAAGTAGTCAACGTAGCGTAGATCTTAGGGTTTAATGTTATTTTTTATTACTTAAAAAATGTTAGTCTTATAAATGTTTAGTTTACTCGTCTAAGGTTTTGTGTTTCTCTCTCTCTCTCTCTCTCTCTCTCTCTCTCTCTCTCTCTCTCTCTCTCTCTCTCTGTGTGTGTATGTGTACGTTCTTTTGAAAGAAGTGCATTTGAAGAAAATCAGGCTGTGGAAAAAATGACATATTTTTGTGTATCCTTTTTGATTCAGCGATTTAAAACCGCTAAAATTGTTGTTTTTCATATTTTGTGGCCAATGAGACCCATGCTCTCAAGCCCTTGTAAAAACGTGAAATGTCATCCTTTTTATTTTGCATGAAAAGAACTGCGGTGAGCAGATATGAGGAGAATAAATTTTGACAGCAAGGCGACAAGGCGAGCAAGGAAATTGAAATCAAGATTTTGTTTGGTTTGTTTTACGGCTTATCAACCTCAGTGGGTTATTTAATGCCGACAAGATTTTTTATTGCTGGTAATATATTTTTTCCAAAAATGTATTGTTGGTAATAATATATTCCTGGTAATAATTTTTCATCAAAATGTGTGTATTTTTACACTTTCATAGTGTTTTGACCCCAGTTTGGGGAGTTAACTATTTACCCATAGCTGGGACCCTAACAAATGATTCCACCCCAGGTTAGAGTGGACCTGGGAACACCAGCAATTAAGAGGTTGTTTGACGCTCCTCAAAAACGGCTGATCAGAGGCTTTGCCGTTGAACGTAATTTATTGCCTTACCCAGGACGCGGATGTAGTTTATCGTCTTACCCAGGACGCGGACATATTTTATCGTCATACCCAGGACAGTTGACATCAAGAAGACTACAGGCAATAAGACAACAGTCACCAGCCATTCTTTGAATTTTTTTCATTCTTTGTTGTCCAACTGCAAGAAAATTTTCACTTGAACTTCAAAATTCTTTAGTCTCTCTGAAGCCGACTTGTAACATTGTGCCTTCTTGATGCTCTCTTCTTGATGTCCAGTGCCTTTTGGTTCTTGATGTTGATTTACCTTGTCCCCTTGCTGTCAAAAATCACATCTACTGACCTGAGGTCTATATATTTGGAAAATTAGGCTCACAAGCCAAAGCATTCGGGCTTTTCTAGCAGTATAGATCACACCTCTCATTGGTCAGTATATATAAAAAAAAATAATTTTCAATAAACTAGAAATGGATCCTTCAAATTTTTGGTGGGCTTTAACCACTGAGCTGAAAAAATATATAAATGTAACAATTTTTTACACAAATCATCTAGACTTCTGTTATGGTCTGGTTCCTTGTATCATGGTGATAGTCCAAGGTAGAACCAATAAAGAAGAACTCAAAGGCGGATATGGAATAACAGATATATTACAAACAGGAATATATACAGAGATATAGAAAGTGTTAGTACGAACAATCAGGTTTAGTAGTAATTGTCTGAACGCGACTCTGTTTCGGACTGCTTCTGACTCGACTGACTGACTCGCTCGCTCTGACTGACAGTCTCCTGACGGACTTCACTCCAGACTTTAGACTGAACTCCAGACTTCAGACGGAACGATATTAAGTCACCCTCCCACGAGGGTGTCATGTGGCACAAGGCCTTTTTAACGAAAGGATCTCCGAGCCCGTGGGCTCGGCCAAAATATTCCCATTGGAACCCGTATAAACGGGTTCAGGGGTCATAGTTACCTCCCCGAAAAAGAAATAAGCCCTTCAGCGTAGCCTCCTTCGGGTTCCTCCCCGCCAGAAAGCAGAGAGTTCAGCCGATCAGCCGGTCGCCCGACTTCAGACGGAACTCTCTACTTCCTCTTGAGGCGCAGTATTTATTACGTATGGAATAGTCCATTATGTTATTATGGGTAAGGTCCATAACTTAATAAAAATACACTTCCCTCAAAAGAACGTGTAGAAAACAAAAAAAAAAAAAAAAAAACAATCTTATTCAAGGCTAACATTTTAAAAGTAGTAAAATAAATTTTTGTACTATTCTTCTTGACTTACTGGCTAATTTCTGTGAAGCCAAATTTTTACTTTGACATATTTTCCCAATGAAAAACGCTCTCTGTGCTGAGGATGCATAGGTGTGTATATTAACTGAATATAGCATGAATAAGTGATAACTTTTATTTGTTTAATCCTATACATATGTTGTAGGTGGTATTAGTATAATTTTATTTGCCAGTCGTAATTGACCGGCAATCTGGTGCTCGGAAGACATTTAATAGTTTCCCACTCACCAGGTACTAATATTAGCATTAGGGTATCTATTGAGACACCGACACTGAATAAACGAAAATGAAAGACAAGATAAACACCTGTACACAATGAAAACATTTAACAAATAGAAAAAAAAATTACAACAGATCACGTGTTCCAAAACAGATGAATCTACGCGTTGATCCAAGAACATAAAATGATAAACACAAAATGTCTTACTTTTTCTGGTTTCCTTGACGAGGTAAAATTAAGTGCCTCGCTAGAGTTTGTAATGATAATCATCATCACACACATACATACATACATACTTACGCAAATTCAAATTATACAACAAGCATTCATTGGATAATAAATAAACACTACTGTGTAATGCACAATTTATAAATCGCAGCAATGCGACAATTTTATAATCGCTATATATTCATGTAGTCGATTTTATATCTGTGAACACGAAGTTAATTTCTGCTGCTCTGATGTGAGTGAATCCCTCACAGTACCTCGAATGTCCCCCTCACTTACGAAATGTGAGTAACTCCCTGATTTTTAGTAATTTTTCATTCGGGGAGTTGTTAAGCTAAGTTGATTTAAAATTCATAATATCAAAAGAGTTCCAAAAATTTGATTTGAAATTTATAATTTCTTGGGATGAATTTATATTTGCTTTAAGTAACTTCACATTAGGGTAAATTAACAGAAAAGATCCATTTTTGAAAGTAATATGTTGGTTTAGATATACTCAACGTATTTTTCAAAATTTGGCATGCCATTTCATTTAATCATTTTATTTATTCCTGCGCATCTCATCGAGACAAAGTGACATGTGACGATCTACATCACACACGTATATACTTACACAAATACAAATCATACAACGACAAGCATTCATTGGATAATAAATCAACATTACTTTGTAATAGACAATTTACAAATCGCAGTAATTCGACAATTGTGTAATCGCTCTATTTTCATGTAGTCGATTTTGTGCACTTTTGGGAGAAATAGATCACAGAAGCTTTCTTGAGTCCTCCGAAAACTCGCTCGCTGATTGGTCAATGCCAACCAATCAGATTGTCTGCACATGAAGAACAATTCTTCCTGCGCAGCGCTTTCGGGGCCGATGGTCACCTATATAAGCAAAGAATATTCTTAGTAAATTAGTGAGATTTCAGCTGCCACAGAAATCCACGACAGTTGAAACCATGCGCCAATCTTCTCACTCATACCACCACTCACATGTTGAATATTCCCTATACTCACATAATTTTTTTTCTTACACGGCCAAACTGTTGAAAACATTTATTACCAGAAACTATTACAACCTTATTTCTTTCAGTGAACTTTGGAACAATTGATAGTTAAAGAAAGACAACTCTTGTTTTACTCAATGCATGCCTTTCTTTCACATCCTTGTTTGTACATCTTGTTAAATACAAATTTTTTGTGTAATGATGTCTTTGGCTTATCCTCTTTTTCTTCACGCCTGTTTGGTTTCCTAATCTAAGTTAAATAAATGTGGTGGAGTCCGCCAGAAGTTGAAGACAAAGGTTTCGTTTCCACTCAACCAAAAGCACTGAACATAATGTCCATTCTCCACATATGTGGACTTAAGGAAAAATGAGATGTTAACTGTTCAATGAACAAAAGCAAAACTCCTCTTAAAGCAAGTTTGGTAAGGTGCTGAATTCACATGTGACCAATGAACAAGCAATGCCATAAGCACCGCCAATAATCCAAGTGAAGACAATTATTGTGTCCCTACAGTGGTATATTGAATGATGGAAGACAAACACCACACAAAACAAAGACTTGAGTAAAACAAATATATTGCCAAGATAAAATTTGGTGACAATATTTTTGTGACTCAAGGGGACTAAAATAAAAAATAATCAAGATTGGGTTGATTCACACAAACCAGGCTTGCAGCACTTACCCTCCTTTTGTTGAAATCTGCCAAAATTAAATATGGTGATAGTTTTTTGTGACTCAAGGGGACTAAAATAAGAAATCAAGATTGGCTTGATTCACATGAACAAGTCCTGCAACATTTACCCTTGTTTTGTTGAAATCTGTCAAAACCAATCTCTTTCTATCAGTTCTGATCTTCACCTTGAGCTGATACCCAAAAAATGCAATCAGATCCCGATCAGTATAGTAATCGTTTCTTAAGCTTTCCATCATTTGTGTCACCCGTACCACCATTCCTGCCATGGCCAAGAGAGTAAGAAACACCACCTGTTTCACCCAATGAACATAACGACCCATTATAACATATGTAACATATGACATCCATGGATACAAGCTGCTGGGGATCAATACGAGCCATGACCTCACTGACATGGTCCCAAAACAGGTGCACCAGCAGATAGTGGAAGATGGCATGC
Source organism: Acanthosepion pharaonis (assembly GCA_903632075.3). NCBI lineage: Eukaryota > Metazoa > Mollusca > Cephalopoda > Sepiida > Sepiidae > Acanthosepion > Acanthosepion pharaonis. Next base: position 490,396 of record CAHIKZ030002411.1, on the reverse strand, counting down.
TCAGATATATGCTCTAACCCAGAATCACACCGGTGACAATCAGGCATGTCTGTCAAGCCCACCTTGAAAGCAATGCCAGTCGGAGGCAGTGCATTCTGGGCCAGTTGCTGAGATAATCCACTGCTGGCACCCAGGAACAGAAGAAGTATAACTCATCCCCCGACAAACAAAGTCAGGCACAGAGCGGGTCTGATGCGACCCTTTCACTAATGCTTGATAAAATGTCCTCCTAAGCCATGAACGGTCACTGAACCAAGTAGTAAGACAATTTTTGTGAAAAACCTTCTGGTGCCAGGGCTTATGATGGCACCCAACCCCAGGCTGGAAAGGAATGATAGTAAAGCTAGAGAAGATAACCCTAGCACTCCCTGCCCAGAAAAGATCCTCTGTTAACGTGCAGTGTAGGAAAACCAGCCTTGAGGTGTGTCAGTGAATTGTCAGCCCCACTCCCATGACACAGACGTTGGAAACAGACTTCTCTATGGACCATTGGCCTTCCTCCCCTCCTCACAACAGGGAGAAGAGCAGACACCAATAAAGGATAAAAGGAAAGATGTATATGGTGCATGTCTCAGCTCTATACATTAAGGATAACTGCCTTTGGAATTAAGCCCAGACTAATGCTCCTCCCTTTGCCTGTACCTCTGACCAATTCTACCCCAGCTAGAAGACTTGTTACAGTTCATCTTAGCCCCTGTAACCATCTCACACCATTCAGGTGTCTGCTGTACCAACTCAATGACACTGTGACATGACACAAAAATGGATACATCATTAGCGTATGTAGAAACCCTGGCTTGAGCCTTCCCAAAGAGACCAGTTCCACATAGGGTTGGTTTGCATGCCCTGTCCTTCAGTCAGCACAAGAGGGCCCCCAGCATCAGAGCATAAAGTAGGAATTAAAGTGGACAATCCCGACGAACTGACCAAGAAAGTACAAAGAACCCTGACTGCTTTCCATTCACCTGTACCACAGTACTGGGAGGAGCAATATAGCAGGCTAATCCACTTACAGAAGTCGGGTCAGAAACTAGTAGCCTTCAAGGACTGCCACCAGATCCTGATGGTCCGCACTGTCAAACGTCTTGGACTGATCCAAACTGATCAACGCAGCCCTTTTGTTGTCTTTTACACCCTCTATGATCCTGCAGATCAGATGCTCTGAATTGATCAGCCCTCCATAGCAAGTCTGCTCTGGCCCCAACAGAATCTTGGCAACTGACTGCAAATGCATCATCAGGATCTGGGCCAAAATCTTTAACTCTGTGTTTAGCAGAGCTATGGGCCTGTAGTCATCTAGTTCTATCCCAACATGCTGGAGACAGATCACTAAAAGAACCAATTGTTGAACAGCACTGTCAAATAAGCATGTACAACAGCTTGAAGTACAGTTTGTAGAGCAGACCATCAAGCCCTGGTGACTTGCCTCTGCCATCCGACTTCCCTGCCTGGTGGACTTCACCCTCTGTGATTTCACCTTCACAACCAGCTGCTTCTGTCGGTGAGAATCGAGGAAAGTCAGTTAATAGCTGCAAAACTCTTGCTCACAGAGAATAGGCTCCTTGGTAAACCGATTTTGGAAAAGCAGCCGAAATACCTCACACATGCCATCAGTTGATCACAGGGTGCGCCCATCAGGGTGTCAGGGTGTCGACCTGTTAAATGCAACAATGATCAGAACTTCAATGTATTTCCTTCTTGCACAATTCTGCACCCATGTTCACGGCTTCATAAGACATTTTAGTTAATTTAGCCCTAACAACCTGGCCTTGATAGTGTTCACTAGCCAACTGCCTTCCTAGATAAGTCTATCTCTAGCAGGTACCTCCAACCACCAATTCGGGCCAGATTATCCTTTAATGCCTTCACCTTATCTGAGGTGAGTCACTGGTTATATTCATTGGTGAAAGACCTAATCCTATCCTTAAAATTTTCCAACCACCTATTCCTAACTACCACCCCCAATTCCTGCTGTACTAATCTAGACAGCTGTACCCGGAAGACCGTCTTGTCCAGTAAAGACATATTGAACTACCAGTGTCCAGCCATTCTAGGCCTAGCATCTAATACCATCCAGGCACAAACGAGCTTATGGTTCAAGTAGCCTAAGCAATGGAACGTGGGACAATCAAGTAAATCTGGGTCTACTTTTCTAACATTCTATCCAGGTAGCTTTCCACCTGGGTAGATGGCCATTTCTGAGCCCACATCCATATCTCCTACCCTTCTCAACCTGATATCTATCAAGAAGACCAAACTCGCTGATCAGATCAACCAGATTATGATCACTCAACTTCCCACGAGCTCCCCGCTCCCTGTCTAATTTTGTGTCCAGGATGACATTCCAGTCCATTATTGAAACTAGGCACACCGGATACACCAGGAATCACCCCCACCCACAACTAACAAAAATGTGAATAACACTAACTCTGTAATTGGGCACATAAACCACAAGAACCCGTAACAAACCAGTTTTCACGGCAATATTGACCACGGCCAACTGACCCCCACACTGTCATGGACACGGTCTACCAGTGAATGCTTCACCAGCAAGTAAACCGCTCTGACCACTCAGTCACTGTATGCTAAATAAGCAACAAAGTCATCAGACAGCACACAAGCATCGACATCCCAAACAAACTGCGTCTCCAGGATCATTGCCATATCCATCCCAAAAGACAGGAGTTCACAAAGTAGGTAGACTGCCTTACTCAAGCTCTTTGCATTGAAACGCATTTTGCATTGAAACGCATAACCCCCATATAATATATGGACTGAGGGACACCTCGAGGCGATGTAATCGTTAGCAAGCTTGGCTCGCTAGAACAATGACGACTGAGTAGTGAGTTCGATCCTCACTGGGTGCCCCCTAATTTCGGCCTTGTGCGACATCTAAGCTACGCTTGGAAAATCACTATAATATATGGACCGATCCATCACTGCAATAGCCTAAAATATTTAATAAAATCTAAATGATGTGACGGTCAGTCTCAATTTAGCACCTGACGATTGTGTTGTGCATGAAACTCCAAGATTTGCTACTGGTGAGAAAAAATATATATTTATTAATATCTATCTATCTGTCTCTCTATCTCTCTCTCTCTCTCTCTCTCTCTCTCTCTATATATATATATATATATATATATATATATATATATATAATTTGATAATCTGTATGGATAATGCCAAAGAGGATATAAATCCAAAGAGAGCTCAATGTAAGAACAGAGCAAATCATAATTATGAAAGTGGAGACTTTAGCAACCCCAGGGTAATATTTTATTTCAATAATAAAAAAAAATTATTGGTGAAATCATTAGGTCTGACGAAACGAAACTGAAGTATGGTTTTTTCTAAAGTCTCCGCTTTCATAATTATATATATATATATTTATATGTGTGTAAAATAGATAAGTTAGTTCATAAAACAAGGGCAAACAAAAGGGTACCAATGTGATAAGTACAAGAAATATTTATTAAATATTAATTATTAACCACAAGACAGAAATGAAGTAGGGAAATTAAGGTTTAAATCCGGAAATTTCGGGCACACCTGTGTCCTTCATCAGCGGTGCAAGAAATAAACAGGGAAACAAAGTTTTCCCCCATTTCTCTGCTTATTTCTTTTCGTTTGTCCTTGTTTTTATTAACCAACCTCTCTATTCTACATACTATAAGAAGCAGACATGAACTCTTTATTATATATATATATATATATATATATATATATAATAAATATGTGGCTGTGTGTGTGTGTGCGTGTGTTGAAGTACTTCTGAACTGAGAGAATACAAGATCTAACTGGGGTAGAGTGAGTGAGTGAGTACAATCTTATTTTCACAGCAAACTCGTTTCTTTTTGTTGTTGTTTTTTTTTTTCCATTTGTGTGTCTGTGCATTTTCTCTAAATATTATCAGTTTTGTATTTCAAACTTTAAATCATGGACGTCCAACTTAATAGTTTTATGCGGCCCACTGCATCCTAAAATCTTTAGCTATATTTTCATTTAATTTAGTACGATAAACTACATCCGCGTCCTGAGTATGACGATAAACTTCGTCCGGCAGCAAGGCCTCCGATCAAGTTTTGAGAAGCGTGGAACCACCTCTTAACTGACCCGAGGTGGTAGTACCTGTTAGGGTCCCAACTTTAGGCAAATAGTTAACCCCCAAACTGGGGTCAAAACAGTATGAAAGTGTAAAAATAGGTTTTAATACTAGCAATAAACTTTTAAGGAAAAATTATTACCAGCAATACATTTTTGAAGAAAAAAATATTACCAGCAATAAAAATCATGTCGGCATTAAATAACCTATTGAGATGTTGATATGCCATAAAACAAACCAATTGTAACCAAACCAGATCATTTACTTTAGCAACGTATGTCAAGAAAAATATTCTCAGACTAGCAGTAGAGCCCGACGTTGCCCGGGGATATAACAGTAAGAGATAGATCAAGTATCAACCATCATAAAGACTGAAAAATAAAATTGACAAAGATTATTGTTTAAGGTTGACGGACACGCATGTCTTAATTAGTTTTTTTTTTGTTTATTTTTTTACGAATTGCTCAAACCCAAACTCAAACAAAAACATTATTTTCAGTCGTTATGAGTCTACCGATTGAATAGAATTTTATTATAAACAATTGTCTTGTAAATGGAATTTTTAAAACCTTTCTGAATATAAAAATAAAGAAAAAAGTGTGCAAGAAAATAAGAAAAAATACCTGCCAAAAAAAAGTGAAGTTTTGTTGAAATCGGATGAAAAATGTAGGAAATCCGATCCCATATATAAACGAACACACATACACACACACACAAACAAGCTGGGTTTTATAATAAGTATAATTCGATATGAGTTGTCCCCCTTTCATTTTCGCGACATCGTAATCTTATAGTGTTTTCAAATTAATTTCAAAATTACAAAAAAAAAATTGTGTTTTTCCAATTGTTAAAAATCAGAACCACCGCAAAGGTAATTTTACGTAGTCCTGTGAAGTTTTGTTGAAATCGGTTGAAAAATTTAAGAAATCCAATCAATATATAAACGTACAGACACACACACGCACACACAATCTGCGTTTTATAATAAGTAAGATTATTTATAATTATATATATATTTTATTAAAATTTGATATTCACAATGTTTTGAATTTTTTAAAAGCATATTTATATAAAGTACTGTTGTGGACCAGTGAATATACCTAAATTTCTAACTTGGCCCATTAGGAAAAAAGACTGAAAAACACTGCTACATTATTTAGTTTAACCAGTTCAAACTTTTATGACGAGGATACGCCATGAGACTTCCACTTATTTCCTCCATATTCCAAATAAGGAGAACGTTTTACTCAGACAGCTTTTTTTTTTCTAAGAACTGTTATTTTCTGAAAGTGACTCCCACGTGGATACTTCCGTGAGCACTACAATCTTAACCTCTTCAAGTCAAGAGTCAATCGTTATCTATCCTCCTTATCTTCATAACATTCACTAATGCCTTTATAAAAAGAAAGTAATGTAAAACATCACATTAAATTTATCTTATTTTTTGTATATATAATTTCTTTTTTTTACTGCCAATAAGACAGTATTATTTGTAATTATATATATTTGTTATTAGAATTTTATATTCACAACGTTTTTAACATTTTAAATAAAGTACTTTCGTGGCCCGGAGAATATACCAAAATTTCTAATTTGGCCCATTGGGAACAAAGGTTGGACAAACCTGTTCTAAATATTATTTTGTGTTTCCAAACTCTAAATATTGTCAGTTTTGTGTTTCCAAACATAATGTAAACTATATAAGTTTTGAGGAAAATGGTCTCTAAATATTATAGATTTTGTGTTTCTAAACTCTAAATATTGTCAGTTTCGTGTTTCCAAACATAATTAAACTATATGAATTTTTGGGGGGAGGGGGGAAGGTTCAACCCTGCTCTAAATATTATAAGTTTTGTGTTTCCAAACATAATGTAAACTATATAAATTTGGCAAACATGGACCTTTATACCCACAAAAAATTGCAGTGTTAAATGGACAGTTTTTTTTCCATGATACTGATTTTAATTTAACTAAGATCCATCCTCGGCAATGTTTGTTGTTTTAAAAATCAACGATTAGAATTGTAATAAAATTTAAACAAATGATGAAACTGAATTTATACATTTTTTTTTGTTTTTGAGAATTTACAACAAAAATATTAAAAACTATTTCTTTATTGGATTATTTATTTTCAAAAACAATTTTATATTTATAACATTCTAAAAACAATGCAATCATTTATCAGCTTATAAAGAAAAAAATTGGAAAACAATTTTTCTTCATAAACATTTACTAAATTATTAAAATAAGTGAAACCAACTATAAGGATATCCTAATTATTTACCATTTTATAAAGTTTGAATCAATTGGCAATTGTCCGATGTTTTGCCAAACATTTCAATAAACAATATAATAAATAAATTAGTGTTTATAATTTTTGTTGTAAATTCTCAAGAACAAAAAAAAATGTATAAATTTACTTTCCTATGTTTAGGTTTTATTACAGTTCTAATTGTCGCTTTTTAAAAACAATAAACATTGCTGAGGAGTGAAGGTAGTTAAAATAATAACGGTGTCATGGAAAAAAACATTCTCCCAAGACAAAATTTTTTCTGAAGGCAAGACATGGCCAAGATTGCCGGAAAAATTTTAGCTGCCATTTTACTATTCTTCATACTACAAATATTCTAAGATAATCCTTTAGTCCAAGTAAGTATTCATAGAAAAGGCACAGGAAACAACATCACAGCGGTGGGAAAGTGAATGAAGTTGAGACCCCAGATCAGGACCAATATTCTTCATCCAACAAATATTCTAAGATAATCCTTTAATCCAACAAAGAAAAGATAGTAAGTACTAAATATAAATATGTGTTTTATTATAACCATCTTGTATAAGCTTTTGCTCAAGTCTGTAGGTAAAATTAGTTTTTATTTTTATTTTTTTTAATCAAGTTCACCCCAAGCAAGGCAGTAAAGCCACTAAGACACAATGGGTTACTGGGTGTGGAAGAATTAGAAAAACAGAAACATTAGTAAAGGAGTGAAAACAAAACATGTGTAATCAGGAGGACAGTGGATAGCAATTGACATTGCATTAAAAAATTTTTGTGATCAAAGTTAGCTGGAAAGCTAAGAGCCGGAAGAGAGTTCCACAAGCAAGAAGTGCGATAGAAGAAATTGTTAGCATAGAAATTACGGTTACATCTAGACAACACAACTGTGAATTAATGAGACCTCATCGCTAGTCTAGTACTGCGCTTAAATTCATAAAGTCTAGGTACCATAGTAAAGAGCTCATCAAACATTTACCATTAAATTATTTATAGAAAAAGGCAACTTTACAGCGGTAGGAAAGTGACTATATTGAATCCATTGCTAGGTCAGCTGCTAAGAAATTTTGTTCCCTGTGTTGTGCTAGATAATTTTTCTCTCCAGAATCTATCTTACATATTTATAAGTCTACCATTCGTCCAGGCTTCGAACATGGCTACTGTTGAAGCTTGGATAAGCATGGAATAATAATAATACAACACAAAATGTACGTAAACAAAATGTATTGAAACAAGGAAAAGGTACACAATATTTACAGTTAGTTTTGGTATATTCTTGGGAAGACTGTTCCTGTAGAATGGGTTGACTTAATCGCAGTCGGGCAGAGTCTCTGGATTGGATCTCTTGTTACTCCCTTCGTCTTCCCGGTACCAACCCATATTTATATGGTCGGTACTCCACTATGTAAATTAGGTGGATCGTACCACAACAGCTACCACTGGTGCTTCCGCTATATATTTAGAGATTCTTGATAAAATCCAAAGAAGAATCTGCAATGTTATTAGTCCTGACCTGGCATCTCGGCTTCAGCCACTTTCCCATTGCTGTGACATAGCTTCTCTGTGTATTTTCAGTAAATACTTTCATAATAATTGTTCAAATGACCTCTTCGCTATAGTACCTAGATTTTATTTTTATTTTATTTGTTAACCATTACACACCAGCAAGGCAATAAGGCCAGTAAGACGCAATGGGGTTTACTGGGGGTTGGATAATATGACGAAAGGAAACAGGACCAATAACATTGTCTTGATAAAGTCCAACAATATTTTAGCTCCCATTTCACTATTTTTCATCCAACAAATATGGTAAGATAATGTTTTAGTCCCAAAAAGAAAAAATAGTAAGTACTAAATATAACAGTATATCTCCATGTTTTATTATAAACATCTTTAACAGTAAACAGGAAAGCAATAGATAACGATTGGCTTTGCATTTAAATTTCTGGCGATCAAAGTTGGCTGGAAAGCATGGAGCCGGAAGAGAGTTCCACAAGCGAGAAGTGTGAGAAAACAAACTGTTAGCATAAAGCTTACGGTTACATCTAGCCAATTCAATAGTAAATTCATGAGACCGTATTGCCAATCTCGTAGTGCACTTAAATTCATAAAGACGGGGTACCATTGCACTGAACTTATCCGAACAATTACCAAGTAAGTATTCATAGAAAAGGCACACGAAACAACACCACGGCGGTGGGAAAGTGAATGAAGTCGTGACGCCAGGTCAGGACCAATAAAATTGTCTTGATAAAGTCCAATAATATTTTAGCTTCTATTTCACTATTCCTCATCCAACAAATATTATAAGATAATCCTTTAGTCCAACAAACAAAAGATAGTAAGTACTAGATATAAGAGTATGTCTCCATGTTTTATTATAACCATCTTGTATAAGCTTCTGCTCAAGCAATGTAGTAAAATCACTATGACACAAGGGGTTACTGGGTGTGGAAGAATTAGAAAACAGAAACATTACTAAGGAGTAACCAATCAGGAGGGCGGTAGATAATGATTGATATTGCTTTAAAAAATTTTAAGATTAATATTGACTGGGAAACATGGAACCGGAAGGGTGTTCTACAAGTGAGAAGTGCGAGAAAAGAAACTGTTAGCATAGAACTTACGGTTACATCTAGCCAACTCAACTGTGAATTAATGACATCTTGTCGCCAGTCTATAAGTTTTACTCACAAATTTATAAACATCTTCTAAATTATAAAAAATATATGAAATTGTGGGGTACAGCATACCCGGATTAAAAGGAGAATTTAATACGGGATACCCTGCCCACAAAATACAAAGCACAAAGACAACACGATAAGGAACGTTTGTAGAAAATAGAACATTGTATATTTAATGTCATTCATGCAGAATGAACAAATTTGTATATTTTATATCTTGTTGAATAGAGTAAAAAAGATTAATGCTTTAGTTCGGTTAAGCAAATGTGATTTGAACAAAAAAATGTCTATGTGTTCGCTGTCTTTCAACAGAGTAGTAGAGTAATGTCTGTTTCTTTTGTGTTTGTGTATCCGCCGAGTAGGTGGAAAGGAAAAAGGGGCGATCAATTTAAGTTGAAAAAGAGAGTGTGAATGAGAAATAAAAGATAAGAGGAAAATGTACTTATCGGGTTGAATTGTTTTGGAGTCAGTCATAAATTTGTTGTTGTTGTTGTTGTTTTCCTTTCCTACCCCACTTTCTGCTCTTAGTGTCGGGTTGAGTCAGTGACGGACCTGACTGTCAGTCTTCTGTCCTCTATTATCTCTGCGCCCTTCTGACTGGTGATTGACTTGAGTCTCTCTATTTATAGCTGACTTTTTTTTCACACTGGATCGTTATCTTTTTTTTAGTTTAGCAAATCGCCTCCTTTCATTGGTCAGAAAATTAATTTCACACCTTATTGCGAAATCTGTTTTTAGTCGTTTTGATACGATTTTGCGGGTGTGCAAATCTACTTTGTGTTTTTCAGTTATTTGTTGGAATGATATAGGATTTGTATCCTATAAACTGACTTTAAGGAAATCCTTGTTATTTACCATTTTATGAAGTTCGAATTAATTGGCAATTAGCCGATGTTTTGCCAACGATTTCAATAAATAATATAATAAATGAATAGTGTAAATAAACAATCCAATAAATAAATAGCGTTTATTATTTTGGTTGTCAATTCTCAAGAACAAAGAAAATGTATAAATTACTTTCATTATTTTATTACAATTCTAACCATCGCTATTTAAAACAATAAACATGGCCGAGTGAAGGTATTTGCAAAAGCTGTGTGGTGGAAAAATACATCCCTTTTGACATTCTGTCGTATTGCGGGCACGTTTACTCATGTTTGCCATCATTTTTTTATTTTTTCCTTTTATTTTCTAATTGAAATTAACTTTCCTTATTACGATCTCTGCTTCATCCGTTGATTTTAATTCAATAAATTGTTTCCTGTCATGTGTGCATGAAAAAATCAATAAATGAATTTTTCAGATAAATAAAGGGTTCAGTTCAAAATTCCAACGTATATCACCTTAAGAAGGTCTAAGTGTACAATGGCCGAAAGGTCGTGAATATAACAATAAAGATGTCCGAACAATGTAAATAGTGTGAATAGAAATCCCTATTATTTACCATCTTACAAAGTTTGAATCAATTGGCACCTCAACGTCCAACCGTCGACACGACCGGAACATCATCAGCTCAACGTCCAACTATCAACACAACCGGAACATCTGCACCTCGACTCCAACTGTCGACACGACCGGAACGTCTGCACCTATACTCCAACCGTCAATACGACCGGAACATCTGCACCTCTACTCCAACCGTCGACACGACTGGAACGTCTACACCTCTACCCCAACCATCAACACGACCGGAACGTCTGCACCTCTACTCCAACCATCAACACGACCGGAACATCTGCACCTCGACTCCAACTGTCGACACGACCGGAAAGTCTGCACGTCTACTCCAACCGTCAATACTACCGGAACGTCTGCACCTCGACTCCAACCGTCGACCCAACCGGAACGTCTGCACCTCTACTCCAACCGTCAATACGACCGGAACATCTGCACCTCTACTCAACCGTCGACACGACGAACGTCGGAACCGTCAATCTCTGCACCTCTACTCCAACTGTCGACACCCGGAACCGTCGACACGACCGGAACGTCTGCACCTCTCCAACTCAAACCATCAACACGACCGTCGACCCAACCGGAACGTCTGCACCTCTACTCAAACCATCAACACGACCGGAACATCTGCACGTCTACTCCAACCGTCGACACGACCGGAACGTCTGCACCTCCAACCGTCTACTCCAAACGTCAACTCCGACCGGAACGTCTGCACCTCCACTCCAACCGTCAATACGACCAACCGTCGACAACCGTCGACCGGAACGTCTGCACCTCTACTCAACCGTCAAACCATCGACACGACCCGGAACATCTGCACGTCAATACTCCAAACGTGGACCTCGACACGTCGACCGGAACGTCTGCACCTCTACTCCAACCGTCAATACGACCGGAACGTCTGTCGACCTCTGCACCCAAACCGTCAGACACGACCGGAACCTCTGCACTGTCGACCTCGACTCCAACCATCGACCGGAAAATCGACTCTATTCCAACCGTCGAAACCGAACGTCTGCACCTCTACTCCAAACATCAACACGACCGGGAACATCTGACCTCGAAACCGACACGACCGGAACGTCTGCCTCTACTCCAACCGTCGACATAACATCTGACCTCTACTCCAACCGTCGAACGATCGTCTGCACCTCTACTCCAACCATCAACGACCGTCGACACGACCGTCGAACGTCTGCACCTCTACTCCAACCGTCGACACGACTGGAACGTCTACCCCTCTAACCATCAACACGACCGGAACATCTGCACCTCGACTCTGTCGACACAAACATCGACACGACCGGAACGTCTGCACCTCTACTCCAACCGTCAATCCCGAACGTCTGTCGACAACGTCGACCGGAACGTCTGCACCTCTACTCCAACCGTCAATACGACCGGAACGTCTCCAACCGTCAATACGACCGGAACGTCTGCACCTCTACTCCAACCGTCAATACGACCGGAACGTCTGCACCTCGACTCCAACCATCAACACCCAACCGGAACGTCTGCACCTCTACTCAAACCATCAACCGTCGACGACCGGAACATCTGCACGTCTCGACTCCAACTGTCGACACGACCGGAACGTCTGCACCTCTACTCCAACCGTCAACACGACCGGAACGTCTGTCGACACCAACCTCTGCACTCCAACCGTCGACACGACCGGAACGTCTGCACCTCGACTCCAACCGTCAATACGACCGGAACGTCTGCACCTCGACTCCAACCGTCGACCCAACCGGAACGTCTGCACCTCTACTCCAACCGTCAATACGACCGGAACGTCTGCACCTCGGGAACGTCTGCACCTCTACTCCAACCGTCAATACGACCGGAACATCTGCAACCGTCGACAACGTCTGCACCTCTACTCCAACCGTCGACACGACCGGAACGTCTGCACCTCTACTCCAACCATCAACACCGACCAGAACATCTGCACCGTCTGACTCCAACCATCGACACGACCGGAACGTCTGCACGTCTACTCCAACCGTCGACACGACCGGAACGTCTGCAACCTCAATACGACAACCGTCCTCTACTCCACGACCGGAACGTCTGCACCCAACCGTCAATACGACCAACCGTCGACACGACCGGAACGTCTGCAACCTCTACTCCAACCGTCGACACGACCGGAACGTCTGCACCTCGACTCCAACCGTCGACCCAACCGACCTTGAACGTCTGAACGTCTGACCGGAACAGCTCCTCTACAACCGTCGACACGACCGGAACGTCTGCACCTCAACTCAACCAAACAACGACCGGAACGTCTGCACCTCTACTCCAACTCCAACCCGGAACCTCTGCACCTCTACAACTGTCGACACGACCGAACGTCTGCACCATCGACCGGAAAATCCAACCGTCGACACGACCGGAACGTCTGCACCTCTACTCCAACCATCAACACGACCGGACCGGAACTGCACGTCTCCAACCGTCGACATGACCGGAACAACCGTCGACCGTCGACCGGAACCTCTACTCTCAACACGACCGGAACATCTGCACCTCTACTCCAACCGTCGACACGACCGGAACGTCTGCACATCTCGACACGACCAGAACTCCAACCGTCGACACGACCGGAACGTCTACACCTCTACTCCAACCATCAACACGACCGGAACGTCTGCACCTCTACTCCAACCGTCGACACGACCGGAACGTCTGCACCTCTACTCCAACCATCAACACGACCGGAACGTCTGCACCTCTACTCCAACCATCAACACGACCGGAACATCTGCACCTCTACTCCAACCGTCTCCAACCACCTCTCGTCACGACCGGAACGTCTGCACCTCTCCTCCAACCATCAACACGACCGGAACGTCTGCACCTCTACTCCAACCGTCGACACGACCGGAACGTCTGCACCTCTACTCCAACCGTCGACACGACCGGAACGTCTGCACCTCACCCTCGACACAACCGGAACAACCATCAACACGACCGGAACATCTGCACCTCGACTCCAACTGTCGACACGACCGGAACGTCTGCACGTCTACTCCAACTGTCGACACGACCGGAACGTCTGCACCTCTACTCCAACCGTCAATACGACCGGAACGTCTGCACCTCGACTCCAACCGTCGACCCAACCGGAACGTCTGCACCTCTACTCCAACCGTCAACACGACCGGAACGTCTGCACCTCTACTCCAACCGTCGACACGACCGGAACGTCTGCACCTCTACTCCAACCATCAACACGACCGGAACGTCTGCAACGTCTGCACCTCTACTCCAACCGTCAACACGACCGGAACATCTCGCACCGTCTGCACTCCAACCGTCGTCGACACGACCGGAACGTCTGCACCTCTACTCCAACCATCAACACGACCGGAACATCTGCACCTCGACTCCAACTGTCGACACGACCGGAACGTCTGCACGTCTACTCCAACTGTCGACACGACCGGAACGTCTGCACCTCTACTCCAACCGTCAACCTCTACGAACCGGAACGTCTGCACCTCTACTCCAACCGTCGACCCGACCGGAACGTCTGCACCTCGACTCAAACCATCCGGAACATCTGACCGGAACATCGACACGCAACGTCTACTCCAACTGTCGACACGACCGGAACGTCTGCACCTCTACTCCAACCGTCAATACGACCGGAACGTCTGCACCTCTACTCCAACCGTCGACACGACCGGAACGTCTGCACCTCTACTCCAACCGTCAATACGACCGGAACGTCTGCACCTCGACTCCAACCGTCGACCCAACCGGAACGTCTGCACCTCTACTCCAACCATCAACACGACCAGAACATCTGCACCTCGACTCCAACTGTCGACACGACCGTCGACCGAACGTCTGGAACGTCTGCACCTCTACTCCAACCGTCGACACGACCGGAACGTCTGCACCTCTACTCCAACCGTCGACACAACATCTGCGCCGGAACGTCTGCACCTCTACTCCAACCGTCGACACAACCGGAACGTCTGCACCTCTACTCCAACCGTCAATACGACCGGAACGTCTGCACCTCGACTCCAACCGTCGACCCAACCGGAACGTCTCTACTCCAACCATCAACACGCGTCTGCACCTCTACTCCAACCATCAACTCGAACATCTGCACCAACTGTCGACACGACCGGAACGTCTGCAAACCGTCGACACGACCGGAACATCTGCACCTCTCAACTCCAACTGTCGACACCGACCGACCGGAACGTCTACACCTCTACTCCAACCATCAACACGACCGGAACATCTGCACCTCTACACGACCGGAACGTCTGCACCTCCAACCGTCGACACGACCGGAACGTCTGCACCCTACTCCAACCATCAACACGACCGGAACATCTGCTCCAACCATCAACACGACCGGAACATCTGCACCTCGACTCCAACTGTCGACACGACCGGAACGTCTGCACGTCTACTCCAACTGTCGACACGACCGGAACATCTGCACCTCTACTCCAACCGTCGACACGACTGGAACGTCTACACCTCTACTCCAACCATCAACACGACCGGAACATCTGCACCTCGACTCCAACTGTCGACACGACCGGAACATCTGCACCTCTACTCCAACCGTCGACACGACTGGAACGTCTACCCCTCTACTCCAACCATCAACACGACCGGAACATCTGCACCTCGACTCCAACTGTCGACACGACCGGAACATCTGCACGTCTACTCCAACTGTCGACACGACCGGAACGTCTGCACTTCTACTCCAACTGTCGACACGACCGGAACGTCTGCACCTCTACTCCAACCGTCAATACGACCGGAACGTCTGCACCTCTACTCCAACTGTCAATACGACCGGAACGTCTGCACCTCTACTCCAACCGTTGACACGACCGGAACGTCTGCACCTCTACTCCAACCGTCAATACGACCGGAACGTCTGCACCTTGACTCCAACCATCAACACGACCGGAACATCTGCACCTCGACTCCAACCGTCGACACAACCGGAACGCCTGGACCTCTACTCCAACCGTCGACACGACCGGAACGTCTGCACCTCTACTCAAACCGTCGACACAACCGGTACGTCTGCACCTCTACTCCAACCATCAACACGACCGGAACATCTGCACCTCGACTCCAACTGTCGACACGACCGGAACATCTGCACCTCTACTCCAACCGTCGACACGACTGGAACGTCTACACCTCTACTCTACTCAACCATCAACACGACCGGAACACCTCTGCACCGACTCGAACACAACCGGAACGCCTCGACCTCACAACCGTCGACACGACCGGAACGCCTGGACCTCTACTCAAACCGTCGACACGACCGGTAACGTCTGCAACTCTACAACCGTCGACACGACCGGAACGTTTGAACGTCCAACCGTCGACACGACCGGAACGTCTGCACCTCGACTCAACGTCCGTCGACACGACCGGAACGTCTGCACTTCTACCCAACCGTCAACACAACCGGAACGTCTGCCCAACATTGACATCGACCGAAACGTCTGAACGTCTACTCCAACCGTCAACACGAACGGAACGTCTGCCACCTCTACTCCAACCGTCGACACGGCGGGAACGTCTGCACCTCAGCACGACCAGTCCGACCACCATTACTACGATTTGCAAACCAATATACCCCTTCTTTATATAATAAACCTAGCATTAATCATACATATCCTCGTTCTGTTGTCCATTTTGTTTCACCTTGTCAGATTTTACGTCTTTAATACTAAAAAAACGTTGGCGGGCCTCTTGTGACCTTATCACCTACGATACGGTGGCGTTCTGGACGTGCTTTCATATCGCCCCGCCCCCAGTGGGGGGAGGTCCGCTACAGTGTAAATAAAAACCCCTATTATTTACCCTCTTACAAAGTTTGAATCAATTGGCAATTAGCCATTGTTTTGCCAACCATTCCAGTAAATAATATAACAAATAAATAGTATTTCTTATTTTTGTTATCAATAATATAAATATTGTTGAAGAGTGCAGTTAGTTAAAATAAAAGATATGTCAAAAAACACCCTTTTGCCAAGTTTTTGTTGTGGGCACAAACAGGAAAGTTCATCAGAACAATTACCTTGAAAATGTTTATTGAAAAAGCCACATTACAGTAGTGGGTAAGTAACTAAAGCCGAGATGCCAGTTCAGGAGAGATAACATTGCAGATTCTTTTTTGGATTTTCTTAAGGATCTCTAAATATATAACAGAAGTACCAAACCAGATAACTGGTGTTTGTGGTATCTTTCCCACCAAAATTATATATATATATATATATAGTTAAATTCCCAGATGAATTCTGTGGACAAGACAGATTGGTATCAAATGACAATTGGAAAAAATTATATTATATATAAAAAAAAAAAAAAATAATAATCCCTTACTATAAAGGTAATTTACATTAACCAGAAAAAAGGCTTAGACACAAGCGTCTATCTTTTTAATTTTGAATTTTAATGTAACTATAACAGCAAAAACATTTCGATTTCATTTTTGCCTTGAAAAAGTCGGAAGACGAAACGCGTCGGCAAAATGTATGATTTTTTTCCAATTGTCATTTGATACCATATATATATATATATATATATATATATATATATATAATTCCATCTATAGAAGTAAAGAATTAAATCAGTTGATGAGATTGAATAAATCTAGAAATTGTTTGAAATTTAATTTATAATTATTTCCTGATTAAAAGCGGAGATACACCACCACAAAAGAGGAGATAATCCAAAGCAGATAATTCAGTGGAGGAAATGGATAAATTCAGATTAGTTTCAACAAGAGGTAGGACGTCCGGAGAGTGTTCCAAGAAGACCGATTCCACATGGCAGGAATTAATATGAATACCACAAATGTTGGAGAAGGAAGGGTTGTGAGGTCCGGGTGTGTTTTCAAAAAGCTGTTTTCGTCATATTTGGTCTATTATCTGTTCCAGGATACTCATTAATTTCACTACCTTCATCAGCATCTTCATATTTAAATTGTCTTCTATCACTAATGGATTCCCTGAAATTGTAAAAAATCAAGAAAACAATAAATTTCTTGCGATATATCTTATCAGCTGCTCCAGATTAATCATTGCTTTTATCATCATCATATTTGAATTGTTCTCAAACTAATTGAGTCACTGCAAGTGTAAGAAAAGCTATGAAAAACATATTTCTTGTAAGATATCTAGTCAGTGGCTCGAGAAGAATTGTTGCTTTCACTGCCTTTATCATCATCATATTTGAATTATCTTAAATCGCAAATTGATTCACTGTAATTGCAAGAACTCGAAGAAAGGGAGATTTCATGTGAGATATCTCACCAGTTGCTTCAGAATAATCACTATTTTCTCTGCATTCATCATCTTCATATTTGATTTGTCTTCAATCATTAATTGATTCCCAGCAATTGTAAGAAAACCCAAGAAAAGAAATTTCTTGCGATATATCTTATCAGCTGCTCCAGATTAATCATTGCTTTTATCATCATCATATTTGAATTGTTCTCAAACTAATTGAGTCACTGCAAGTGTAAGAAAAGCTATGAAAAACACATTTCTTGGAAGATATCTAGTCAGTGGCTCGAGAAGAATTGTTGCTTTCACTGCCTTCATCATCATCATATTTGAATTATCTTAAATCAAATTGATTCACTGTAATTATCGAAGAAAGGAGATTTCATGAGATATCTCACCATCTTCAAATAATCACTATTTTCTCTGCATTCATCATCTTCATATTTGATCTTCAATCATTAATTGATTCCCAAATTGTAAGAAAACCCAAGAAAGGGAGATATATCTTATCAGCTGCTCCAGATTAATCATTGCTTTTATCATCATCATATTTGAATTGTTCTCAAACTAATTGAGTCACTGCATCTATGAAAAACACATTTCTTGGAAGATATCTAGTCAGTGGCTCGAGAAGAATTGTTGCTTTCACTGCCTTCATCATCATCATATTTGAATTATCTTAAATCGCAAATTGATTCGCTGTAAATGCAAGAACCCCAAGAAAGGGAGATTTCATGTGAGGTATCTCACCAGTTGCTTCAGAATAATCATTATTTTCACTGCATTCATCATCTTCATATTTGAATTGTCTTTAATCATTAATTGATTCCCAGCAATTGTAAGAAAACCCAAGAAAAGAAATTTCTTACGATATATCTCATCAGCTGCTCCAGGACAATCACTGCCTTCATCATCATCATAGTTGAAGTGTCACCAATCACTAATTGATTCAATGGAATTGTTAGAACAAATTTAAGTGTTCAAAAAGTTAAAACAAACTTTCCGATCAAAAGTTCTTTAAGTCCGTTCAAATAAATGAGATAAAAAAAAGTAAAATATACATTAAATACGAACAGAATAAAACAAAAACAGTAGTCTGGTAAAAACAGAACTGGCTTCTATGACAAACACTTTCCGTCCAAAACGCAGACCATGTAGCCTTTAACCAGCTCACACAGCGGGCGCACGACACTGCTGTGAAAGAAGGCATGTTCGATGAACTCCTCCCAATCACCACAGTGAACGCGCCTGGCCGAAACCACCAACCTCTTATGCGTACAGATTCTTGCCGACCTAGAGGGCCCTTCGCAACACCAGCCAGGTAAATGATGCTTCGTCGTTATTGAGGATTTTCAATTCAGGCGCCGATGGCCAAATGGAGTGAACTGTAGTTTTGTAAAGCTGAGTTCGTCAATCAGACAATCTTAAGCTGCCATTAGAGGACCGCTAACGTTGCCATCGGAGGCCCGCCAGTAAACCACTGGCTGCTTGCCTTTAGGGAACAGAGTTTTAGACTGAAATTGCTGTAAATTCGACAATTCTCCATCTGAAGCGTCTTCCGCGGCAGATAATTCATTTGTGGGGATGTCATTATCAGGTTGGCGTTTGCTTTGGTTTCAGAGCAGGTAGGGCTAGCTGAGGTTTGTATGCTTGTGCGTATTTTATTTGTAAACAATTACTGTAGAAGAAGCAAAACTTGGATTTCTACTACAGACCGTTTATTCTTTTCTTACCTAGTGGGATGTCTTCATCCACGTTTTGATACATCTTTGAGCAAAAGGAAGAAAGAGAAAAGGGATGAAATATTTGTCTTTTTATAAAACTTGAACAGCGAAGGCAAATCAGGTGATAAAATTTCCGGTTCCTTTATTACGAGCATCATGGGAAAATTCTTTTCTTTTTTTTTCCCAGAAGTTAGGATAAGTATCGTTATAATGGTCGAGCTCAAGTCAGCCTTGCACTGGGTTGGAATGACCAAACAAAGGTTGTACTTACTTCTTTCGTAATTATAATGGTCGAGCTTAAGTCGGCCTTGTGCTGAGTTGGAATGACCAAAGTGAATCTTCATAGGGGAAGCTTTTGGAAAACACATGCAAGCATTATGCTATGCTGGAAAGTGGAAACAGGACTCAGTCGTTAGTTAACCAGGGAAAAGAGACATTTTACGAGCGGGGAAATCTTCACCTGCCTTCTGCTGCCTCATGGAGCAAGAGATATAAAAGAGAGTTCAGGTATCAGTCGAACTGGGAAAAGAGATGTTTCCCAGTGGGAACAAGGCTCTTGATGTCTCTTCGGTATGTTAGTTTCTTTTTCTGGTTTAGAAGTGAGTTAAGGTAAGTAAGGATAATAATGGTTGAAATGGTCGATCTCAAGTCAGCCTTGAGCAGCGTTGGAACAACCACTCCATTTACTTCATGAGTGGAGTTGAGAAAACACGTCCGAACGACTCTGCGTTGCAAAGTGGAAAGATGAAGATTCTGTCTTTTCCGGAATCGGGGTCAAAAAATTGCCCAGAGGGCCAAAAACCCTTTCAGGTTACTTTATTACTTGCATCATGGGAGAATATTTTCCCACATAGTCAATCACAATCACACACACACACACACACACACACACACACACACACACACACACACACACACAAAAATATATATATATGTATATGTTCCTGTAGAATACCCAGTTAATCAAATTAATAAATGTCTTCATTTTATTTTGTGAATTATTTTTACTCGAGCATGATGTCTATTTTGTTATTTTTGATTAGGAAATTTAATTCAATTTTACTTTTTAAATTACCGTATATACTCACGTATCATGCGACCTTTTCAAGACCTAATTTTGAAGCTAATTTTAAGAGGGTCGCATCATACACGTTATGTAAAATTAACGTATGTACTGCTGGCCCTGGCTACGCCGTTGACCAAACTATATATCCATTTACTGTAGTCAGAAAGTACAGCTGTAACATAATTTTGATAAAACTGATGTTTTACTTAACTGTATCCAATAATAATGCATGTAATATTCCCATATTAGTATCGTATTATAAAATACAAACATAGCAAATATGCATCTTTTCCATCTTTTACGTTGATAAGATGTTTAGCTGTTTCTCGTTCGGTTGTTTATAGCTGTACGCGTTTACACAACAAGTATAGCGTTACTAACGATACTTTTATCATTCTCTTTTACTTTTATTAACGTATTTAACTAGAAAATGGGACAAAGAGAGGAAAAGAGGCTAGTCTTTAGTTATTTGGTCTCTCAGAAAAGAAACTCGAGTGATACATAAGGTACATGATAAGGTCATTTTTATAAGTAAAAATTTTGAGGTCGAACGATACGCGAGATCACACGTTACACGAATATATACAGTACTTAGTAAATGGTCGATAAATTGCTATTCTAATTTATTTTCTTCATTTTACCCATAAAACGTCGCCGAGACTTAACATGTTCTGGGTTTCGATTGACAGGTTAAAACCAGCTTATATAATTTACTAGCTGAGGTACCCGGCGTTGCCCAGGTGTACTTGTATAAACTGTCTAGAAATGTCTGCCTGCGTCTCCGCTTGCATGCATCATCCGTTGGTATACTAAGCTATTCACCCCCTTATTTTTTACAGTATGTCTTTCGTAGGTGTTTGTTCTTAATAAAGGAACTCGACCGATAAAACCTTCTTGTGTGGTGGTTACTCGGGGTTAAATTGTTTCAATGTTTTAGATATTCAATAAATTTCTTATTGCCGTTAATAACTTTCAAATAGTTTGGCATTGTTTACAAATCTAGTAATCAAACAAAAACAGAGATGAAGCGCTAGAGTTTGATTCAATTGCAAGTACAAACGTATGAACGCTCCAGCTCCTTCTTCGCACGTTTACTGTAAAGCTGAGTTTAATAAGAGGTTCTTCGGGAATTTTTCGCTTTTAACGCTTCAATAATCCTTTTCAAACAATCTTTGCATCAAGGGTTGTTCGAATGTCAATTTAGGTTGGAATCATATGAAGAAACTATTGGCTAAATGGCAAAAGTCAATTTTGAACCTAGCTTGTCGCAGATTTCATCCACTTAACTGAAATAATCTAAACCAAACATTCACGCAAGACAATTTGTGTGTCATATGTAATTTGCATAGCAAATTTAGAAAGCATCGGATGAAAAACCAGGGAGTTATGGCCAAAAAAGGGGGTATTTTGAACAGTTTTTTTTTGTTTTTTCGTTATACGCATGAAAGCGAGGACTAAAACCACACTATCTTATTTCTTGCATGATGGCAATTTTTTGCGACATGTTTGAAGAAAATCAGATAAAAAATAAAGAAGTTATTCAAATTTTTATTTTAAGTAACACGGAAAAACCCGACTTTTTCAGTTTTTTGCAATTTCTTGTGTGAAGCCAATGTCACAAGAAAGCTATCAAGCATTCTACGTAAACCTTGCAACATGAGCCATGTTTTATTCGTGTGTAACTTTGTCTTGGTTTTTGCAAAAAAAGTCGTATCCACCTTCAGTTTTATCGACTTTTCTGCCAAACCTGGGTTGTGGGAGAGGAGTTGACCTAATTTAGTAAATTTGCCTAATATGTGTACAATTTTATCGAAATCGATCTGGAAATATGGACGTACATACATAGCATACACAGACACACACACAACTTTTGTTTTATAGATATAAGTAAATTACATAATTTATAACACCTGTACATATTAGTAAAGAACGCAATTTATAAATAAGGTTACAAAGAATGTTACCACAAACTCAACAAGATATGAAATCTAGCCGACATATGCATTGACATAGAACATTTTTATAAATTAGATAAGACTTGAGTTTCCTTGGTCAATGCAACATTGACGATCGTAGTATCTCAGATTAACGAGGCAGATTTTTTTTTTCTTTTGATATTTTAAAAAGTAGTCTGTTGGCTTTTCCTTAGCCAGAGAACAGCATGAAGCAAATATCCCCAACAAATTTTACAAAATTTATCATGCCATTTTTATTAAATCTCTTTATTTTTCGAGTTTATTTTAAATTTTGACGATCGGTCGGGAGAAAGTGTTTAGAGAAATTTTGTAACGGTCTATGTTTTAACTTGGTGAAGTAAAAATGCGATAAGAATCATTTTTTTTAATCATTTCAACCCAAGTAATGCGTTAATTTGCACCCCCTTTTTTTTAAACACAGTTCGATTATTTTTTCCCCACTTTTCTGGTTTCTTTTAGCTTTTGTTTCCTTTTTTTTTTTTTTTATTTCTCTGCTTCCTTCTTACTTCTTTCGCGAGAAACATCCAAAATTGGTGGCATCTAAAATTCCTTGCTCTTCTGGAATCTTCCTCTAACTTGTGTCATCCTTGCATCCTTCTAGATTCTTATATCTTTTGAATTTTTCTGTCAACTCGACTTCTTATATAGGCCTCAAATAGGCTCCATATGTGTTAAATGTAGTGTAGTGATTACAACTATGTTTGCCACGCCTACATTTTTTCTCAACTGTGATTGGTCAAATAATAAATACTAAATATCACAGAACAATTTACTGATCACATTCACCACATTGAATTTTTCCTACCATTAATTCACAAACATGCTTTTGTTATAAAATCACCGATAGGTTAATTTTTCATCCAATCAGATATTTTTCGTGTTCTTTCAAAATTTCTCCCGCGTTCGTGCTGGGAGCCTACCGGTAATAATATAAGTCCGGATTCATTCCCAAATTAAACAGTAGAGTTGAAGACAGTAGAACTCAACTACTCTCACGCGTCTACACAGACTATTCATTCTACTCACTTCGCACGCACACACACACAGACACAGAACTTGAATATCATTCACCATCAGTTCTTTGTGAACAAGCCAAGTTGCAACAGCTCTATTAGTTATACAAAATATACAACTGAACTTACTGTATGTTCTTCTGAATACACATTTTATTCCAATGCAGAACTTTGAACATTCTATTCAGAAAACTTGCTTAATTACATTTCCTAATTCAACTAACAGATAAAGGGAAACTACTTTTTTCTCCTCATTCACAGATTACAAAAATTGCTTTGTATTTGTTGATTTTAATATATATTTTAGAGTTGAAACAAAAATCAGTTTTCTGTTGTTTTTCCTTGATTTTAAAAAATGTATAAATGTTAAATGCTCTTCAACACGCAGCCACATTAATCTTTTCAACAAAACAGAATTTACATTGGTAACCCCAACGTTTAAGGAAAATAGCATTTACAGTAGATCGGTGAAAGTCACTTTCCTCATTAATAAAAAAAAATGTATCTCTTTTTGAAATTTGAAAATTAAATAAAAAAAGTAACAAACCATACACCTTTAATCGACTTATTCTCTTTCTTTTTTCTTTTTTTTCCTAGCCATACTATTGTGGCGAACTTCACCACATTAATTTAACTTTTGATTAGGAAACAAGGCTTACGCAAGAAGGATAACCAAAAGACATTGTTCCACATAAAATATATATTTTAACAAGATGTACAATATCAAACAACGATGTGAAAGAAAACATGCATTTACGTAAGAAAGGTTGAATTAACCAAGAGTTGCCGCTCTTTATCTGTTATTTTAGTGTTCAGTGTGAGATAGTTATTTGGTTTAAGGTTCACTGGAAAAATGTTCATGAGTGTCTCTTGTAATGATTGTTCTTGAAAGATATTGCTGTGTAAGAAGATTTTTTTGTAAGTGTGTACAAGTTATGTTCAGCATGTCAGTGGTGTGTGTGAGTGAGAAGGTTGGCGCATGGTTTCAACTGTCGTGGATTCGTTTGGCACTTGAATTCTCACTAAGTGAGATGAAAAATATCTTGCTTAAATAAGTGACTATAGGCTCCACGTCGTTGCGCGGGAAGAATTATTCTACACTTGCAAACGATCTCATTGGTTGGCATCGACCAATCAGCGAACGAGCTTTAGGGAGACTTAAGAAAGTTTCTGTGATCCGTTTCTCCCAAAAGTGCACAAAATTGACTACTTAAAAATAGAGAGATTACAAAATTGTCGCATTTTTGCGATTTGTAAATTGCTTGTAGAAGTGTAGTGGTGATTTATTAATCAATGAATGCTTGTCACTGTAAGTGTAATTTATATGTTTGTATGTATGTTCGTGCGTAATAGATCCACACACTATTTTTTTAGAAAGTTTCACATCAAATTTAATAGTTATAATGGGTGTTCCAATAACTTGGACCGATTTTAAATGTGAATTAAGTTTAAGCATCTAATGATATTTTTCATTTTTCTTTCAGATTTAACAACTTAAGTCTTTGGCAATTTCAACCATGGAAAGATTAACAATCAAACAATGTGTTAAAGTTATCGAAGCCTATTACGAAAATGGACGTCTAAACTGAAATGCATTTCGCACACTTTGCTATTTCTTGGTCAACATAATCGACCAAACGAGAGTGCAATTGGAAATGATGTAACGTTGTTGTGGAGAGGCTCAATTCCTGCACGCGATGACGAATAGAGGTGTCTGGATTTTCGGCCGCATTCTCGTGCACTGAGCAATGTTTTCATCTGAACGGCGTAAACGAGAACGCAATGGTGTTTTTCACATCTGCCACTGACCCAGTTTGTTTGAATTTATAAACAATTTTTCCAACTGCACTCTTGAAACTTAACACGTTATTTGATTGTTAATCTTTCCGAGGTTGAAATCGCCAAGGACTTAAGTTGCTAAATCTGAAAGAAAAAGAAAAAAATCATTAGACGCTTAAACTTAATTCACATTTAAAATCGGTTATTGGAACAACATATATTTTACTAACCATCCAACTTTCTTTAATTATTTTAAAAACATTTCTCTTAAAATTCAAATGTAATAAACAAATTTATGCTATTATTATTTACTCACTTTTTTTTAACTTCACGTTTTTATTAATCAATTATCTAACTTACCTTGTTTTTATACAAAATGTTTATATTCTCCCCTTAAGAGAAAGATCAATAAACAAACTTGGTTTATTGCATTATTTTATTTATTACTAGCAGTAGAGCCCGGCGTTGCCCGGGGATGTAACAGTAAGAGATAGATCAAGTATCAACCATCATAAAGACTGAAAAATAAAATTGACAAAGATTATTGTTTAAGGTTGACGGACACGCATGTCTTAATTAGTTTTTGTCTTGTTTTTTTGTTGTTTTTTTTACGAATTGGTCAAAACCCAAACTCAAACAAAAACATTGTTTTTAATCGTTATGAGTCTATCGATTGAATAGAATTTTATTATAAACAATTGTCTTGTAAATGAAATTTTTAAAGCATTCTGAATGTAAAAATAAAGAAAAAAGTGTGCAAGACAATAAGAAACACTACCTGCCAAAATAAAGTGAAATTTTGTTGAAATCGGTTGAAAAATGTAGGAAATCCGATCCCATATATAAACGAACACACACACAAACAACCTGGGTTTTATAAATATAACTCGATATGAGTTGTCCCCCTTTCATTCTCGTGATATCTCTTAATCGTGTTTTCAAATTGATTTCGTGCAAAAACAATTGTCTTTTTCCAATTTTTGGCGCTGTCAGAACCACCACAAGGTAATTTTACGTAGTCCTGTGAAGTTTTGTTGAAATCGGTTGAAAAATGGAGGAAATCCAATCGAATATATAAACGTACACACACACACACACACACACACACACACAAAAAATCTGCGTTTTATAATAAGTAAGATTATTTTATGTTCACCTTTTAATTATTTTAAATTACTTTCTTATAAAAAAAAGTGTCACTTCTCGCGGTGGGCTACCTTCCCCAACTTCCGCTACGACCGCCGTTGCTTGAATGAGTCAGTTGATATCTTATCGTCTTTTTCCCCCCCTTTATTATGCATATATGAGAAACACCAACAAAAATGAACTTTTTAGCAAACACGGACGTTTATTTCATTTCCTATAAAATTCTAGATTTTAAAGTTTTTTTGTCTTTCTTTTTTAATCATTTCACCCCAAGAAAGGCAATAAAGCCACTAAAACGCAAGGAGATTACTGACCGTGAAAGAAGAAGAGAAAAAGAAAAACCTGATTGAGGAGAGAGAACAATAAAAGAAGAGAAAATTAAGAAGACAAAAGATAACGTCTGACATTGTATTTAAATTCTTGAAGATCGAAATTCACTAGAAAAGTAAAACGCCGCAAGAATCAACAAGCGAGGAAAATGTTAGCATAGAACTTACGGCTACATCTAACTATTTCCACTGTAAAAACGACGAGACCTAGCTGCCAATCTAGTACTGCGCTTAAAGTCGAGGTGCCAACGAAGAAAGCTCATTAGAAATCTGACAGATGACCAGATTTCAAATCTAAAAGAATTTTTTGTCCATTTAAAATGCTGCATTTAATAGAAAATGCATTCAGCTTAAATAAAGAAAGAGTCAGAAAATGATTTCAAACGACAGGTCAGTTTGGCTTATACTATTTTCCTGTTACCCAGGGGTTGTTACCAGACAGAAAGCAAAATTAGCCCTCTCGACCCATATCCATTTCAAATTCATCCAAGCTGTATGTGGATGTGGAGGTTTGTTTCAATTTGTTTTCAATTTTTAAAAATCATTTTACTCCAAGAAAGGCGACAATACCACTAAGAAGTAAGGGGGTACTGCGAGTGAAAGGAAATGAGAAAAATTTAGTAGAAGGAACTGGAAACCCAATCTTCAATAGGAAACAAGGGATAAACCTCTAATCCTGTTCAAAAGACGGAGAAGGAGTGTGAACCGGGCGATAGGCTAACCTATTTGCTCCTATAATTCAGTGACAGTTCTAAAATATTCCTGGAAAATTAAAAGAAAAACGATTAAAAAATAATCATATAATAATTGTGCTTGTCCTCCATCGTTATTTCGCACGACCGTTACGCCCTGCCAATATCTCATAAATTCCGGCCTATTCCGTTTTGATCACGTGGAAAGACAAAGACATATCAGAGATGATACATGGTTTCAGTGAAAAGAAGGAAAGAAAGAAAATTAGAAGTGTTTAATGTCTCCTGTTAATATCTCATAAAAAAACGGACTATTCTGTTTTGATCTCCTGAGAAGACAGGACATATCAAAGACGCAACTTGAGAAAATGAAAGAAAAGAAGGGAAGACAGAAATATTTAACGTCTGTTTCAGTGAAATGAAAAAAAAAATGTAAATCTCAAATGTTTTCATTTATATCTCCTTACTTCTTAAAAAAATGATCAGCATTCATATTTTTATGATTGTTAATACAATATTTTGTTAAAGTTATTAAGCTCAAATATTTGACGAATACGATAGGGGATTTTCTACGGATATTTTATTTGTAGAACTCGCTATGAGCTTACTCAATCATTACTTTAAGAACTAAGATTTCAAATAAGAAAATCTTGAAATTTTCACGGGTTAAAATTAATTCTATTTATTGCATTATGGTCATCAGCAAGAGGAAGAGCCCGAAATGCGATTTGCAGGTCGGGAACACTAGAATCAAGCAGACGCAGAAGTTTAAATATCTGGGAAGCGTCTTGACAGAGGACGGTAAGTGCGACACTGAGATCCGTAGACGTATTGGGATGGCCAAGGGCGCATTCCAAAAGCTGGGCAGAGTATTTAGAGACAGGATGATTTCTTTGGTAACAAAGAAAAGAATACTGAATTGTCACACGACATCTGTCCTTCTTTACGGCAGAGAATGTTGGACGATTTCCTCAAAGATGAAAAAAAGACTCGAGATGACAGAGATATGGTTCTACAGAAGGATGCTAAGGATATCATGAACCGGGCGTGTGAGCAACGATGAGGTCTTGCAGAGGATGCAAACAATGAGGAGGCTTATACTTAATATCAGAAAGAGGTAGCTGAAGTTTCTGGGACACATAATGAGGAAGGAGGGCTTGGAGAATCTGGTACTCACGGGTCGAATAGAGGGAAAAGAGAGACAAGTGGCGAGCTTGAGCTGGTGGATGACAGAACGTGTTCTGGAGGAGGAAGCAGAGGGTAGGAACTTGATGAGGGCTGCAAGGGATAGAGGGAGGTGGAGAGCCATGATCGCCTACGTCTTGAAAGGACAAGGCATATAAAAAGAAAGAAAGAATTCACATTAATTTCAAAAGAGGTTATAAAAATATTTTTAACGTTTTTATGGTTTAAATAATTAATGGGTATTTCGCCATTTTCCATCTTATTCCACTTTCGCCATTTTTACCTGAATTCACTTTTTGAGGTCAGTAATTTTTGTAAAAGTTTAACCTAAATTCACTTTATCATCATAAGTAATAAACTGGACATTTATTTTCTTTTGTAGCTAATTCTATGCCGTCAGTTTCTGGGTACTGTCGTGCCTCTTACGATTTCTACACAAACCGGATAATGATCGTTCGACGACCCAAAAGTAGACTCTGTAAATACGTTCTTTCTGCTTATCGGCTCCATGAATATATCCGCTTTTTTTTTTTTTAACCGAAACAAACAATATATTATAACCAATCATAGCCACTCCCGCTCAAAAACCCAAACCTTAATTTCGAGTTGACTAAATCTTACTTATTATAAAACGCAGATTGTGTGTGTGTGTGTGTGTGTGTGTGTGTGTGTGTGTGTGTCTGTACGTTTATATATTGGATCGGATTTCCTACATTTTTTCAACCGATTTCAAATAAAACTTCACAAGACTGCGTAAAATTACCTTGCGGTGGTTCTGACAGCGCCAAAATTTGAAAAACACAATTGTTTTTGCACGAAATCAATTTGAAAAACACGATTCTGTCGCCAGAATGAAAGGGGACAACTCATATCGAGTTATACTTATTAAAAACCCAGGTTGTTTGTGTGTGTTCGTTTTTATATATGGGATCGGATTTCCTACATTTTCAACTGATTTCAACAAAACTTCACTTTTTTTTTGGCAGGTAGTGTTTCTTATTGTCTTGCACACTTTTTTTCTTTATTTTTACATACAGAATACTTTAAAAATTCCATTTATGAGACAATTGTTTATAATAAAATTCTATTCAATCGATAGACTCATAACGATTGAAGACAATGTTTTTGTTTGAGTTTGAGTTTGGGTTTGACCAATTCGTAAAAAAAAACAAAAAACAAAAAAACAAAAACAAAAACTAATTAAGACATGCGTGTCCGTCAACCTTAAACAATAATCTTTGTCAATTTTATTTTTCAGTCTTTATGATGGTCGATACTTGATCTATCTCTTACTGTTACATCCCCGGGCAACGCCGGGCTCTACTGCTAGTACTATATATCAGTCAGTTATGTGCCATACGTAATACACGCTTAGCCGATCACGTATCTTTCGATACATGACTGACGAGGCAGTTTTTTTTCCCCTGTAGTAGGTGGCCATTTCTTTTTGCGGTAGATCACTTGCCATCCAAGGCTATAGAACCCGGTCTATCCTGCTATTTACCCATAGCTGATGGGGGGGAAGTAGAGGACTCATACCTTTCCCAAGTGTAGCACGTTTGTGAATGTAATATATACTCACATTTAAATTGATACGACACGGACCAGCTTGTGACGTCAATACCGACACACCGCGAGAGAGAGAGAGAGAGAGAGAGAGAAAGAGAGAGGGGGAGAGAGAGACGCGTCACAGCGTTTAATTATCGATAAAATATAAAGCTCCAACCCACCATTTTTTAATTTATTTCATAGTCATACATTTTTTTTATTTTTTTTTACACATGGAGTTAACTTGACGAACATGAACTGTTGATAAGATTTTTTAAAATAACTCTTATTTTTTTTAAACTCTTGATTCTATTCCCCCGCTCAGGGATGGGGTTGTCCAGACTGAGAGAAAGATTAGCGTATTATTCCAGTGTCTTCTTTTGAACTCTATGTACATTAGAGAAAGAGAAGCAGATTATTATTATTTTTATAAATAATTAGTTTATGGAAGCAAATAGTCAAATAGTGTACGTGTGGGTATGTGCATAAGTGAAAGTCATTCTCACAAAAAAAACAAAAAAAACAGACGTACACATATTGTATCGCATAAAAGTGTTATAGACAAGCGTATGGTTGCAAGAAAGAAATACGACAACAGCAGAAATAGATTTACGTGATTTATTTCAATAGGAACGTGTGTGTTTGGGACAGCTACCTTGTGGTATAGTTCATAGGCCGGCTGAAGATCTGGGTTGATCTCTCATAGTAGTTCTCACTGGTTGGCGTGGCGCTACTGCTGCTGGCTGCTGCTGACCGCTTAACCTGACCGTGACAGGTCTCTTCCCTGGCCTCCTGTTGACTGCTGTTGTACTTCCATATGACCCCTTTTATGGCGTTTTTTTTTATGGCTTAACAGGCTCGAAAAACGACGCGAGTATAATTAGGAGGGAAGCATTTTTATTGGTCGAAAAATAGAAACACTTTAAAATATTATTTTATTTTTCGATCGGAACTCGTACGTCGGGCAAACGACGATAATGGTCATTTTGTGACGGGGCCTTGTCCCGTTCACATCCGGCTCTCGCTCTTGAGTATGTTAGTTTACTTGCCTGCAAATCAGCCGAGATATGTCTTATTTCATTTTATAAGAAAAGCATACAATGTCAAAGAGAGAGCGTGAAGCGTGACAGCCAACAATAACTGAAATAGGTCACAATTTTGACTAGGAAAAAATGTCCCAAAATTTTTATGTTTATGATTTATAGAGAAGCTTGCCTTTATGAATAATATATATTAAGGACAATTTTTAAGAAGAAAAAAAATGTCGATGAAAAATGAATTTTTACAAGATTTTTTAAAATTTTAATTAGAATAATTTTTAATATTTTTAAATCTTTTAAAATTCAGTTTCAATGGTATAACTCTTAAGAAAGATTAAGTAAAAAACAAAAAACAAAACTATATTTATTCATCACATCTCGTGAAGCTTATTACAATATTTCAATATTATGAATATTTAAAATAAAACATTGAATAGTTTCTGTATGTGCAAAATTTAAAAACGTGCCGAATTTTATAGATACGGTAGCCCATACTGTCAGAAAATAAGAACAACAATGATAGAAAATTTAGAGCCAAAATTTTGAACCAAAATTCTCTAAAATTCAATAAACATTAGATTATGAATAATACTTTCTCAAAATTTTTAAAATTACCGAGTACAGTGTAACCCGTATATAAAGGAGTTGTCGGGACCGGAGAAGAAGTCTCTTATATCCGGGTTTCGTCTATTATATATACATTAACACAGGCTCTAATTTGGGACCAGAGAAAATCTCTTTTATACCCGGGTCTCTTATATCCGGGTTACCGGGCACTTAAAAAGCTTTTACGTTATATTCCTCAATTATTTTTTTAATGGTTAAAGCCCCCACCCCGTAGAACAACATTAGATAACAAACATTAACAATCTATTCGTCATCGGCTGTCACGGAGGTGTTTTTAAAACCTAGGCAACAGCTTTTTTAAGCTGTCCAACGTGAATAAACAATATACCGTCGTGTTGAAAAATGCATTTCTGTGATATTTTAAACTTAAAAAATAATAACAGTTGTTTTAAAGCAAATTAATTATACTTTAAATCAGAAGTATATTTTATTTTTGGAAGATTTTTTAATAGATTTACATTTTTAACGCTTGGCTAAAATGGCGCTAAATAAAAAAGTTTAGAAATTAAAAAAATTCAATCAGTTTGAATTACTTTTGAAATAAAGCATAGTATTTTGTTTTGTCCATTGGAAATATTAAATTTAATCTCTCAGCTTAAAATTAAAACTAAAATAAAAGCTTCAAGAAAGATTTTCCATTATTAAAAGTTAATTTATTTTTAAATGTCAGGTATCGCCTTTTTTTGCGGAGGTACCTACTTGTATGTACAGTGTAACCCGGATATAAGAGACCCGGATATAAGAGAAACCCGGATATAAGAGAGATTTTATCTGGTCCCAAGTTAGAGCCCATACTTACCTAAACAAAATAGACCAAACCCGGATATAAGAGACTTCTTCTCCGGTCCCGACAACTCTCTTACATCCGGGTTACACTGTATTGTCATTTTTTTTTGTTTTTTTTTAAATGCTGATGATTAAGACGTTCCAGCCGATGCCAAGAAGAAACTCTGCCACAAACGGCAATAAAACTCATTATTTTATCAGTTCTGCATAGTCCTTGACTGTGTGGGGTTCAGCGTACCCGGATTAAATGAGAATTTAATACGGGATACCCTGCCCACAAAATACAACGCAAATTTCAAGAAGAAACAACACGATAAGGAACGTTTATAGAAAATAGAACATTGTATATTTATTATCTTGTGAATAGGGTAAAAAAGATTAATGTTTTAGTTCGTTTAAGCCAAAATGTGATTTTGATAAAAATGTCTGTGTTCGCTGTCTTTTAACAGAGTAGCAGAGTAATATATATTTGTATAGTTGCAATGAAAAAGGGCGAGCAATTTAAGTTGAAAAGAGAGTGTGAATGAGGAATAAAGATAAAAGGAAAATGTACTTATGAATTGTTTTGGAGTCAGTTGTAAATTTGTTGTTGTTGTTGTTGTTCTTTCCTACTCCACTTTCGGCTCTTTGTGTCGGTTTGAGTCAGTGATGAAATTTACTGTCAATCTTCTGTGATCTTTGCGCCCTTCTCTGACTGACTGGCGACTGACTTGAAAACTCTGTATTTATTGTTGACTTTTTTTTCACACTGGCTCGTTATCTTTTTTTTTTTTTTTTTTGGTTTAGCAAATCGCCTCCTTTCATTGGTCAGAAAATTAATTTCACACCTTATTGTGAAATCTGTTTTTGGTCGTTTTGATCCGATTTTGCGGGTGTGCAAATCTACTTTGTGTTTTTTTTTTAGTCATTTGTTGGAATATAGGATTTGTATCCTATAACTGAGACTGATTGACATATCATAAATCTTTTAAAAAATGTAGTGAAAATGTCATAGCTAACCTTTCTATTAGAGAACGACCCAGAAACAGTGCTAACATTAGGGCCGATGCAAATGTCTCGTGCCCCTCCAGTCTATGATACGTGGCCCCCAACTTTACTACACCTCAATTTTCATAACATAGTATTCATATAAAATACAAATTTTATTATCTGTCTACATCTCTGAGATGAGATATTATGCTTATTTACATTATTCTTACTGTTATCCTCATCTTCATTGCCATATTCACAACGTTTCGGTCGTTGTTCGCTCCGGGCTTCTTCTTCAGGTGATTGGAATTTCGAACCCTTTATTGCGTCCACCGGGGTAGATTGTTCTAGTTCCACGTGTCATGCCTCTTCTGGATGTCTCAGTCATTTCCCTTCAACTCAACTCTCCAAATTTTTTTTTGGTTTACCACTGCTGTAGCCTGGTGCTGAACTCACATCTCTTTGGGTCTAGTCACCGAGACATCCGGAAGAGGCATGGCACGTGGAACTGGAACGATCTATATCAGTAGACGAAATAAAGGGTTCGGTTCGAAATTCCAATCACCTGAAGAAGACTGGAGCGTACAACGGCCGAAACGTTGTGAATATGACAATGAAGATGAGGATAATAGTCCGATAATGTAAATAATATAAATAACAAATTTTATTGTAATCTAATTATGTACAGTAATGGATCCTATGCAATATAGGTAAACGATTCAACTAGAAAAATTGAAAACAAGTACAGTCTATGAATACAAATTAGAGACCTGTCATAATAGATCATTCTATCTTAAATAAATCAACAATGTCTGGCGGCAATTTTTAACATCAACTTGAGATTTTTCTTGTTAAAAAGTTGAAGAATTTTTTTTTCAATAAAAAAAATTTTTAAAAGTTATTTTGAAGAAAAAGAGTTTCTTCCGAACCCAGTCAATGATACGGTCATCCCCACTCTCTTTTTTTCATAAGTAACATTCATCGTGGTGTCATTATACAGCTCCTTTCTGCTAGTTGAATTTTCATAAGGTTCTATTCATATAAAATAGAAATTTTATTTAACCTAATTATGTACAAAATGGATCCTATGCAATATAGGTGAACAATTCAATTGGAAAAATTGAAAATTTTTTCTAAATAAAATTTTAAGAATTCATCGTGGGTCATTCCATCTTAAATAAATCAACAATTTTTTTTCAGCAATTTTTGACCAACTTGAAAATTTTCCTCGTTAAAAGTTTGAATTTAAATTTTCCATGGATAAAAAAAATTTTTGAATTTGAAATTTTTCCATGGATAAAAAAAATAAAAAGAGTGATCGATTTGGACGGCGGTGGGGTGGTTAAAATGCTAGAATGACGTTAAAAGCAGCGAAAATTTTTCATAGTTTAATCTGTAACGTAATATAAATGTAGGCACAAAAAGCAAATGTTGGTAATATAGCAGGGTCACAAAACACTGCCCGGGGCCCACGATCAGGCACCCACACTTGGTTTAGGGGTAGTGGGGAGCTCGATGGCAGAACTGGATTCTTTTTTATCTCTGATTTTTTTTTAGCATTTCATCCCTCAAGCCAGGTGGGAGTGCCACTAGTATGCAAGGAGTGAGTGAGAGAG
This sequence comes from Acanthosepion pharaonis, assembly GCA_903632075.3. Classification (NCBI taxonomy): domain Eukaryota; kingdom Metazoa; phylum Mollusca; class Cephalopoda; order Sepiida; family Sepiidae; genus Acanthosepion; species Acanthosepion pharaonis. The sequence continues at coordinate 455,086 of CAHIKZ030002411.1, read as the reverse complement.
AGAGAGAGAGAGGGTGTAGAGGGGATTGAGAAAAGGATAAAAAAAAGAGAAAAGAACGGGGATCAAGGCATCAGAAGATGACAATTGACGTTACATTTAAATTTTTGAAGATTGTCGTTATTAGGGAAGCAAGTAAGAGGAAGAGAGTTCCACTGTCGAGAAGTGCGAGAGAAGCAGTTTTACCCGAAATCGTGAGACAGAGAAAATAATCGACTCTTGATAACAAAGAGTTTAAACTTTAAACAATAATAATCATCTTTTACTTTTAACGATAAATAAATTTGACTAAAGCAACTTTATATTTAGGAGGCAATGGTTAAAAAAAAAAGTGATATAAGATTTGTTTTTTTATTAGTCACGTCATAGAAATTGACATCCGGATTCCTTTCTTACTAACAAACGATTCAAATTTCTATTTTCCTGGAACTCGGGGCTCGTGTGTGTATGCATGACTGGGCTTCAGTTTGCAACTACTCAATTCAAAAACTTATCAACATGTACAGCTGTGGAAATCCTTCAGATACCACTCTTTCGCTTCAAATAAACCCTGTAAGTAAAAAAAAAAAGAAATCACTTCCATTTGTAGAATTTCTATCTGGTTGCTATATAATTTTACAATAATTAATTTTTCTTTTATTCTAACCCGCACATACAACTGTCCTTAATGGAGTTGATGAAAGGGCCGAATCGAACGTTACGTGTTTAAGACATATTTCGATTGATAAAAAAAGAACATTTATTTACGAATGTTGTGTCTAATTGTGATTATTTTTCATTGTTTTAGAGATTTAAAAAAAAAAATCCTTTTCGATTCTTGTCTGATTTGTTTTACTTTTAAATATTACATGTTATTTTGAATTAATTTCCTTATTTTTTCGTTTGTTTTTCAATGTTATTGTAAGTTTCAGTCATATTTGATCTTTTAAAATTTAAATTCACCTCAAATAATGTAAAAGTTAAAAAGTTACTTATTGTAAATATTAATTAATTCACCACAAGAAATTTTAAATCAAAGCTTGTTTTTATTAAGTTTTTAAATCAAAATTTGTTTAGTTTGCTAAGCAACAACTCCAACCACTTAAGTGAAAAATTATCAAAAATCAGCGAGTTATTCACATTTTGTGAGTGCAGATGTTATTCGAGGTACTTATAAGGATTTTTATTTACAGTTTACCCCCCCAAAAAAACCCCTGTTTTTCAAGTTTTTGGCTTGTTTATCGGAGTGAGCGCGAATGCTGACCCCCACTTAGAAATAGCGCATACGTTCGTCTATATCTGGGTCGATCGCAAAGGTCAAGCCAACCGGAGTGTAAGGTCCTTGCTGTGGGAGAATTTGGCGTGAATTTTAGTAAATATAAATTCCTTTTATTTTGGGAGTGAATTAACAGAAAAAGATCCATCATATTTCGTAATGTTTTGGGAAATAGAAGTGTGCGTGTAATAAATTCGCCGAAAAAACAGCATACGCTGATGAAAAAATGTCCCAAACTTAAAAAAAGTTTTATTCTCAAAATCTTTATGTTATTAAGAATAACGACCAAGGTATTTTTATTTTTTTCTAATTTTTTAATCCTTTCTAGCAAATTTTGGTTAAAAATCTTGTTTTTTTTTCTTCTTTTTTTTTTTTTTTGAGGTCACGTAATAATATTTAGCATTAGTTTTTAGCGCCATTTTTCAGTTGAAAAACACGTTAATTTGGAAATTCTTGCAAAAATCAATTACTTATCTGATTTTAGTGAAACTTTCCAAACTTATTCACAATTGAATGAAATTATTTTTTAAATGTTTGTTTTTTAGAAAGTCATGGTAAAAATATTTTTTTACATCTGTTACCTCCCCCTCCTTACTTAATTTTATGAAAACGCGACTTCTGTGTAATTTTGTGATTATATTAGTTAAATAAAAGCAGAAGACTTTGAAGAATATAAATCATCGATAATTTTAGTAAATTTCGACTCGATGTTACCCCCCAAAATTAAGCCCTGATTTGTAAAAACCCAGTAAAACTAAGACATTATTTAATTAAAAAAAGCTTTTAATGGCTTTTATGAATAATATACATTAAGGACACTATTGTCTGAAGCCAAAATATTTTTCCGATGAAAAATGAATTTTTCAAGAATTGTTTTCTTTTTTTTCGAATTTTAAATACAAAATGTGGTAAATTTGTTAATATTTTCAAAATTAAGTTTGAATGTGTATCTTGGAAAATGCTGTTATTAAAAAGATCTATTTTTACAGATCATCAATTTGAAAGCTTATTGCATTCTGCGACACGACAGTATTTTTAAAATATTTTTTAATATGCAAAAAATGTATTAAAATGTTTTCTCCAAAACTATGGATGCACGGTTCAGAAATAATAGGTTACGTAACGTGTTTTAAGAGAAAACCCTTAAGAAGCTGCTTTGCTTTCCTTCTGGCTATTACGTATCAAATTCTCTGACTGACCATCATCGTCGCATTTTCAAAATTTTTAATTTTCTTTTTTACATCCTATTTCACTAAATATTTTTAATTTCATTTTTTAAATATAATTAATTTGTTAAATATTTTTTTTTCAGTGAGAGGCGGTGCAATTATTATTTATTTTCCTTTTTAGATTCAATTTTAGGGACAAAAACAGTGCAGGCTTTTGACATATTCGTTAAAAAAAAGTACCTAAAAAATATAAAACATTAAACTTTTGAAAGTACTTTAATTTTTAAAAATTACTTTAAGCTGGTTTACTTAAAATTCAAAAATACTGTCACTTTTATCCTTCCATCCAATAGATTGCTCTGACGTTAATTGTCGATACATTGACCTAAACGTCAATTCACACCTCCAAAACCGATCACCACAGTTGTAGACACGCTTCTCTTATTTTTAAGTAAATTTTTTCTGCTAAAAAATTAAACAGTGTTTGTTTCCAATTACATTAATTAAACTTTAAATTTTCTAATTTTCCTAAAATAACTTTTGAAAATAGTAATCGAATTTTACAAGATTTTTAAACAGAGAATTTCATTTTTGATAACAAAGTTGTCAACAGTGGCTGACATGATCGATTTTATGTTAATTTTGATGACTCAAAAAAAAAAACATGATTTGTAATTAAAATTTTGGACGTGCTAGGAAGGATTAAAAAAAATTTAAAACTGATCAAAAATACTTTGGTCTTTCCTCTTAAATAATAACTTAAACATTTTTAGACGATAAAAAAGTTTGGGGCCTTTTTTCATCAAGGTATGCTTTTTTTTTAGCGAAGTATTGAAACTCGCTACGAAGATATTATGATAGAATAAGAGAACAATAAAAATGAAGCATTTCTGTATGAATTTCAAAGATGATGAGTTATCATTATCTACACTCATACTATAATGTTTTTTGTTCGTATTATTACCAACGTTTCGGTCATTGTGCCTTCTTCAGATCACGGTAACCTTCACAGAAATTCGAACCGAACCCTTTCTACGACGGTAAATTGTTCTCAGGTGGCACGGTGGAGTAATGGATAGCGGAATCGGGGAGCCGAGTTCGAATTCCATTACTTTCACTTACGTGCTAATACCCTATGGGTAAAGCAGGACAGACCGGGTTCTATAGCCTTGGATGGCAACTGGTCTACTGCAGAAAGAAATTGCAACCTACTGCGGGGAAAAAATCTGCCTCGTCAGTCATGTATCAAAAGATACACGATCGCCTAAGCGTGTATAACACATATAACTGAAATTGTTCTAGTTTTACTGTCTATGTCTAGTGCTTTCCTTCTTTAGTATTTGTCAGTGATTGACAGTACTGTTATTTTTTTTCTTCTTCTTCCGAGCCTGACATTAGCTTCCTGAGAAGATTAAAAAAAGTGTTGGTTCGTAAACTTGTAATTCTGAGTTCATTTCCTGAACGACTCAGTGGAAAGAGGACTAGCAATAAAATAGTTTAAAAAAAATAAAGAACAAGACGAGATTATCCCTAGACATAGACAGATTAACGAAAACAAATAACCCTTTCGTAGATTACATTGTCCAGTCCGAAATTCCCTGAAACTCGTTCTTAAATACAAAATTAAAAAAAAAAAAATTTTGTAAAATTTTTAAAACGAAAGAAAAGGCTAAAATCTACGGAATAAAATTACAAAATAAAAAAATGCTAGAAACGAAATAATAATTAATGCGCAAACTTTGGTCATTAATTAATTAGTATTTCCTTTCTAGCATTTTATTTTGTAATTTTATTTTGTAAATATTCATGCTCTTTACAAAATTTGCTCATTGATTGTTAAAAAACAACATTTGTCATCGCTTTACGGCGCAACTTAAATGCGGAGTAATTTTAGACGAGTAAGTTCAGTTAAGAGCAGTAAAAAGGCTCTTAATTAAGCCTCCGCGTGCTAAATGTTCCGCACTGAATGTAGTTAAACAAGGCCAATAATACGGAATTATGACGATTTGGGTAAATTTTAAGAGATATTTAGCACGGGTGTTAAAAAGCAAATCTACCATAAATCTATCAGATAAATTCTTCTACCTACTGACCAGACAAAAAATATTTTATATTTATTTCTGGCTTTGCTTTTTAATTTTTAAAATCAAAACAAAGCCAAAATTAAAGAAAAAAAAATCAGTTAAAATTAAAAACATTTTTAAAAGATTTATTTTTTCTTATTGCAGTATGACATAATTTCATTTTTTAGGTACCTGTACTGATTCACTAAAAAATGAGAATATCATGATGAAAAAGATACCTCCAACACAATAAAAATTTGCAGATTAGGACCTAGAAAACCAATTTTAAAAAAGAAGCATCATTTCTGGTGTAAAAAATAGCCTGAATATTCCAAAAACAGCATAAAAAATTTGCGGAAACCTACTGTTTTAGCTTAATGTTTAAATCCATAGAACTTTTTTGAGAATTTAAAATAAAACTTTTTTTTTTGTAAAACATGAACACCATTCTGTTCTGAATCATAAAATAAAAAATAAAAATGAAAACAAAAACACAACAAACAAACAAACAAAACTAACATATTATTTAATTTAAAAAAAACAACTTTTAATTACTTTAATGGACACTATTGTCTTAAGAAAAAATTATTTCGACGAATAACGAATTTTCACAAGAATAGGTTTGCATTTTTCTTTTTAAAAACTTAATTAGTATAATTTATAAATTAAAAAAAAAATTCTGTATTAATTTCTAGCGGTTAAGTGACATTGTAAAGTAAGTAAAAACTATATTTACAAACCATATGGAAAAGCTCACGACAAATCAACGACCCAATATTTTAAAAAGAATTTTGAATGTATTTTTATTTATATACATGTGGATTTTTGTAAATTCGCAGGGTCACCAATTTTCCGCAATTCCGGAATAATCGTGAATCTGAAACAAAAGTTTTTTTTTAATTTTTTTTTGCAATTTTCAGTAATAAATAACAAATTAATTATTTGATTTTTTTCAAATTCCCTTTTTTAATATTTTTTAAAACTTTAAAAATAACTGCGATTTTGTTGTTAAACAATTTAATTTTTTTTTAGTAAAATGTTGGACCCAACATAAGTTATTTTCTTAGAATTATTTTTAACAAATATTTGTCCTTTTTTAAGACATGAAAAAAATTAAGAACAACAGTTTTTACATTAAAGATACAAAAAATCAAAAGAAGTCAAGTTCATTTTATGTTTCTCATTTTTCTAAGAAACTGAAGCAGACCAGATTGAGTCAGGGTTTGGGGACCATTTATTTTAACATGGATGTGAGAGGATTAGTGTCGACGTAGAAATTGGAAAGGAGGAGATGTGAAAATGAAATCAAAGTTTAAGTTTTTAAAGGTTTAAACTAAAGTTAAACAAATAATAAAAAAAAACAAAACAAGATTGTTTAGACTTTTGTAGATTCTGTGAAAGTTAAATGGATGTGGAGGAAATGAATGTAGATGTGTAGACTTTTTAAAGTTTAAACTATTTCACTAAAAAAAATCGGTAAATTTGAAGCCCTGGACTTAGTTAACGGCCTTATTACTCATTTTCCTATCTTCTTACTCTTCTCAATTACTACGCCAAAAAAATTCTTTTTTCTTTTTAATTTGTTTAAGTTATTTAAAAAAGCAATGACGTTATTTTTTTTTATAGTGAAGCTGCAATAATAATAAATTCTTGTTTAAATAATAAAACAAATTTTAAAAGGTAACTTTTCTGCAATTGTCATTGCTATTTTGAAAATAATCATGCTTACATTGCTTTAAAATTGTTTATTATTAAGATCATGGATTTTAAAACCACAAATTTAATTAAAAAAAGAACCTTAAAATTGTTTATGTTAAGTCCTTTCTAGCACTTGTTTATTTATTTATTTTTTTTTGTAAATAATCATGCTTTTTAAAAACACAAAACTTTATAAATTTCATGCATTCATTTTAAATTAAAGTTTAAAGTGAAGCTTCCGTGCACGATTACTCGAGGCAAACATAAACATAAATGGCTGCCGGGCTGTAACCGCGATGTGAATAAGGCTGAACTTATTGTCAAACGGTAAATTTCCGAAAACTTTTACTGTTATTTTTTAAAAAAGCACGCAAATTTACACTAAGATGGAAATTTTCATTACAGTTGGTTTCCGGGGCTTAATCTGCAAATTTGCCAAAAAAAAAATCAGCATATCTGATGAAAACTGAAAACATGCTCCAAACTTAATGAAAAATTGAAAAGTTTTATCATCAGAATCTTTAATATTATTAAAAGGAAAGCTCAAAGTATTTTTTGAATTTTTAATTAAATTTGGCTCCTTTTTAGAACATTGGAAATTTTGATTAAAAATCTTGTTTTTCTTAAGTCAGAAGATGGACTTTTTTTAGCAGTTTTTTTTTTTTTTTTTTTTGCGGTGGCACATTACTTTGGAAATTCTTGCAAAAATCAAATAATTGTCGAATTTTAAAGAAACCTTCAGGTCTTATTCACAAATGAGTTAAATTATTTTAGAAACGTTTACTATGAGAAAATCTTGCTACAAAATTTTTTTCACGTGTTTTTTCACCCCTTTTATCAAAAGAAATTCAACATGATAATTTTTACTTAGTGACTCTTAGTTAAAAGCAGAATTCTTTGACCAATTTAAATCAATGATATTTTTTTTTTTAGTAAAATGTTGGACCCTGTCTTACCAAAAATCTGTTCTGAATCGTAAAATAAAAAAAATGCAATAGGACATTATTTAATAATACATAAGCTTTTAATTGCTAGGTGTAAATTTATATGTTTAATTCGAGAATAACAAAGAAATCTTGATAGAATCTACCATGTTGGAGTGATCGACAATAGAAGTTTGAACTTATTCACGTCGCAGCAGCTGTTACTGGCGTTATTTGCAGATATTTACTGTGGAATAACCTTTTTTTTATTGTGCATACAATGAGTCCTTAGTTACACAGTAATTCAGTCAAGTAAGAACCATAAAAATAGCTGTTGACAAGGTAATCTTCCACATAAATATGATCAGCAGCGAATCTATGCAAACAGTGCCAGTAATGGCTGCTGTGTTGTAACACAAATGAGTCCGAATTGAATTTTAGGTACTTTCGCTTTAACTCTATTATTGTTATCACTTTTATTTTCTGATAATGTCGTATACCCATATAAAAAAAAAAATATCGGTATGTTTATACAAACATAAAATATCAAAATTCTTTTTAAAAATTATTGAGTTGGTAAACTTTTAACATTCTATAAAAAATGAAATAAAGGAAAAAAATTTGTTGCATTTGGAAACATGCAAACAGGTGGCCCATTTTGTTTCTGCTGCTGCTAATACTACTACATCTGTTAACCTGCTGCTAGTACAAATCTGTACTATTACTGCTGCTATATATATCTGTTACTGCTGCTGCTACATCTGTTACTGCTGCTGCTAGTACTACATCTGTTACTGCTGCTGCTAGTACTACATCTTCTGTTATTGCTGCTACTCCACCTTCTTTTGCCACTTTGACTGCCACCCCAGTTTCAACCCAGTGTTCATCTGCCATTCCTTTTAAAAAATATTGTGTTGATGAATTGTAGTAGGCTTTTCCATTTATGATTAGTAAATGATGTGTTTTGATTAAAATGTTACAATACACACAGGTACATACAGGTACAGTATTTGTATAAAAACAAAACATTGATCCTGATTATAGTTAAATGTAATGAAAACTGAAAAAAAGTCAGCATTTTATTTGTAACGCTGCAACGCAATAATCATGCTATCAGTAGCCATATTGCTTTCTAAAATTTTCCATTTGTGGCAAGTCATGAAAAACTTTTGTTTTGTAGGTTTTTGGATTTGGGAATTTCAAATAAAGAATACTCAACCTGTATATACAACAACAACTATAAAGGGGCACAACTCTGTGATACCTGGATGTACTCAAGACCCGTAATCTTACTTATTATAAAATGCAGATTGTGTGTGTGTGTGTGTGTTGTCTGTACGTTTATATATTGGATTGGATTTCCTACATTTTTCAACCGATTTCAACAAAACTTCACAGGACTGCATAAAATTACCTTGCGGTGGTTCTGACAGTGACAAAAATTGGAAAAACACAATTGTTTTTGCATGAAATCAATTTGAAAACATGATAAAACACGATTCTCTCACCAGAATGAAAGAGGAACAACTCATATCGAGTTATATTTATAAAACCCAGGTTATTTGTGTGTGTGTGTGTGTGTGTGTGTGTGTGTGTGTGTGTGTGTGTGTGTGTGTGTGTTCATTTATATATAAGATAGGATTTCCTACATTTTTCAACCGATTTCAACAAAACTTCACTTTTTTTTGGCAGGTAGTGTTTCTTATTGTCTTGCACACTTTTTTCTTTATTTTTACATTCAGAATGCTTTAAAAATTCCAATTTACAAGACAATTGTTTATAATAAAATTCTGTTCAATTGGTAGACTCATAACGATTGAAAACAATGTTTTTGTTTGAGTTTGGGTTTGACCAATTCGTAAAAAAAAAAAAGAAGATATGTGTGTCCATCAACCTTAAACAATAATCTTTGTCAATTTTATTTTTCAGTCTTTATGATGGTCGATACTTGATCTATCTCTTACTGTTACATCCCCGGGCAACACCGGGCTCTACTGCTAGTTCTATATATATTATATGTTTATAACACATTTATTTTTTTTTTTTTTGCAGTATCTAAACCAGTTTTATAAATAAGTAACAAATTGCAAAGATGGCAGAATCTAGTCAGTATAGTGAATCAGCTCAACCTCAAAAACTGGACCTGCTCTTCTGAAAAAGAAAAAAAAAATGACCCTAGTATCTATAATAAGTAGAATAAATTCTTGATGAATTTCTAGAATAATTTTTATGCAGAAGAAAATCTTTTGACACAATCAAAGATCACATCAAAGGAAACATTCATTTGTCAAAAGTCTTTAAAAAATAAGAAAGTCATCTCAACTGAAGCAGAGGACAATCACAACTTTGTTGAAGTCTATATATATAAATAAAATAGAGTAGATAAGTTGCCTAATAAAACAAAGGCAAATGAACGGGTACTGATGTGATCAGCACGGAAAACATTTATTAATATTAACCACATGGCAGAAAGGAAGCACGGAAATTAAGGTTCCAAGTTCGGAATTTTCAGACACACCTGTGTCTTTCATGAGTGGTGCAAGAAATGAACAGAGAAATGAGGAATACTCACCAACTGTTGTCCTTGTGGCTGGCATGACTGCTTGTGTAGATGGTATTATTAGTAAAAATCCGATCTCTGTACAAAACTCTTTGTGAAAATAACCCTCGATCTAAAAATTGGGATTGGTGGTGGATGGAAAGGGAGTGAGATACTGAACATAGAAGAAAAAGGGTATAGGACTTGGGGTGGGGAAGGTGTTGGTGCTGAGAGATTTGGCAAGTACAGTGTGGGAACAGAGGGAAAGAGGCAATAAAAATAAAATGAAAAAGAAAAAAAAAGAAAAAAATAAAAAATATATATATATAATATATATATATATAAAAATATATATATATATATATACATGCTCCTGAAAAATTTATTTCAATTGAGCTCTCTGGGGGAGGAAATGTGAGTTTGTAAACAGTGACTATTATGGCTAATAATGCAAGACTCTTCGGTAAATCGAATTGAGTTCTCTCAGTCACTGGGTGTTTATCTAAAAATAAATACACTTAAAATTCACCTTCATCCCTGCCATGCGCCAACGGCTTAGTGGTAGAATCCCCGACTGACGCCAATTCAATCGGGTTTCGATCTTAGCTAGAGGCAACTGGATGTCTAGCCACACTGATGAGCTGTGATACAGCGAAACAATCTGTCTGTGGATGACAATATATATATATATATATATATATATATTTACAGTAAGGTTCATTCTGTACAAGACCTGCAGGTCATTCGAGGTAGAGGGTTACATAAAGAGGGAGTTTGATTGGATAGGAGATGGGGGAAATAACAGTTGGCTGCTTGTAGAACTTACTTCAATGGAATAGAACTTGGAGGTCACATCAATGGAATATAACCAAGAAGGTTTGGGGAAACTAGTTTGTAGTTCATCAATGTCATCTGAGCTCAATTTTTTGAGAGTCCTTTGTCACCCAAATTGGAATGCTTTTGTACTCTATTCAAGGTTAAAACTGGACAATTGCCCAAATATAGAGAATACTCCATTTCGTCAGATCTATCTTGTAAAGGGGGATAATATTAGGAGTCATTTTATCTGGAGCTCAATTTTCCAGCATATATCATTTATGAGGATGGATTGTCATATCCACTTGTCTTTGAGAATATTTCCCAGTTGCGTTGTTTTATGGAAAATAATTTGTCCGAAGGCTCAAAACTGTTCACTTGGTGAAATGAAAAAATAGTATTTTGCAGGGGGAAAAAGTGGGGTTTAACTGAGGACTGGACAGCTCTTTGTTTTTTGTATAACAATTTCTAACCATTTCCCACTGATATGTCACTGGCTCTTAAGACATTAAAAAATTCATCATCCAACAATTAAAAAGGTAATCAGAATAAAGCGATGGAGTGGTACAAGAATCTGACCATTTTTCCAGCATCTTATCATTTATGAGGATGGATTGTATTTTGAAAATATTTGTGAGTTCCAATTTTGATGTTGACAATGAAATATGAAGGTTTGGTTTTTTGTTTTATTAAATATCAACTGCAATGGGTTATTTAATGTTGACAAGAATTTTTTTTCAAAAAATTTATAGCTGGTAATAATATTTTTACAGAATATTTCTGGGATTAAAACCCATTTTTACACTTTCATAGTGTTTTGACTCTAGTTTAGGGGCTAACTATTTATCCATAGCTGGGACCCTAACAGGTGCTACCACCCTGGGTCAGGATGGACCTAGGGACACCAGCAATTAAGAAGTGGTTCCATGCTTCTCAAAACCTCCTGATCAGTGGCCTTGCTATTGGACGTAGTTTGTCATCTTACTCAGGATGCAATTGTAGTTTATTGTCATACCCAAGACGGTGTAATATGAAGGGAATGTCGGTGGCCCACTACAATGGGTGTGGCATGGCAGGTCTTAGTCATGAAGATAAGAAATGATGGAACTAAGGAATTTAGTTCATTTGAATGCTTTCTATGGAAATAACAATAGAAAATCTTGTGACATTTTGTCTGTGAGAAAGGAGTTGTAGGTTGGAAAATAATTCATCACCCACAAGGACGTGGAGATGATTCTGGATTCTACTGAGACTGAAAAGTGAAAACTGGGCAGCTCCTTCCCATATAAGGCAGCAGATGAGGACTTGGAAATGATGCAAACAAAGAGGAAGCTTATAATTAACATAAGGAAGAGTCAGATGAAATTTCTGGGACATGTAATGAGAAAGGAGGGCCTGGAGAATCTGATACTCACAGGTTGAATAGATGGAAAAAGAGACAAGGGAAAGCAATGTGTGACATACCTGGTGGGCTTAAGGGGAGTTGGCAGAGGCACAAAACTTAATGAGAGCCACAACGGATAGGAGGATGTGGAGAGCCATGATCCCCTACATCCTGAAAGGACATGGCACATAAAAAGAAAAAGACCATTTTTGGTCTAATCTGGCTCTTGTAAAGGTAGAGGAGAGTGTGAAAAGTTAAGTACTCACTGGAATGTTAAAGGAAACTGACCATTTTCCCAGCATCTTTAGTGATGGCTGACTTCAAGTTCCAATAGTCACTTAAGACATGGGGCTGTCCTGAAGTAACATCCATTCACCAGGAGAGATCTGCCAATCTCTGGTCATCTAGAGCAGTGTTTCTCAACCTTTTTTTTTTTAACCATGGACCCCTTTTCCTTCTTTTTTTCTTGGTGGACCCCATAATAGTTATTTGACATAACACAACAATATTCTCTTTTACACTAATAAAAATTTTGAGGTTTTAATAATCAAAGAAATACTAGCAGTAGAGCCCGGTGTTGCCCGGGGATGTAACAGTAAGAGATAGATCAAGTATCAACCATCATAAAGACTGAAAATTAAAATTGACAAAGATTATTGTTTAAGGTTGATGGGCACGCATGTCTTAATTAGTTTTTGTTTTGTATTTTTTTTGTTTTTTTGTTTTTTACGAATTAGTCAAACCCAAACTCAAACAAAAACATTGTTTTCAATCGTTATGAGTCTACCGATTGAACAGAATTTTATTATAAACAATTGTCTTGTAAATGGAATTTTAAAGCATTCTGAATGTAAAAATAAAAAAAAAAAAAGTGCAAGACAATAAAAACACTACCTGCCAAAAAAAAAAAGTGAAGTTTTTTTTTTGAAATCGGTTGAAAAATGTAGGAAATCTGATCCATATATAAATGAACACACACACACACAAACAACCTGGTTTTTATAATAAGTATAACTCGATATGAGTTATCCCCCTTTCATTAATGCCTCTTAATCATGTTTTCAAATTGATTTCGTGCAAAAACAATTGTGTTTTTCTAATTTTTGGCTCTGTCAGAACCACCGCAAGGTAATTTTACATTTTATGCAGTCCTGTGAAGTTTTGTTGAAATCGGTTGAAAAATGTAGGAAATCCGATCCAATATATAAACGTATACACACACACACACACACACAATCTGCATTTTATAATAAGTAAGATTATATTGTAGCAGTATTAACAACCTAAATCAACTTGTACATTTTTTACTTTATGAATGTGTAAGCAAATGCAAAAGCAACAAGAGAAACAACAAGAAGAAACACAAAACAGTTTTACAACCAACAAAGAATATTCATATTTATATCTGTAATGATGTACATGCATAGGGGTTACCTCCCTTTGACTAGAATTAAAGTTTGCACTAATGGAAAACTTTTTTATCTGACCTCATAAAAAGTTGAATGAACTTGCCGCTTAAAATGTTCATTGTGAGAGTTGAAAGAATTCCGTAAAGCTGAGAATATGCTGAGTAAACTTTTAACTTTAGAAGAGTTGAAGGAGTGAGTGTTCCGTAATGTTTGTAATTAAGTTTCCATTGCTTGTCGTTGAATATTCGTATGTTAATTTGTAATGTTTTTGGTCTGATATGGCTCTTGTAAAGGTAGAGGAGAGTGTGGAAAGTCAAGTACTCATTGGAGTGGTACAGGAAACTGACCATTTTCCCAGCATCTTTAGCGATGGCTGACTTCAAGTCCCAATAGTCACTTAAGGCATGGGACCATCCTGAAGGAACATCCATTCAATATAATAATATAATGATTCCTGGTCCAATTGGTGATGATGTAACTAGTTTGGTTTTCAAAGCATTGAATATAACCAGTCAGTTTTCCCCACTCTGAGATGTCAGGGTGAGGTCAGAAGAGAGATCAGCTGCCAATCTCTGGTCATCTGGAGAAGTTGTTCTCAACATTTTTTTTATCTATGGACCCCTTTTCCTTTCTTTTTTTTTTTTGGTGGACCCCCTTAATAGCTATTTGACATAAGACAACAATATTCTATTTTTCACTCACTCACTCACCATCATCATCATCAACAATAATATTAATAATAATAATCAACAACAATAATAATATTAATAATAATAATCAAAACAATAATAATAATAATATTATAATAATCAACAATAATAATAATAATAATATTAATAATAATCAACAATAATAATAATAATAATAATAATAATAATAATAATCAACAAATAATAATAATAATCAACAACAACAATAATAATAATCAACAAAACAATAATAATAATCAACAACAACAATAATAATTATAATAATAATAATAATAATTTTTATTGACTAATATCTTGTATTACAATGTTTCTTCCAAGGTCAAGCCTAAGGGGAGCAGAGCTCTCCAGGCAATTGAATTCACTGCAGCATTTGTTTATGCACACTGGTTAAAAAATTTTAATAAACCAATTTAAGTTAAGTGTGTAATTAAAAAAAAAAAAAAGAAAGGCATATTTATTCAATGAGATCCCTGTGGTTGATGCTGCTCAGCGAGTTTCTTTATATTTGGTTCCATTGATGTTAAGGATAGTCAAAGATCACCTCTTTTCACAATGTGAAGTCTATTGCGAACTTTTGATAACAGTTAAGAAATACGACTAAATCTCGATTCAACAAGATGTTAGAAAAGCAATAATGTAGAGCTGTGCTTTATTTTAATAATAAAACCATTCTGAGTTTGCTTTCTTCATGGACCACCAAAATATCATTGTGGAACCCTAATTTATTATATTTTGCCTGTGGACCCCCAGAAATATTATATGAGCCCCTAGGGCCCATGTGGATCCTGGTTGAGAACCTCTGATCTAGATTTCTGGAGATGCAATTTTATACCATTATAATATTCTTCTCTTGCTGATAGATTGTTTTTTACTCCTGTGGCAGTGGAGACTTCTGGGGTTATTGACCCTCATTTGATGGCGTTTCTTCAGAGGATTGGCGTGATTGTATCTTGATTAAGGGATGAGCCTTGTGAAACATAATGGCTCTTGTAGCGTGTCTCACCAGCAATGGTTCAAGGTAATGCTTTCTCCATCATTGCAGCTGGCAGAGGATAGAAAAAAAATTGTTTATAGTTACTTTGCTCAAAATTTTTTTCCAGTAAATAAATTTCTCTATATTGCCAATAAATATCTGCTAGTATCATTAGCAGAGATATTCGCAAATGATTGGAGTATACACTCAGGCAGATCATTTATATAAAGTAAAAAGAGGGGAAACCTGCATTGATTGCTAGTGCCTTAGAGAACTGGCTGTTAACAACTACCTTCAGGGACCCACCTGTTAGGAAGGACTTTATAATTGAAAAGACACTTCCAGTGATTCCATAGCTAGAGAGTTTATGCAGTAAGCCTTTATGCCACACCTTGTCAAAGGCCTTTGAAATATTTAATGCAATAGTTCTTGAGGTGTATTTGTTATCTAGTGTCTCACTGATTCTGCAAGTTATGAGAATTAGGACATCAGCAGTGGATCAGACTAATCAAAACCAGTACTGCTTGTCACACAAGAGGTTTTTTTTTTTGATTTAAGTGATCAATTGATGTTTATATCCTGTACATCATTACAGATATAAATATGAATATTCTTTGTTGGTTATAAAACCGTTTTGTGTTTCTTCTTCTTCTTTGTCTTATTGCTTTTGCATTTGTTTACACATTCATAAAAAAATGTACAGGTTGGTTTAGGTTGTCAATACTGCTACAATATCATTGATGTTTATATGCTGATCTTGATTTTTTTTTAATGTCTTTTTTATCTTGAAACATGTCCAGTTGTCTGTTGTCAACTCATATGTCTGGTAGAGATGTTAGCCACCACCTGGGTTCTTGAAGGTGACAGAGTTTCTTCATCTTCCCTAATAAATAAAAAATCGGTTTGAAAATGATACTTTTTTTTCAAAATAAAAAGAAACAGTTTGTTTTTGTACACAGAACAGTTAAGGCCAGATAACTCTGTAAAAAGTCAGGGACCGATTTTGCACTCGTTTGAATTTTGATTTTGACAAATTATGCTTGCCGAGGAAGGTCTACTAAGGAATGCTAATCTATTGAAAATTATTTCCCAACCAAAATATCACTTCTTTTTATGAGTGGAACAGTCTTAGTGCCAGTTGATTGACTAATTAAAATTATTATTATTATTTTTTAAATATATCAACAAATTTTCAATACTTTTACTACTTACTGGCACTGTCCAAGTCTACTGGATTTTTAAATCAGAATTTTCTTTTTCTCCATTTGTTCAGGTATCGATTTTCTGTTGAAATGTTTTAGTTTTCGTCATAGCTACCTGTCTATATGACAAAAGTAAAACGTTATTTAAAAAAAAAAAAATTATAAATTGGGTGTTAATGATAGAATTCTTATACAGTGTAACCCGGATATAAGAGAGTTGTCGGGACCGGAGAAGAAGTCTCTTATATCCGGGTTTGATCTATTTTGTTTAGGTAAGTATGGGCTCTAATTTGGGACCAGAAAAATCTCTTTATATCCGGGTTACACTGTTTAACACAGGCTCTAAGGGACCAGAGAAAATCTCTTATATCCGTTAATTAAGTGTAAAAAATCATTATTTTAAATTTTTACTAAACTAAAAGTAAAACTAAGTCTTTAAGTTACTAAGTATTTTTAAACGCACTATCACCAAAATTGTTTTTATTAAAATTACTTATTAATAAACTTGTGTAATTTTTACTAAGATTAAAAAAAACTAAATTACTACTTATTTTCTCTGACTTTTTGGGGTTTTTTTTTATTTTACCCGACATTTTTTCCTTATTTATTTCCTAAATCCTAAATTTTAGGTTATTTTTAAATTTTAATCTAGTTAAGTGTTAATTTAAAACGCTTAAAGTTTAAGTCTTAAACTTTAACCCGATCGATAAGTCACCTGTTTATCTGACTCATAAAGAAATAAAACAAGAGATAACAGCAACACTCAGAATAGCCACATTAAGGAAAATTGCTAAAAGTGAAACAAAAAAAATCTCATGTGACTGATGTTGCAATACTTTGCTTTTTAAAAGAAAAGAGGAAGCCGTCCGACGCCACTTCACCTACTTTCATCAGAAGACCATCATTCGATAACCTTTTATTTTAGTTTTATTTTTAAACGTATTTATCCTCAAATTACAAGTGCAGCTCTTTTCACTCCTACCTTTTAAAGTTTTTCCTGTTTGTTGCGAAACTACGTTCCTATTTTTCTCAAAAACGTAATTATAATGTTCGCGTCAGGCACTTGCCCCGGATCTCAAGTTCCGATCGTTGTAGAATGTCCGGTAAGTCGTTTGAGAGGATGTATGGTTTTAAAAGAAAAATGAGAGTGGCAAAAAAATTGTGGAAATGATGAAAGTTAGGGTTACTCCTTGGAGTTAGAGCTCTCGGTCACTCATAACTCAAGTGCTGGCTTAGTGACTGCGTGAATCTGGGTTTTTTTTTGGTTTTTTTTTTGATTCATAAGGTAAAAATTGTATTTTTTTTTTTAAAGAAATTATTTTATTTTTTTTTTTTTTTAAATTTAAATAAAAAAATACGATTTTTGATATTTTTTATAAATAATCCGTTTTTATTCGCATACCTTGCGTACCAGAATGTTTCCTTTCTCCTCAGGGATGTCTATTCTGGCAATCAGAAACTTTCGGGACTCTTTGACATCACTACTTTCTCTCCTATGGGCCCAGTCGAGAGCGATCATTTCTCTCGATTAGCATTCTACCTGCTGACATACTTCCACACACGATTGCAAGAATTGTAATAATTATTTACCCACTCAAAGTCGATCCATTTTTTTTTTTATTTTTAATTTGTGACTTCTGACCAAATTCGAGTTGTTTACTTTTAGTTTTTCAATCGTGATAATTTTTAATATTTTTTCCCTTTATTTTTTTTTTTAAATTTAGTAAACAAACCAAGTTTTAATGTTCTTTAGTTTGTTCATGTTAAAAATTGAATCGTAGTGGACCAGTAGAGTGGAACATTGTTGTTTATCGTTTAAAAAAAGTAAAAGAAAACAACATTACTTTTTTTAATCTATTATTCCGTTTGTAACGTGTTGTCTACAAATATTTTAAAATTAATTAGGATTGTGAGGATATTAAAAAAAAATATTTTTTTGTTTTTTTTACTTCACATGAAGACGGACGGGCAGGCACTTGTTAAACTTTGAACTTTTCTGACACGTACTTTTTAATCACACCCACCATCTTTTCGCGTTAAATTAAAAATACACCCAAAAGGTATCAAAGAAAGACAGACCATTTTTTCTTGGCCCTTATCTCGACAAATATCACTGGAACATTTGAAAGAAACAGTTTTTTTTTTTTTTTTGCAGAAATTACAAAAATGGTTGAATAAAAAAACTAAGAAGAATATTTAACAACAAAAGAAAAAATATAATTTTAAAATAAAGCAATTAGCGAAAGATTAAAAAACCCAAAAAACTCATTATTTTTCTTTTGAACGATACATTAAGAATTTAAATTTTAAATAAATATTTATATTCTTTTGTTTATTATTGCGGTGTTCGTTTAATGTTTACGGTGTTTGATTAGAACCAATCCCCTCTTTATATTTATCCGGTCTTTATTAATATTTTATGAATAATTTTCACACAGTTTTCATACATTTGATCGGTTTAATAATTTCTCTTGTTTTATACTTTATCATTATTTACAATCAAACTAATGTCCTCCTCTTCGCTGTTACTTACAGCGTTTCGGCCGTTGTGCATGGTGTCATATCTTCAGTGATTTTCAAACTACGTTAAATTTAAATATAGGTACTGCCTCAAAAGAACAAAAAAAAAAAAAAAAAAAAAGACAACCAAGATTTACTTTCACGGACCTAAACACGAAAAACACATTTTGAATAATTTAAAATGCCTTCTTTGAATTTTAATTTCGCTTCTATTTCAAAGCTAATGACCTACCAATCCAAATTAAAAGAAAAAATTTTTCCGTATATAAATAAATTTTGAAGGCTTTTTAAAAACACATGTTTTTTTGTCTCTTATCAACTCATTGGAACTTTGTACTCGAAAAATGCGTAAACCCAAATTTAAAATTCTCTTTAAAATCCAATATGTGTCCTAGAGATGTATTTCGAAGGGCAAGGCTAGTAAATTTGAGAATTAATTAACTGGATTTTCAAAAATCAATGCTTACCTTTTGTTTTACTTAAACCAGAATGAAAATAACATTTTACACACGGTAAACAGTGCGGCCAAAGGATAAAATAAGAAACATTGTAATTCTACCTCTGTCCAAAAAAGTAAAAATCAAACATGAAGAAGTATGAAAGACCAACAGTGCAATAATTATGAATTTGTTATTCATGCTTAAAATAAAAATAATTATTTTTTAACCAATAGTTTCTAATTTTTTTATTCTATACGCTTTTATTAAACTTAGTATAGTGAATAAATTCGAAGATATTAACGTACTACCTAAACAAAAAATGTACTGTTTACATTTTAGATTAAATGTTTGGTTTGGTTTGATTTTCTTTTTTCCTTTTTTTTTTTTTTTTTTTTTTTTATGGCATATCAACATCTCAATGCTGACAAGATTTTTGTTACTGGTAATGTTTTTTTTTTGTTTTTTTTTTTTAATGTATTGCTGGTATTAAAACATATTTTTACCCTTTCATAGTGTTTTGACTTCAGTTTGGGGGTTAACTATTTGCCCGTAGATGGGACCCTAACAGGTGCTACCACTTTGGATTAGGCTTGACCTAGAAACACCACTAATTAAGAGTTGGTTCCGCGATCGTCAAAACCTCCTGCCGGATGTAGTTTATTGTCATACCCAGGACGCCTCATTAGGAAGGCCTTATCTCTCTGCAGAGGTTCTGTAGATCTATTCTGAAGCCCCAGCTGACAGGGCATTTAGATTAATATAAAAAGAAAAACATTTACTTTAAGTAAAATATATAAAAAAAATTACAGTAAACGTATTCTTTTATGTGAATGAAATATTTTCCTCGTAATTCTGAAAATTTTCTTTGTGGTGAAGGGAACTAATTATGCAAGAAAAAATAAGTCAAAGATTTGATTTTTAAAATAATAAAACTTAAAGTAACAATTTACATTTAATTACTGAAGTAAGTAAGTATTGGTTATTCTTGTATAGAATAGTCTGTAAAGAAATGAAGGAAAACAGACATGCGAAAACAATACTGATGAAAACAGCGCTTTCAAGAGACAAAAACTGATCAAATGGGATGTGAAGTTAGATTAATATTATAATACTCTTCTGATATTGAATAGTAGCCAGTCAAAGTGAAATATTATAATTATGTCCTTTTTGTACATCCATACTATATTTTGATTTTTCAAACATGTCTTCATTTAACCTTTAGCATTCAGCATTATTAATATTACTTCCCGTTCCACTGCATTCTTTTTCAAGGCCTCTCAATTACTGTAATCTGATTGCTAATTTCACACAAAGGTGTTTTCTGTAGCCATAGCAGGATATAGCAACACAACTATGAAACACAAACAAATTCAAATTCAGGAATCAGTCACTTTCAGTGGCAGGATAAGTTTTCTGCACAGCAAATGAAGTCACATACAGAATGATAAAAAGGTTAATACAGGAATATACTCAAATTAAATTCAAAATCACACTGATAAATTACAAAAGATATAATATACAGTAGAATCCCTGACAACCAGACTAAGAAGGCTTTCTGGATATGAGGAATTTGTTACAAAATTCGGATATGAGGAGTTATATTTAAATTAAAATAAAAGAACTGAAATCAGGTTTAACATTTATTTTCAATGTTTTATAGTAAAAAGAATTAAGATAATGACAGTGAAATATAATGGAATTTAAGGAAAAAGAAATAAATTATATAATGTTAATGAAAATTAATTACATTAAGTATGCCACATATGCAAAACAAATAATGTAATGAGGATTTTTTAATCACTGTTGCATGATGATTTTTTTTTTCTTCTAATGTTATTCTCAACTTTTTTCCTGCATTTTGTTTTACTTTTTTTTGAAATTTTTTAAACAAAAGACACTTTTTAACTCTGTGTGCATTATTGCAATCGTCATCGCTGAATGCTTTCTTTCTTTCCATAAAACTGCCAACCTTTTCAATAGCTTTTTCAATTTCGGTCCAGGTTTCATCACAATCATGTTTTTTATTTCCTTGCTCATTGTGACAGTGTGAATGCTGGAGAATAGTTTCTTTGGAAGATTTTATGATATAAAGTTGACTTTCCTATGTTGAACTCGGCCATTAGTTACAATGAACTTTCACCAGCGTCTAGTCTGTTTAAAATTTCCACTTTTTGCGATAACTCCAAAGTTGTTATTTTCCTGTTATTCCCATCATCTTTTGCACCAATGCAAGCCATTAGGGTGAAATAAGCATAGGCAATGATCTAAAGTAAACTTCCTGAATAACAGAAATTTCAAATCGGTTACATATCAACAAACTAGCTAAAATATACACATCAAAATCATGTCTGGGTATGCAGGATTCTGGATATGAGTCACTTGACTGTATATTCTATATTCACATGCATAAAAAAAATGAGGAAGTGTTTCAAGAAAGACTCAAAAAAAAAAAAACCTTCCTAAAACAAAATCTATGATCTGGAACTGAAATGAAAGCAGTGACTGTCCTGGGTGTGACGATAAACTACATCCGGCAGCAGGAGATTTTGAGGAGTGTGGAACTACCTCTTAATTGCTGGTGTTCTCAGGTCCACCTTGACCCAGGATGGTATCACCTGTTAGCGTCTCAGCTTTGGGCAAATAGTTAACACCCAAACTGTAGTCAAAACACTATGAAAGTGTAAAAATAGGTTTTAATACCTGTAATACATTTTTGTAAATAATTATTACCAGCAATACATTTTTGAAGGAAAAAATGATTACCAGCAATACATTTTTGAAAAAAAAAAAAATTACCAGCAATAAAAATCTTGTCAGCATTAAATAACCTATTTTAGTTGATATGCTTTAAAATAAACTAAACCTAACTAAACGAAAGCAGTGATGGTACCTACACTGAATCCGTCTTAAAAATTCAGGGTGTGGAATTAGTAAATACTAAACACTTCAAATATTTTAGTGCCTGGGTCAGTTATAAGAAATTTAGTATAGGAGACGAATATATAACAAAGTGGAAAAAGTTTTCTTGTGACGCGTTTCAGCCTTGAGGACTTAATCAGACTAAATTTCTTATATTGGTGTGACTACACATGTGCACAAACCAACGATGCTGGGAATTAAAATATATTTTTTTTAATCTAGCTGATTTCATTTTGAGTTTTGCTTATTTTTAGTCTAGCCCAGTGATTTTCAACCTTTTTTTAGCCATGGCCTACTTTTGCTTTTAATTTTTGTTGTTGGACCTCCATAACAATTCAATGATAAAATACTTATTTTATTTTTTTACTAATAGATAAGTTTAGGAAATTGTATTTTAGAAATAGTAAATGTAAATGTTTCCTTTGTATATAACTCTTATATAATTTATATATTAAATTAATTTTAATATTTTATTTATTTATTATTAATATATTAAATCAATTTATATGATAAATTATAATCTTTTATATATTTTTCGCTTATATATATATATATATATATATATATGTTTATCGTTGTTTAGTGATCAACTATGTAAACAATGACAGACTATCATCACTGTCGTGTCCGTATATTGTTTAATATGTTTGTGATTTACATCTTTGATAATGGCTTAAGTAAGTCGAAAGCTTAGATTATATTAAAAAAAAAATATGGATCAATATTGTGAATTTCTTTCTTCGTTTAATGATAATGTTATCAAACTTATCAGATGTTACGAAAAAATTTTACATAAAATAAATAGACAACACTTGTCTATATTATTTAATGAAACGTGTATGTATAAATATATATATATATATATATATATATATATATATATATATATATATATATATATAATATAAAAAATTCTTCCTTTATATATCCTTCTTGGTTTTTATTCAACATCCGGTAGAGTAAAAGGGACGCTAAAACTTACATCACTTGGTCTCGTTTTTTGCTAGTTTTAGACTTGTTTTTCTATTTTTAGTATTTTAATATGGCATAGATTCCTGTTGAAATTCCAATTCTCAGTTGTAACAAACGTTTCGAAATGAAATTGTTCTATGGACCCCAATTACCGTGGATTCTCAATTTGCTATTTTATCAATTTGTGTGTGTGTGTGTGTGTGTTGAGCTTCATTAATGTTACATGAACAACCCCACCCACCCCAGAGTCCATATGGAAGACGGTTAAGAATCATTGCTTTATAAAGTTTTAGAGTCGTTTTTCTATTTTTAGTATTTTAATATGGCGTAGATTCCTGTTGAAATTCCAATTCTCAGTTGTAACAAAAGTTCCAAAGTGAAATTGCTCTATGGAACACCAAAATATTACCATGAACTATTGTTACTTTTTTGTGTGGACCCTACTAATGTTACATACCCCCCACCACCACCACCACCACGGGTCCTTATGAACCCCAGTTGAGACCTACTGGTCTAGCCAATTTCATTTAGAGAGTTTCATTTATTAATCCATCTAAATCTACAGATTAAATTGCAGGGAAGACTAGGTTCTCTAATTTTGGGTGGCAGTCAGTTAAAAGAAGCTGTGTAACTTTGTTGAAATTACATTCAGCCAATTAGGAAGTTGGAAAAGCAATGAAGAAAAGTTTGATAGCTTCTCACAGCTTTAGATATCTTTCAAAAATTTCCTTTTGTAATCAATACTGAATCATTTTTGAAAATTTAAAAGAAAAATGGATAAATGCCTACCACACCCTTAAGTATGTTCACTGCCCCCAAAATGAAATAAAAACTCCCAGTGCTCCTTTTCAGTATAACAGAGCCCACAAAAGAGTGGTAGTGTCCACGTTGGGAAATGGTGGTCTAAAGCAGTGGTGGTTCGTGGACCACTGCCAGTATGCGAACCATCAGCTACCGATACTTGGCCAGTATCTCGGCCTTACTAAGGAATCATTTGTAAAGATTAAGGTTATATAGTTTTTGTTTCTGTGTTAAGAAACTGCTTATTTTTTTTTTTATTACTGTTTATATGTTTTGATATTGTATTATTTTCTGTAAAATAAATGGAAGATAAAAAATAGTCAACTTTTATTATATTTATTATATGTATCGTTTCCAGTATAAATTAGTATCACCACAAAATATTACAGGTATGTGATACATTGAGAAAAAAATACTGGTCCGTCATATAGTTTGAGAAGCACTAGCCTAGAGGATAAAGATTTTGTTTCTATGAGCAGTTGTGCTACTCATTGCAAATAGTCGAG
This sequence comes from Acanthosepion pharaonis, assembly GCA_903632075.3. Taxonomy (NCBI): domain Eukaryota; kingdom Metazoa; phylum Mollusca; class Cephalopoda; order Sepiida; family Sepiidae; genus Acanthosepion; species Acanthosepion pharaonis. The sequence continues at coordinate 430,790 of CAHIKZ030002411.1, read as the reverse complement.
TACGTTCAACAATTAGTATAGAAACGGTCGGTTGTCTATCTACACAAGGAGTATCTGAGAGCCTTCTGCTATTTGGGATAAATCTAGAGCTACTTAAAGTGGTGGTCCACAGACTGGTGCCGATATGTGAACCATCAGCTACCAGTATGTGGCCAGTGGTCAAGCCATGCTAAGGAAGCATTTGTAAAGATTAAGGTTATATAATTTTTGTTTTTGTGTTAATAAACTGCTTTTTTTTTATTACTGTTTATGTTTTGATATTGAATGATTTTTTGCAAAATAAATGGAAGATAAAAACTAGTCAACTTTTATTATATTCATTATATATATATCATTTCCGGTGTAAATTAATATTATTACGAAATATTACAGGTATGTGACACATTGAGAGAAAAAAATGCCGGTCCGCCATTTCAGATAGTTTGAGAAGCACTGGTCTAGAGGGACAACTCTGAACTGAAAACTAGCCTAGAAGGCACTGTCAGACTAATCTTGCTTTCGACACACCCACTGCTACCCTACATAGAATATATGTGGTGCCCCTCTGATGAGTTACATGACTCAAGTAGATTCTGAAAGCCAATCAGATTCATGTATAATAAGTGGATTTTGCAGCCATTAGATAACTTACAATGAGAAAGATAACTAGTTAGCTTATCTTAATTTTTTTGTCATTATCTTAATTTTTTGATTTACTGCTTTATAATAAGTATTTTTTTTTTTTGACCTTCTTCTCACTGTTTTAGTATGTAATCTAAAAATAAAAATTACTATACAATCGTAGCAGTGATCTATCGCGTGACAACACTTTAAATGCACTAATAGTGTGAACCAGAGGTATAGAAAATTCACATACTCTGGTCCAGAGGGCTTACGGCTGTGTTACATTGAAAACACAAGTTCCCGTATGATCACCAAAGTTAAGCAAAATTGAGCCTGGCCAGTACCTAGATGGGTGACCGATTGGAGATACTTGGGTGGTTTAATAGATAATAGCTTGGAATTGTTAATCTGGGAGCCGAGTTCCAATTCCAGTTAGGGTCGTTATGATTACTTACACATAAATACCCTTGGGAAAGATATGAATCCCCCTCTTCATGCCCCAGCTATGGGTTAATTAGACATGTATCACTCAACTATTATTATCATAAAAGATTAAATAAATAAAACTGGGTAAAAAATATGTAGACTATTTATATTTTTCAGACTGTTGTCCTCATCTTTGTTGCCATATTCATGATGTTTTGGCCATTGTATGCTCTGGCCTTTTTCAGGTGATTAGAATTTTAAACTGAACCCCTTATTTCGTCCGCCTGAAGAAGTCTGGTGTGTACAATGGCTGAAATGTTGTGAATATGGGGGACAACAGTTTGAACTATGTAAATAGTTACAATACCTCATCTCAGAAATATAGACAAAATATTTAGATTTTGGCATTAAATAACCCATAGAGGTGTTAATATGCTGCCAAACAAAAACGGCCAACCATCTGGTGCAGAAACAGATAAGCAACAAAAAGGTGAATAAGACAGTTAATTTATATGAGTTATCTACCCTTGGCATGGAAAGCAGAATGAGAATAATTTGTCTCTTTAGACTTTGGAGTGTTTGATTTAAAATGGTGAGAAGGTTACTCAGAACGAAGACAGAGACCTGAAGAAGGCTGGAGTGTATGACGGCTAAAATGTTGTTAGTATAGCAATCAAGATAAGTATACTAGTCCAAATAGCAGTATAATATACTAATTTTATGCAATGTAATTGGCCCTGATCTGGCATCTTGTCTGCAGTCGCTCTCTCACAGACGTGCTGTCGTCTTCCTCTGTCTTTTTTCATGGTAACTGCTCTGATGAGCTGCTTTCGCTGGTTCCCAGACTTCATGAATTTAAGCGTTCTACTAGGCCGGCATCTCGCTCTGACCCTTTTACTGTCAAAACTGTTAAATGTAGCTGTCTCTTCTACTCCAATAGCTTCATGTCTTGCATCTCTCGCCTGTGGAACTCCCTCCCCTTTTCTTGTTTCCCTGATAGCTATAATCTTCAACTATTGAAATGTAATGTCAATCGACATCTCCAGATGCCTTGATCTATCCCCTATCCTTGTCTTCATCCTTTCCTCCATCACTCCTCTTTGCTCTCGCTCCAGTAACCCCTTGCGTGCTAGTGGCTTCCCATCTTGCTTGGGGTGAAACGCTTAAAAAAAAAAATAATAGTTTACATTTAAATATTTAAAATTTTAGATATGAAATTTGCATAAGTTCTTGTTCAATTATGGTATTAGGTTGGTGCAAAAATAATGACGTAATAGTGTTGTTTTTTGACGTATTTTTTAACATCAAAAAACAACATTATTACATCATTATTTTTGCACCAACCTAATAGTTTTTAATTAAGTTATTTTAATTTTATTTTAATTAAATTATTTTAATTAAGTTATTATTTACACCATTTACTGTCCCTATCTTCACTACCCACACAACAACACTTCAGCCACTGTGCCCCACAGCTCTTAATGTAAATATAAAACTGGACACTGAACAGCAACAGTCATGCTTGAACACAATCTTCAGGCCTGGAGATTGCATTCAAGCATGAAACATGTCCCCTTGGATATTTACACATGCTCTATCCCTGACATTGAGCACTTTTACCTATAAATATAGCATATCATAAAATTATATTTTTATTATTTACTAGCAGTGGAACCTGGCGTTGCCCGGGGATGTAACAGTAAGAGATAGATCAAGTATCGACCATCATAAAGACTGAAAAATAAAATTGACAAAGCTTATTGTTTAAGGTTTTTTTTTTTTTTTTTTTTTTTTTTTACAAATTGGTCAAACCCAAACTCAAACAAAAACATTGTTTTCAATCGTTATGACTCATAACGATTGAATAGAATTTTATTATAAACAGTTGTCTTGTAAATGGAATTTTTAAAGCATTCTGAATGTAAAAATAAAGAAAACAGTGTGCAAGACAATAAGAAACACTACCTGCCAAAAAAAGTGAAGTTTTGTTGAAATCGGTTGAAAAATGTAGGAAATCCGATCCCATATATAAATGAACACACACACACACACACACACAAACAACCTAGGTTTTATAAGTATAACTCAATATGAGTTGTCTCCCTTTCATTTTCATGATGCCTCGTGTTTTCAAAATGATTTTGTGCAAAAACAATTGTGTTTTTCTAATTTTTGGCACTGTCAGAACCACGGCAAGGTAATTTTATGTAGTCCTGTGAAGTTTTGTTGAAAGTGGTTGAAAAATGTAGGAAATTTGATCCAATATATAAACGAACAGACACACACACACACACACAATATGGGTTTTATAATAAGTATGATTATATATATTAGCAGGGATACCTGGTGTTGCTCAGAAGAAATAACTTCATATTAGGTTTCATTGCTATGTTGAAATTCAATAACATGTTGATTCATTGTCTTGATAATCAACCTGATCCCACTGCAAAGAATCGGGTGTCTAGATTTCTCAAGAATATGACTGGAGGTCTCTCTTTTTCTGAATGAGATTGTAAAGTGCCATGCCAGTGGTTGGAAGGAATTATGTAGAAATCTGTTTTTTTTTTTTTTTAAACAGAAAATAATTATGGGATGGACCTTTAACTATTTATTAAAGTAAATATGCTTTCTATTATTTTATCAGATTAAGATCAGTAATTATCTTTGTTTAAGTCAGAAAATAGTTACTTCTTTTAAAATAATTTATTTGGTTTCATAGTGATTTTTAAAAAAGGTATTTTAAACTAAAATTGTTTTTTGACAGTAAAGTCAAAAAGTAAAGACAGATTAATTTCATGAAAAAATATTCAAAAATCTATCTATCTATCTATATATATATATATATATATATATATATATATAATATATAAACAGTCTTTCATGTCCAGTCTACAATAAAAAAAGTTATAATATAAAAATATAAATATTTTTGAAGTATAAATATTTTTTAAAAATTTAAATTTAGTAAAATTTTTATTAATAATAAAATAATAATTCAATAAACAGAATATTTTTGAAAGCAGAAATAATTTTTAGAAAATTAAATTCTTTAGTAAAATTTTTATGATCCCCCCCGCCCCAAGCATGTTTAAAACGATTGTGTATATTCAGAATAATTTGTTTGTTTTTGCATTCATTTTTAAAATTTAATATCTGAACTTTTAAAAAATATTTATTTCAGTAAATTGGTAAAAGGGATTTAGCAAATTGATCCCACTTAAGCAATTCAACAAGAAAGATTTTTTTTTTTTAAATTATAATCTGATATAAATATTTTCCAAAACATAAATATTTTTAAGAAATTAATTTCAATAATTTAGTAAAACTTTTATTAATGAAAAACAATAATTCAATAAAACCTAGCTGAATATTACTTTTTCAGAATGAGTTTTTGAGGTGGCATGCCATGTTGTAGAGAATTGAGTAAAGTACAAATCTTAATATTTTTTAAATCAGAAAATAATTATTAGGTGGACATTCCACTATTTAATAAAATAAATATATTGTGTATCAAGTTAACACCAGTACTATAAATTATATGACTTTAATATTTCTCTCTGCACAAGCCCCACACAGAATACGTTATTAGCATATTGTAAATATTTTCCTAAAAAAAATACCCTGATAAATACATGTGCATCTTCCAAGACGAATGTAAGGCAATGCCCAGGCTAAAGTAAGCTTTGCTGGTCATCTAATTGGCTTGACTGATAGGGACATAGATTTGTATGTTGAGTTATTACACTATAATGCTAGCTAACTATCTAATTCAGCCTTTTATATGATGTAACCTCAGTACTTAGCAGTTACAAGTATTTCCAAGACTATAAACATTCCTGGAGCCAAACCACAAGCTTAAACATGTTCTGTTTACTAGCAATGGTAGAAGTCTTTCTAGTCTAGTATGTCACTGCCATACAAAAAAATCGGACAAGAGATTAATGTAAACAATACATGGCGCCACTATGTGAGGGACGCACGGTGGATGTGTTGTTATGAGAATGTCTTTTTTTTTCTTAGAAATTTCTTTCCAATATTAGGCAGCATCTTCCAAATCACAGTGTCTTGTAAGCCAGAAAATGCAGTATGCGTAAACATAATGAATCTGAGTCTGTATATATATTTATTTTGTTGTAATTATTGTAGTTTTTTTAGTTTGGGCTGGGCACACATGCACACATATAGAGACAACTCCCTTTTATATATGTATCGATGGATTTAAACAAGAAATAAATAAAAAAACTGAATACACCTATATTTCCTAAACTTAAGAAGACCCCAGTATATTCGAGAAAATGAACTACCCTAAAAATCCCAAAAGTCTTGTCTGTGATACGGGAAATGACATTGTTAGATTAGTTTTGACACTCAGAACCAGAAAAAAAGAAGGGAAAGGAATTAGGAGAGAGTATAAGGAGCCTAGAAAATGATATAATGGAGAAATAATTAACATTCTACACATACAGACACACACATGTGCACAAAAAGTAAAAAAAAAAAAATCAACATAACACCAATAAATAATGCATAAGTTATTTTTTAACTTAGTATAAAGATGATGAAATGAGAAAATCAGCAAACAATTGCAGAAACCTCCTGATGAGTGGACAAAATGATTACAAAAGCCTTGTCTACGAAACTCTGGAATCAGGGTGCTGAATATAACATAAATCAGCTCAGTGACAAAATTTATATTTGTATTATTCATATATACACTCAATTCTCTTTTTGTACCATTTTGCAATAACACGGTCCAACAAAAAGAACCGATTATTTTTTTGTATTACTTTTTTTACTTTAAAATGGTTTAAACATCTGTCCTTGTGTGACCACCAAATTTATTGCAAGTGACAAGTAAACAATTAAGTAACTTCAATCAATTATAATTTGCAAAATGCTAAAACTCTGTGTAACATGATTAAGTAACAATTTAGTGAAATAAAATAGAATCCAATCTATTTTTTTCATATAGTGATCCCCAACACTCCGGTGTGGGCAGGACCTATGCATTGTACATACATAGTATTTCAGAGAATGTATATGATTCCACATTAGTTTATAGTAGTGATGATGTAGAAATGGTTTCCCTGTCTGCAAGTACACTTCTAGAAAGCTTCCAAATAGCCAATAAATTTGGAAATTATTTTCTTAAAAATGATAAAAGCTGTGCAATTCCAACCTGATTTGAAAATGATTATGGCGCACTATGAAGAATCATTTCAAGAACTTACAAAAACAAAATCACGGCGTCTGATAACCGAATTCGTATTCAAAACCAGTGAAACAAAAGAAACACAAGATGTTAATTTTATTCACGATACACATGAAGATATATCACCATTAAATATTTCCAATGACAAGAATGATTTTGCGCCACTGGAAAACAAAAGAAAGCAGGCACATTTACTGTCTAGTAGTGACACTGAGTATGACATATGAATGATATATATATTATATATATATATATATATATATGTGTGTGTGTGTGTGTGTGTGTGTGTGTGTATAAATTAAATAAATTCAATATATTTGTATATGAAAATTAACATTTTTTTATTAAATATATTTAGATGGAACCTATCTCTAATTTTCATATGTACACTGTATATTTGTTTTACATGGTTTTATTTTACATGATAAGAGACTACCCCAAATATCCCCTCATACAAAAACAAAATTGTGTATATATATATATATATATATATATATATATAATATATATATAATATATATAACTCCCCCGTCGATATTCAACGTATGAGGGTCAAGCAGATCAGTTTCCAGGAAACCGACAGCCCAACACCGGCACATGAGATTTGATTATAGTGGTGAAGGCCTCGTGCAGGACCATCCACACTTTTTGAAGGGACGAATACAGAGACCTGGTGCACCGAATGCCACAAGGTTCCCAAACGACCCTCCGCAGGTTTTGAATTCAGAGTTGTCCTTCTCCTAGACCAGTTGCCATCCAAGGCTATAGAACCCAGTCTGTCCTGCTATTTTACCCATAGCTGGAGGGAGAGTAAGAGGATTCATACCTTTCCCAATATATATATATAAAGATTTGTACCAACAGAACCTTAGAATAGATTTAAATGACAGGGACGCCATTTTATTAATTAAACCTTTTTATTTTTATATTTTTTTTTTTTATAGAACAGCACCTGAGATATCTTTCGGCCAACACAAATCAGCACATCTTCAATTTTTCTAATTTAACCTTGACCGGGATAGAACTTTCTGTTATCTCTAAAGGTTTAGATTTTTGTGTTCCTCCCTCTACTGTCAGTGAAGAATTAATTTATTCTGACTTTGAGTTATTATATGCTCAACTCTTACACCATGTTCCTAGATCTTCAGAAAGCTGTTTGGAGGTTAAAACTAAGCTGTTAGAGTTATCGAATGAATATTCTGCACTTAGTTGTGACAGAGATCAATTTTTGTGGTGGAGTATTCATTACCAAACAGTCAAGGCATTGAAAATGCATGATGATATATTACCAAGCCAGATAAAGGATCCGGTGTTGTTATATTAAACAAGAAGCATTATTTGGACAAAATGCAGACAAAATTTTGTCTGACTTAGTATTTTTGTAAATAATGGGTATCCTTCCAACATAATCAAGCGTGTTATCACTAGAAAAGTTAGACGATTTAAGGAACCAGCTGTTTTAGGACCTAGTCGTTGTCCCATTTATTTAAAGTTACCCTGGTTTGGCAGGCAGGGACAGCTTATCTCTGATAAGGTTTCGTCTTGCATTTTTTCATGTTACTTTGCTGTGAAATTGCGGACCATTTTTAAGACCAGAAAGGTGTTCCCCTCCTTTATGAAGGATAGACTGTCCTATTTAAGTAAAAATTCAGTATATATAGGACAGACTAGTCTTCACGGCATGTTCCCTCACACCTACGTAATCACGAACACAGGAATAGAGTTTCTCAGTCGGTCCAGGAGTCGGCTATTGGCCAACAACGGATGGACAACCAGGACTATGCCTCTGCTTATCAGGACACTTGGTTTTCTGTCCTGCACAGCGTCCAAACCGAATTTCATTTACGTGTTTTGGAAGCTGTATATTTAAAATTACATCGTCCAAATTTATGCAGGCAGAAAGACCATTTCACAAGATCATTAAAACTCTTGGAAGGATTGTGAGTTAAAAATGTTTCCCTTTTATTAACTCTTTCTGAGCTGAGATTTACACCCCCCTTACGTTTTAATTATATTTTCAATAAATTTAATTTTAAATGAGCTCGGACTTTTCTTCCATTTTTAGTAAATATTTCAATATTTGTGTCCTCTTTATGCTAATAAATAATGTGCCAATGCGTTACCTATGAATAAGTGTTGGCCGAAAGATATCTCAGGTGCTGTTTGTCTATAAAAAAAAAAAATAAAAAGGTTTGATTAATAAAATGGCGTCCCTGTTATTTAAATATATATATATATAGAGAGAGAGAGAGAGAATGCTATTGTATTCATATTTATGAATACAATAGCGTTTTCTAAATATGAATACAATAGAGTTTTTCTAAAATCTTTCAGTTGCTAAGGACATTTTGTTGTTAATAGTTACTTTGTTTTCAATAAATTCATTTCGTTTTTGCCTTGAAAAGTCTACATTGGATGAAACACATCAGCTAATAATACAGTTTTCCTATTGTCTTTTACCTTTGTCCATATTGTCTTTTTCTACAGGTTAAATCTGAAAATTATATATATATATATATATATATATATATATATATATATATATATATATGACTTTAAAATGGTATATTTTAGGGGAAGCACATATTTGAGTAGACATTTGTTTTTTTTATTTTGTTTTTTGCTTTTTTTTAAGAGTCAGAAAATAATTAGCCAATTTTTTAAAGTTCAATATTAACTTTTAAAATTTTATTTTTATTTTTTCCAGCCATGTCCATATGTTCGAGAAATTCCTGGTGGCTTGCAGAATGGAACTACCATTACAGTCCAAGGGAAAACGCCATTGCACCAGAACTGGTAATGAATGTTATTATTCTTACTAATGTACCTGTGCCATCAAAATTAATGGCAAGAAGGAATGTATTATAAGTAATATATATTATATTGTGAGTAACTTTTGTATTATAAGTAATATATATTATATTGTGAGTAACTTTTGTATTATAAGTAATATATATCATATTGTAAGTAATTTTTGTTTGATTCAACCACAATATTTTTCTGTGTACCAATTTACAGGAAGTGGGAAAAATAATGATGACCCACCCACTGAAATTCAAGCTGTATTTGTTTTTAAAAAAGAATAAAAATTATGAGACACATGAGTTATGGGAAACATTAGTGAGGTTGAATATTTGTTTTACAAATATAACTTTATTTTATTTCCTTTTTAGGGCCAATTAGGAAGGAATAAATGAATAAATAAATATAATTTATGTAATTAGTTACGGAGTGTGGCGACAATCCGCGAACGTTGAAAAGTACATTGTAAGCGCAAATCTTTCTCAGACTCCCAAAACATTCATATCAGATTAGTTTTGTAACCTAACATAAACAAAGCAGTTTCTAAAGAAGTAATGGATTTTTTATTTATTAATAGCACAGATTTTATTACTTAAACATTATTTTACTAGATACCTGCATCTGAGTAGACGCTACTATGAAACAGTATATCTATTTATATCCAGCTGCCAGCATGAATTTTCAGAGAAATCTTATTAAATAAAGGTACATGCACTTTGGCAGGATTCGAACCTGTGTTCGCCTTTGTTAGATCCGTCATGCTTTAGACCATCTGTCTTGACACACACACACACACACACACACACACACACACACACATATATATATATATATATATTAAAATAATAGGAAAACACAATGAGATTTATAATTCAGAGTTCTTAACATTTTTTATTTTCAAAAAACAGTGCTCGATACAACAATAGAGCATAATATTATAATTTTTTTTTTTAAATATATTATCATCGCAACACTGAAATTTCCATGTTTCAAAACTGAAACTTCAATTCAAATTCAATCATAAAAATTAAACTTAAAATACAAAGTTCGTTCCATTATCAAGCGATGCCAAGAATAACTTTTTGGAAATTGATTTAGTTAATTTATAAGTCCAAACAAATTTGATATTTTGAGATGTTGGGGTTAAGGAAAATTCAATATACCCCAGCCCCAACCTTGTCTCGACCGACTTGATGGCTACAGTACATTAGATACATAAGGTTTTTTTAAATAAGTTAAATCTAAACACCCCTAAAATAAAAATAACAAGATTGAATTTTCCTAAACCTAACATTTAAAAAAAAAAACAAATATGTCTGGACTTATAAATTGGGGAACTGTGCACAATAACGATGATCCACCTGCCCAAATTCAAGTTATATTTGTTTTCGAAAAGAATAAATAACTTTAGATAAATAATAATTATGTGAGACAGACATGAATTACGGGTAACATTAGTCATGTTGAATATTTTTTTTTACGAATTTAACTTTATTTTATTTCCTTTTTAGTGCCAATTAGGAAGGAATAAATAAATATGATTTATGTACATATCTGAGAAAAAGTGGAATGTTGTTATGTTTCTTTGTTTTTCTTTTCAAAAACAAATATAACTTGAATTTGGGTGGGTGGGTCATCATTTGTGTGAAAGAGTCAGTACATGTGTGCGTGCTTCTTAGTCGTAAAGGAGGAATACAAGAGATAGTTAGAAATTAGTTCTTACTATGAACTGTGTCGCAGTTGTTTGGGGTGGTCTCTTTGTAGTTTTCAGCGCGATAGCTTTTTGTGTGTGGACATGAATGGGGTCTTGACTTCTGTGTGTCTAATGTCAAAATTTTACACACTGCCCCTCAGTTGTTACACACAAAAAAACTTATATATGTGAAAAATATATAGAAAATAGGAAAGAACTCATTAGGTAAATAATCCAAAGTTCTTTAGTATTTTTGTTATTATTTTTAAAAAATAGTGCTCGATACAAAGGAATCATATTTTTAAATAAATAATTATATATATATATATATATATATATGGGGGGGCATATTATATTTAAGGATTATTATTATTATTATTATCCCCTGTATTATCACACCAGGAATAGCTGATAGCTCATACCAGAGCTCATGGGATAATAGTTCATAATTCTTCTCAGTATTCTAGATATTGACAATAATGCTATCATCTGTATACGTTAAATAATAGTTTCGTTGACTATTATTTTTTCGTGGAAGTGTATCTCTGCTCAGACTCACTGAGGTTGACCTTAGAAGTCAGATAGAAGACAAAACAAGAAAGTTGATTTTGATTGGCTGAATAAGCATGAGAATGAGAGAGAGAAAGGATTTTTGAGTGGATTGTTTCTTAACCGTTGAACAATGTAGACATGTTTTCTTTCATGTGTGAAACATCACCCCAGTGGAGAGGGAACGATCCCACTGGATAGATAGAACATATTGACATGAACGTTAATATAATTAAGTTAAAATTCCCTGTGTTGAAGTTCTTTTATCTGTTGGACTCAAAACAAATAGTGATCATCGTCCGAGAAAGAAGAATGCAACTTCATTATTGAATTGATGCCAACAACCAAGACCACTCCACCACTGGGCTATGCAACTTAGGCTTAATTTGGCGCCAATAACAAGACTTCCCAAGAATGAGGGGGCTATGGAACAGATGGTTTCAATTCTTCTTATAATTTCCATTTTACCATTGTTATTATTATTATTATTTTATTTCCTTTGATTTCTGGTGTGTACACATTTCTTTTCGGGTCCCACCCAGAGACCTAAGGTTAGAAATGGCATCATGACATTTTCCACTGACCAATTAAAAAACACACACATGCTCACATATATTTTATATAGACGAAGCCCTTTGTAAGGAGTGGGCTGTACTTGTGAGAACAATTTTTTTATATTTCTTTAAGGTATTGGCTTCCAGGAATCCCTTCAATTAGTCTACTGGAATCTTTTCTACCCAATCCGAGGGCTCCAACTACAACAGGGATTGTTCATGTTCCCATGTGCCACATTTTTGAGATTTCAATTTCAAGGTCCTTGTATTTTGATAGCTTTTTGATGATCTTCAAAGATACATTGCAGTCTGCAGGGACTGCCATATCAATGAAGATGCACTTTTTTTGTTTGCAGTCTCTAATAACAATGTCTGGGCAGTTACCTTTGATTGTTCTGTCTGTGCGTATTGTAAAGTCCCATAAAATTGTAACAGGTTCTATCTCCGTAACCGGGTCTGGGTGGTGTTCATATCATTTTTTTTTCAGTTTCCTTCTCAAAGAAATTGCAAATTTTGCCATTGTAGATATTGGCCCACTCTGTCGTGCCGAGTTTTTATATTCAGTGGGTGCTAATATGATGCAAACTGATAACAGATGGTCAATTGTTTCTGGATATTTATCAGAGAATCTGCATTTTGGGCTAACACAATATTTTAGTATGTGTGCTTGATAATTTCTAGTTGGTCCTCTGCAGCAAGGATAGATCCTTCAGTTACGGGTTTTAATCCTGCACCAGGTATTCTTGAAGGCCAATTGTCGTAGTTTTGCAGGACAGTTCTAGTTGAACTAATCCTCTGCCTCCTTCAGATCTGGACACATAAAGATGGTCAACATCAGCTTTGGGATAATGTATGTGGTAGCAAGTGAGAAGCTTGCACGTTGAAACTGTGTTGCACCACAGGGACAGCTAAGGTGTTTATGGCTGATATTCTGTTTTTTGAGCTCAGCTTGGTATTTAGTACCAGACACACACACACCTGTAGTACTCCTTTCTTACCTTCTCCTTCATTTGGGAATGTTGTATACCATCTCCTTTGCTAATGCCTAAGTACTTATAGGTTTTATCTTGTTCCAGTTTTCTAATCTTTGAGATAAAGTCTAAATCTATTAAGGGTGTTTCTGTAATTCTCCCATTCTCAAATGTTACTTTTGCACATTTATCTAATCCGAAGTCCATGCCTATGTCGTCACTGAAACATTTTACAATATTGAGGAAACTTTTCAACTCATTGTCGTCTTTGGCAATGAGTTTGAGATCATCCATGTAGAGGAGGTGATTAAATGCTTTCTTATTTAGTTTATAACTATAGCTACTGTTGTTTAGTTCATGCGTAAGGAGGATTAAGGACAAACAAAACAGAAGGGGTGACAGGGAGTCTCCTTGAAAGATATCACATCAGATATTCAGATGATTGGAGATGGCAGTGACTCTAGTATGATTTAGGTATAGTGGTGTTCCACATTCCCATGCTGTACTTAAAGAAATTTACTACCATAGGGGAAACTTCGTACATTTCCAAAGTCTTAAGGTTCCAAGACTGTGGCACAATATCAAGGGCTTTATGATAATCAATCCTTGCTGTACTAGGATTACTATGTTGTCTCCTGCAATTTTCCAGGATCATTTTGTTTATCAGTAGTTGATCTTTGCAGCCATATGAACCTCTCTTGTATCCCTTCTGTTCCAGTGGAAGAATGCTGTTTGCTTCGAAAAAGGAGTAAGTGCAGTTCATCAGGACAGACGTTATCAACTTATACGTGGGGAAGTGATATGTTATTGGCTTACTATCATTATTATTATCGTCATTATTATTATTATCAACAAAGTGACGCTGGGGTGTAAATATACGAAATCCAGTACACTCATCCAGTCAGATAAAAGTATACCAGCCAGCCAAATGCTTACTCTATCTTAAAAGGTTTTGATAAAAGTAGTGTATAACCTTGCAGGCTGGGCCTAGTCAAAATTACTTTTAGTTGGGTGACCCACTCTGCTCAGACAATCTCTAATTGAAGATGTTTCTAAGTATCTATATGACTACCAAAACACTTTTTCTCCCTCATCCTTTGTCAGATAGGAAGAGCTACTGACGCCTAGGTTCAAGCGTGGCACTCTGGACTTATGAATATATGTTTTCCGCCAGGTGTATGAATAGTGGTGTCAGGCTACTGACTGCAGTGATTATTGCGTGACTATTGAGTGGAACGATCCAGTCGAATTAGTGTGAATTATTGTGCGTCGATGATTTGGGTTTTGATTTAGGATTTACTGGACGTTAAGCCTAGCCGCGCTACTAACAATGTATTCACTGAAATGGTTAATTATCTTTGGTTGACTTTTACTTCTTTGTTCTTGTTAAGTATTTATTTACGGTTTTAATTAAATACTGTTTTATTTTAACATTTAAGTCTTGAGTTATTCTTAATTATTGATTGCCATGTACGTCACAAAATCATTCAAACATAAAAAAACAACACTCTCAGTACATGACACATGATGCTCCCCACTACCCCTGCTCGAGAACAGAGATGCACATTGGGTCAGCCCCGAGGGGTCATAAACAAATGTTCATGGTCAAGCAAGTGACAAGCTGATCTGTAGCCTTATTCTGACAGAATGACTTCCATTATTTCATTTACAAACTCCGCCTCTGGGCGTGGATGATTTGTTGCCATTATAAAAAATAAATAAAATAAAATTTCTCATAAAAAAAGAGAAGAAATCAGATCATTTGTTTCACTTGTTTTTGGCATGAGATATGTAATACCTTCAGTGATCCATTCCAGGATTTTATTAGGATTATCTACCAGCATTGATAGTTTTTGCAAGGGTTTTATGGATTGATGTGAGATGATAGAGAGAGAAATTGGGCACCTTGTCATTTTCTGTGGATTTTGTTAAAGTTTGCTTAACATTATTTGTGGTTATATTTTCCCACTCTTGCAGAGGTATATCCAGAATTCGTTCTTCTTCACATTGGATCCATTCTGCATTTGGGTTATATTCCTTTGGGCTGATCCAAATATTCTCCTAAAATATCTGCCCATTGTCAATAGATGGTGGCTTTTCGACATGTATAGGTGCTTTTCAAATTTCCCTGTAAAATTTCTTAAGGTCCGTTTGGAATATTTTATTTTGGCGATAGAACCTACAATGTTTTTCGTATCGTCTCGTTCTCTGTGCCTTTAGCTGAAATTTCTGCTTCAGCATTTCCTTGATTGATGGAATGTCAATTAGGGATTTAATGTTATATTTCTGCTTGATCTTTTTGCACTTACACGTGGAAATATTAGGGTTTCTGGTGAGCTTCTCTAATATAGAAAGCTCACATCTGATTTGTTTTATTTCTTGTATCAGTTTTGTTTTCCAAGCTGGTTTCCCTATGTCTGTTAATTTTATTATTATTATTATTATTATTATTATTATTATTATTATTATTATTATTTCCTTGGGTTTCTTTTGTATACACATTTACTCCTGGATCTGAATCAGAGACCTATAGTCAGAAACGACATCATGACATTTTTTACATTGATCATTATTTGTACAAAAAAAAAAAAAAAAGAAAAGAAAAGAGAAAAAAACAAGATCATACACATTTTACATAGATAAAGCCCTTCGTAAGGCATGAGATGTACTTGTGAGTACAATTTTTTTAAAATTTCTTTAAGCCTTGTGCTACCAGGAATCCCATCAATGATTATATCGGAATCTTTTCCAAACAATCTGAGGGCTCCAACTACAACTGAAATCACTGATGACATCATTTTTGAGATTCACACTTCAAGAACCTTGTAATTTAATAGTTGTTTGAAAATCTTCAAAGATATATTACAATCTGCAGGGACTGCCATATAAATAAGAAAGCAGATTTTGTTTTTGTGGCCTTTGATCACGATGTCCGTGCGATTAGCTTTGATTAGACTGTTTGAGCGTATTCTTAAGTCCATAAAATTGTTACAGGTCCTATCTCTGTAACCGGGTCTGGGTGGTGTTCATACCAATTCCTTGCAGTTTCCTTTCTGTAAAAGTTGTAGATTTTCCAATGCAGATATTGTTTTCTGTTGTTTTTGTTTCAGCATTTCTTTGATTGATGGAATTTTGATTAGGGAATTAATTTTATATTTCCGCTTGATCTTCTTGCAATTTAAATGGAAATATTAAAAGTCTGGTAAATGCTCATTGATGTGGACCCAAAGTTGGGACCACGGAAGGAAAAAACGGATCACGGATTAGAGGTAAGAAAGATATATTAACAGAAAGGTTACAAAGATAGTGTATAAGTTTATAAGCGGAGGTTATTAATATTGCTAGTGTCCAATATTAGTAGTCGTATGCGGGCTGATACTACGGTATTAGAATACACACACTCTCTCTCTCTTTTCCTCCTCTTCCCCTAGAGTATTATATTTTATACTTTATATAGACCTGGAAGAGTCCATGTTGTAGGTATGTTACGGTCTCAAAATACTCATCTAATATAGAAAGCTCACATCTTATTTCCTTTATTTCTCATCTCAGTTTTGCCTTTTAAGCTGGCTCTCTTTGTCTGTTAATATTTTTCATTGTCTTAACCCCAAATTCCCAGAAGCTGCTAAAGTTGTTGCATATATGACGTTGTTAACGTCTGTGATATTTCCCAAAACCATCCATTAACAGTGTTTCCTGAGCAAAACAGAGCTTTGCACAATGTGCTTATTGGACTTTGTCATATGAATTTTGACAAAAGCTGGTCTCATTATTATTATTCTTTTTTACCATTTCTGATGTGTACTCATTTCTTTCTGGATCCCGCTCAGGGACCTAAAAAAGAGATGGCATCATGGCATTTTTCACTGACAAAAAAAAAAAATTACATAGACAAAGCCCTTCTTAAGGTGTGGGCTGTACTCAATATAATAACAATTTTTGTATTTCTTTAAGAGGCATGGGCTTTTAATCCCTTCAATTAGTCTACTGGAATCTTTTCCAACTGATCATAGGGCTCCAACTACAACAGGGATTGTTGATGTATATTATTATTATCATTATTATTTTATTTCCTTTGATTTCTGATGTGTACTCATTTCTTTCTGGGTCCTGCCCAGGGACCTAAGGTTAGAAATAGCACTGTCACATTTACCACTGGAAAAAAAAAAATTTTACATAGACAAAGCCCTTCTTCTTATTCTTATTATTATTTAGTGAGAGACCAGTCTGCCAACAAAGTGACACTGGCGTATATATATATATATATATATATATATATATATATATATAACCATCATGGCACCAAGTTTAATAAAGATATACCAGGTACATGCATCACAGCCAAATGTGTACGATATGGTTGCAGGTATGGACAAAAGCAGCACAGGTTGGGCAAAGTCAGAAATACTTTTAAATGAAGTGACCCCGTTTACACAACAGGCATCCTCTGAGTGACAGTGTCTCCAAGTACATAGATGTGACTCCAATGTCACTTTGGTTGCCTCATCGCACAAACTTAAAAGAAAAAAAAAATAACCCTCTTGACACGTGACCATGATGCTTTCCCTACTACTCCCACTCATGAACAGCTATACACAGTGCAACATCTTCTAGGAGACATGCTCAGCTGCTTACGGTCAGGCAATTGAACAGGATATCTTCCCTAGCCTATCGTAATTCGCCAAGACCAAATATGTGCATTTTAACTTCTCCAATCAATTAAGCCATGAGAGCCATACCTGGCATGGCATTTATTATGATTGTTATTATTATTGTTTGAAACTTTCATCTAGACATCCAACAAATTTTGCTGGAGATCAATCTGACATACCAGCTACCCACAACCAGTGGATTGAGGTGGCCCATTTTCATCATGATTCAAGAACTCTTTGGCAGATGCAAACTTCTACAAGTGTCCAATCTTGACATTGACCTCAATCTTCTCCAGCCACCAGGAAAGTTTAGTGCTTCCGGCCAAATCAAACTGAAAACACCAGTCCTCATTTCAATCAGCTAAGTCAAGCATTGTTGAATCCTTAGATGGCAGGACTTGGGAACGTTGGGTACTGCATGTGACCTTCCAGAATATACTTTGGCTTTAAATAACTCATGAAGGGTTGATAAGCTGTGAAAATTTATCAATCAGTTACATTTTCTCATAAGAAAACAAAAAAATTTGCACATTCATGCTGGAAAATGGTGGTTTAAGTTGTGGTGTTTGTAAAAAAGATATAAGAAAAGACATATTCAAAGATACACAAATAGGAAATATTTCGTTTTGCTTTATATATATATATATATATATATATATATATATATATATATATATAATGATGAAATGGATTAAGTCTGATATTTATTAATATATTTTCTGTTTATACATTATTTTTATAGATGCAATTTATGTAAGTAAATGCTCTGTTAATACTGTTTAATTAAAAAATTAAACAGTGTTAATTACATTTACTGGCCTGACAATTGCATCTAGCATGAAACAGCCTGTCGCCTCTAAGTGTTGACTTCAATGTTCACTTATATATTTACACACGCTCTATCTCTGATATTGAGCACTTTATCCATAAATATAGCACACCTTAAGACTATATTTCTTATATATATAATTATTTTAGGATATGAAAACAAAAACTTTAAAAATCACTACACAATTACAACTATGTTTCAACACTACATGTGTCGGCTCAGGCAATGGTAAACTACTAGTGAGTGAATGATTATTTTAATTTCACAAAACAGAATATTACTTCTTTTCTTGAGGAAAAAAAAAACAGAATTAAGAATAGGCTTGTGGGCTTTACCATGATTAACCAATTGATTGTAACTGACTTTTCTCATTTTACCAATGTATGAACCTTTGATGCACTTTATCAAAGCAAATGCAATTTTTTTTTGCTACATCTATTTATAAACTAAAGTAAAAATATTGTTAGATTTTCAAAATTTCAAAATGCCGAAAATATTC
This sequence comes from Acanthosepion pharaonis, assembly GCA_903632075.3. Lineage (NCBI taxonomy): Eukaryota > Metazoa > Mollusca > Cephalopoda > Sepiida > Sepiidae > Acanthosepion > Acanthosepion pharaonis. The sequence goes on along the minus strand of CAHIKZ030002411.1, from coordinate 412,000 downwards.
TCAGTGCTAACTGATTGTAAAGATAACTTATGGATGTAATTTGATACCAAATAACTGAATGCTAGTAAATGATTAATTTTATAATTTCTTATGGTTTTATTCATATTAATGTAATTATTAGTTATTATTTTATTTTAATTTAAAATAAATTATATAAATAAATATAGATAAAAATATGAACAAATAATTTAAAATAAATTTAAAATTTTAATTTAAAAGTAAATGTTTAATTTTTTATTTTCTTATTTGGTTTTATTCATTTTTTTATTTTTTTATATATTAATGTAATTATGAGTTATTATTTTATTTTAATTTTATGAATTATTTATATATTTATTTGTTTTAAATAATAGAAGGTTTTGAGGTAACTGTTTTCTTTTAATTTAAAAAAAAATATGCTCATGTATGTTGGCTTGGGAAAGGAATATTTCTTTTAGGAAAGGAAATATTTGAAGAAATCCAGGATTTCAGTTAAGATTTTTGTGGCACTCTCAAGAAATTTCCCTTTAAGTAATTTTCTCTTTTAATAAGTTTTTTGCGTCAGTTTTGTGGTTGAACCTATTTCTATATATGCATTATGCATTTAAGAAATTTTAATGTATAAGATCCTATTTGTGTTATCCTGCAGCCTGCATTTTTTCAAATATCTCCTTTCCTGAAAGAAATACTTCTTTCATAAACCAACATGCATGAAATACATGAAAATGTTTTGGTTGTTTTCCCTTATTTTTGTAAAAACTACTTTCCATGCATTCCATTAATACATATTATCTCGTTTTGAATATTTATTTTTTGTTGACCGAGTTTTTCACCCTAATTTTTGATTACCAACTATTTGGTTAAGGAAAACAATGCATAGGCTGAATCACTGTGAAGAAGGTGGTCTTTTCATTTTCCTTTGACAATAATTGGATTCCTTTCACATGAAGATGAAAAATATCCTTTATTTTGAGACCGGTTATCTAGAGGTACAATTTTTAATTATTTTTTCCCCCGTTAACAAAAAAAACGGATTTCATTGAAGGGACAAATGGTAAATCAAATACGGGCAGTTTTTCAATAAAAAAATGATAAACAGAGAACAAGAGAATGACCCTAGAATTATCGTTCTTCACTCATCTGAACTCGATCGATAAAAGTAAAAATTTTACAAATTTATGTCCAAATGAAAAATTGTTTGTTCATCTATCAATAATACAGACGGACATTTTTTTAAATATTTTTTTAACATTCAGTTCCTGCAGCTGGTTTTTTATTGTTTATATAAGGAATGTTGTCTTCATTTAATGAAAATAGTTTCAAGAACATTTAATGATAGCCAAATGTGACTTGTAGAGATTCGAGAATGTCTTCTCGGAAGGACGATTTAACGCCCCGATTTTTTTATAAAATGTTCAACGATTGAGGTCGAACGGTCGGTAATACTCATATGACAGTGTTTGACGTTCTTCTGTTGGCCTCTTAAATTAAAATAGACCGTTTCCATGATCACGTGATTATCTTATGACCACGTTAAACCTTCTGCCGGTAAAACTCACTTCCATGCGTCCTCGTCGCGACACTGGTACCACCCGTGTTTTGTTATTGGGCGTGGAAAGAATTGTTCCGGCGCTCTAACCGAATCACAAAAATTGTTGTTATCCTAAACTTGCTATACATTCGATTGGGGATCGTTGTATATCTAAATTACCATTGAAACACCTACTTTGAATTTGCACATCCAAATAAAATTGCTTAATTATCCGAACACCAAAGTTTTGGTCATTTTTGTTCTCATGCGACAAATTTGTCAGACGGTGCCAGCTCAAGAGATCCCAGAATTGCCGTATCAAGTAGAAGCAGGACCTTCAATGAAACGGTACAAATATACAAATAGTCTAGCCATTTAATTAAAATGTGTTCAGTAATTTGGAGAGTTCTCTTTTACATAACCGATTCCATTTAGAATATTCATGGCTAGAGAAGGTTATATTGTCACTTTTTCAAGGAATATTGTTTACTGAGGTGTATCAGTAAGTTATTCGAAAATTTAATTTCGAGTCGAGTTCAAATTTTTGCTAAGCTTGCTATGTTCATTTTCACAATATATTTTGGGAAAGGTATAAATCCACACCTTCCTATTTACTAAATAACAGGAAAGATCTAACGCCTCGAGGTAGTAATGACTATGATTTCAAAACCAACCTGAAGAGGGATGGGCTTGTCAGGTTATCTTACCCTGGATAAATCATTTTGATGGCTAGATTGCATGACCCTAATAAATTCATATGTTGTGACGGTTATTTGCTTAATAGTAGTCGTTTTTGTTTTAGCGAAGACATAATTGGATTTGGTTTATAAAATTAACAAAATAGTGCTGCCTAAACGAAAAAAATGGGACTTGGTGAATTGAATTAAAGGATAACAAGTTTAATTAAGCAGGAATGTCTGCTGAGGTTGACCATTTTTACAAGTGTTACTGAGATTACAGCCATGTCATTCATCTCTTTTTTTGCTTTTTATTACCTTGTCCATTTTAACCAGATATATATGATCTATAGATACAAGCAGAAGAAAGAACATCTATGAACTGAGAAGGATGGATTATTTCATATTTTATGTATCGAAATCTATCAGAACCAATCACATCAAAGTCTAAAAATACGTCTGTATATTGAAAAAAAGACGAGACTAAACAATATTGTAAAATGAATATAATAATATGAACCAAAAGAAAATAAAAAAAGTTATATATTGAGAAGTGTGAAAAACACTGAGGTATGCCTATGGTATACAATTCGACATTGTATAGCCTTTTTTCATTTACCTTTACCTTATTTTTAGTAAATGACAACATATTTTCTTTAATTTTAATGGATTTTAATTAAAATCTGACATTATTTTTATTGCGTTAATATTTAGGAGGATACATATTTGATTAAATATCCTGTTCTTTTCAAATTTACGTCCACCATTCTTGCATTTGTGAGTATTAATAAATAAAAAATATTTTCTGACAGGTTTAAGACCTGCGTCCTTCTGTTCTGGGCAGTACATTTGAGATCAATTAGAAGTTTGGGGGACCCCCGATATATCGTATGAAAGGATCTGGAAGCGAGCTCGTTCAACACGTCCTTCATTTCACAATTTGATAGGAACGATTGGATTAATCCAAATATTCGTGGCCCCTGGAGTTTTCGCAAAAACCTGTCGAATAACTTTATCTAGATCCACAGGGATGATATACAAATTTAATGATGGCTGTTAACATACTTCATTGGATTGGATAGATATTTTTTTCGATGAAATCCATGTTTGTCCGAAAAATTCCCCTGTTTCCAAGGTTGAATTCTAAATAATATGCATATATTTTCTACATTTAGTAGTAATAGAAAATGTTGATAGATTTTTCAACTTGAATACATGTACAGTAATTTGTTTTAATTCATAACTAATTATTAAAAAAATAAACTAAGGCATACTTCAATAAACAAAAAATTTTCAATAGAATGCCAGGGAATTGTTTAATTTTTAATTGATTCATTTTCTGCGGCTTATCAACCCATTGCAGGTTATTTAAAGCCAGAAAATAGTTTTAGAATGTAAGAATTTTAGTTTTTAGAGATAATAATGATTTAGTAATACAAGTTTTACTAATTAACCCATAGCTGGGGGAGAAAAGGTGGATTCATCCCTAATCAGAATTTGATAAACGACCAAGAAATTATAATATGGATACAAATTGGGGGATCAATTCTCTATTATAATCAATATATAAACTGATCTCTCACATTGTGGCCACGGTAATTTCTATGCATTTATATTCCAAGGAATGTAAATAAATCTAAATGACATGACTGTGTAGCTAATCAGTATTTGATTGATTGATTGGCTTGTATTCTACGGCTTATCAACCCTTTGGAGCCAGAAAATATTTTTAGATTCTAAGAATTTTATTTTTGGAGATAATTGTTTAGTGATCCAAGTCTTACTGATTAACCCATAGATAGGGGAAGAAGAAGGAAATTCATACATTTCCCAAGGGTATTTGCGTGTTAGCGAATATAATTAACCCAACTGGAATTGAAACTTTACTCTCCGATTAACAAATTTAATAGTGACAGAAAATGTTGGTGGATTTTTCATCTTGAATACATGTATAGTAATTTGTTTTCATTCATAACTAATTATTAAATAAATAAATAAACTAAAGCATACTTCAATAAATTGTTGTAGAATGCCTACAGACGATAATTGGTATGTCTCCATTCATATAAATACAGTTAGTAAATACTGTATGTTGGTCTGCAGTTGGAGATTCATTGTGGAATTCACTTGACTCACTTCTAGCAGTTGAATACTTCTTCTACGCGCCGCTGACGAATCTTATATGTGTTGTTCTTGTCTTAAGTATTCTCCTTTGTGCAATTATTCTATTCAGTAACCTTCCCTAGTTTACAACATAAACAAAAAATGTTCAATAGAATGCCAGGGTATTGTTTGATTTTTTTTTTAATTGAACCCTTTTCTATGACTTATCAGCCCCTTGCAGGTTATTTAAAGTCAGAAAGTATTTTTAGATTTTTTTTTTTTTTTGAGATGATAATGGTTTAGTGATACAACTAATTAACCCATAGCTGGAGGGGAGAAGAGGTGGATTCATATTTTTTTCAAGGATATTTGTGCAAAAGGGAATATAATGAACTTTGCACAAATAGAACTTTGCTCTCCGATTAACAATTCAGAGCCTTTATCTTTATACCACGACACATCCAAACTTACAGCACCAGAAATTCCCAAGTCGTCACTTGTGTAGGTACTGACCAGGATATTATAATTCAATAAACAAAAAGTTCAGTAAAAGGCCAGGGTGTTTAAATTGATTTTTCCCTTCCCCTCCTGAATTCTGGATATTCACCCCTGGGAGGAATTCTCCCCTGGTTTAGAACACGTGTCTTATTCGACGTTGCCAGTAGGTCTAATGTCATGAGTTTTATTGGGTTTCTCTAGCCTTAACTCCATCGGATACAAATTTTAAGTCAGATGCTCCATCACAAAAATATTTAAGTTTTTTGGGATTTTTTTTCAATTTTTAATCAGGATCTTTTTTTTTTTTCAATATTTGATTGTTTTTTTTTCTTTTTTTTAATCATTGACAATTTTTAATCAGGATCTTTTTTTTTTTCAATATTTGATTGTTTTTTTTGTTTTTTTTTTTAAATTATTGACAATTTTTAATCAGTATCTTTGTTTTTTTTGTTTTTTTAATATTTGATTGTTTATTTCTTTTTTTTTAATCATTGACAATTTTTAATCAGGATGTTTTTTTTTTTTTTTTTTTTTATATTTTTTACTAAAAATAAAATTATCTTCGATGAAACATTCGTATAACATTACTTTATAGAAAAGTATCATTCCCTGTTGACTGACAGAGTAGTGTAAGAGGCTCTCCTGTGATAATGAGGCTAATTGCAATCCAACCTCTCATATAACCCACCAAATTTTATGTATCTTTTTATTTTTTTATTTTTTTAAGAACCCATTTCAGTATCAGAATATTATATATATATATATATATATATATATATATATATATATATATATATTTTTTTTTTTTTTTTGATAGTATGTTCCTCCTCCAACACCAACACCCAGTGGATACCCAGTGATTTACAATCCAGTGAGTATTTTTTATAATTTTTTATTAGTCATTTTGGTCGGTGGGGCATCAGAATACGCCGACTGCCCCCCCTGCAGAGGGTAAAAACTGTCCCTCAATGGGGCCACCTGTTGGCCGTGGGTGGCGACCCGTAATGTCTGGGGACGGGATCCTGGTGGTTGAGCAGGTTGTAACCCAGGTGTAAAGCGGTCACAATCTTGTAACACACCACTTTGGCCCTTACCTGGGCTAGACGGGCGGTCGGAGGGGCCCGATCCGATCAATCGGCTGGTCATGTCAAGCCCCATCATATATAATCCAACCCAAACCTATAACTGACACTCCTCTTCCCAACCAAAACTAACACTTAACCCTAAATATGTGATGGAAGGCGGTGGCTGAGGGTCAATCAATTTGGGGGAAAAAAGATCTGACACACTTGCTAAACCTTCACAGCCGTAATACTTGGAAAACGGAAACAAAGGAACATGCGTGCTCAAAGACTCCTCCCAAAAAGAGTATATCATTCACGTAGCCCCGACATGGCAAGGCGAATGGGTTTCCCCCTGACCTGTCCCAATCTGGACTCCGTGGTGGGTAGGGAGCGAGAATGATGAACAAAAATAAAAACAATCAATGGAAAAAAAAAATCTTCCAAGAGACCACATGTGGATAACGACTCAGAAACAGAGAATGAAAGTGAAAACTTCCACGGTTTATTGTACTCGAAGCAATAAGCCAAAAATCATTATCAGAAATTTCTCCGTTTAAAATACAAAAAGCAATAACAAATATCATAATACCAAAAAAGGTTAAAAATTACAAAATGGAACAATACTAATAGAAGTAGAAAAAAAAAATATATGCGGACACATTGAATCAGACAAAAAAAAAAACTACAAGAGATAGAAATAAAAACCTACCCACACCAAACCCTAAATTACTCAAAGGGAGTAGTAAAAAAAAAAGGAGCTCTCCTTGTGCACTCTAGAGGAAATAAAAATAGAACTCCAAACTCAAGGAGTTACAAATGTTAAAAGAATAACAATTAAAAAAAATGGAGCTGAGATACAAACTAATACCTACATTATAACGTTCAACTCCCCCAAATTCCAACTTCAATAAAAATTGGATATGAAAGTATAAAAAGTAGAACAATATGTACCAAACCCTCTACAATGCTATAAATGCCACAAATTTGGGCATCACAGAGATTCCTGTAGAAATAAAAAAATATGGGAAATGTAGTGAGAAGGAACCAGAACACAAAGAAGAGAACTGCCCAAATGAGAGCCTATGCTCAAACTGTTTGGGAAACCACTCTGCCCTCTCAAAACAATGCAATATATATAAACAGGAGAAAGAAATAATTAGAATAAAATACAAAAAAAATATATCTTACATAGAAGCACGAAAGGAAGTTATAAATAATATAAAAGAAAACACATATGCTTCCATGGCACAAAAAAGCAAATAAAATAAACAATGAAGATAAAATAAAAGGTTCAATTGAAATAACAAATCTATGTAAGGAATTAAAAGCTTTCCTTGAAGAATTAAAAACCTTTTTAACCGAACTTAAATCGGATCAAAATAAAACTCAACAACCCAGATCAAATGGAATAAACCCAGAAGGAGGCAAAAAACTTTGGAAAGAAAACACAGAACAAAACTCCAGCGAACCCTCTTCTTTCCAAACCCAAACTAAGAAAATGAAAAATAAACAAAAAAAAAAAAAAAGTGACAACAGAGCAAGAAAGCACTCGATCAAGATCTAACTCAAAATCGAGAATCAGTATATCAAATGAAAATAAATTTGAACCTATGGAATATATAGAAATAGAAGAAAAGATAATAAACAAAATTCAAAACAAAATCAAAAATCTGATCGAAGGACACCACAAGCAGTTGAAGACAAAGCTTCTAAAAACTCAAGAGATGGAAAAAAAAATTGGAGGGACAAATGATACCAACCTAGTAGGTAACTTTACTCCCAAAAAATGAAAATATAATCATGGCACATAAGATCCTGCAATGGAACTGTCGTGGAATAAAATCAAATTACAATGACCTACTCATACTTATGTCACTACTGTATCCAGCCGTCATCTGCTTACAGGAAACTTTTTTACAAGAAAATACCAACTTAAAAATTAAAAATTATAAACAATACCACTATAATCACAATACAGGACATAGAGCTAATGGAGGAGTGTCAATATTGATCAGAAATGACATACCGCAAAGTAAAGTACACATTAAAACTAAATTACAAGCAATAGCAACACAAGTGACACTAGATAAAACCATCACAATTCTTTCCATTTATATACCCCCACAGGAACCAATAAACACAACAGAAATAAACAACTTGATGGAGCAACTTCCCAAACCCAGAATCTTACTAGGAGACTTTAACAGTCATAATCCTATATGGAATAGCAAAAAGCTAGATACTAAAGGTAAAATATTAGAAGAAATAATTAACACCCATAACTTATGTCTATTAAATCATAAATCCTCAACCTACCTTAATCCCTCCAATGGAACAGAATCATCAATAGACTTAAGTATAAGCGATCCAGAAATTTGTATGGATTATACATGGAAAACACATAGTGACACATGTGGCAGTGATCATTACCCGATCATACTAGAAAATCAAAAGCCTGCCAAGGAAGAAAAGATAGGCCCCGTCAGATGGAAACTGAAAAGAGCCAACTGGGAGGGTTTCAAAAACAAATGTAAACAAGTACTGATACAGTCAAAGGACACAGACAACTCGGTAGAATACTTTACCAAAACATTAATAACCATTGCCTCAGAAAATATACCAAAAAAAATATGCAAAATAATTATAAAAAAAAACTAAACCCTGGTTTGACAAAAACTGCCAAAAAGCAGTCAGAAACCGGGAAGCAGCATTACGAAAATTCAAGAAGGAACCCACAACCCAAAATTTGATTGAAATGAAGAAACTCAAAGCAGTAGCACGGAAAACTGTAAAAAAAGAAGCCAAAAGGGAATGTTGGAAAAAATATGTAAACAGCCTAAATACACATTCTAAAACCAAGACAATATGGGAAATGATGAGGAAAATAGCTGGAAAAAATCAAATACACCCAATAATACATCTTAAAAGGACAACACTAAAGCAACTAGCAAAAGAGAGATAGCAAACCTACTAGCAGAGACATTTGCAGAAAACTCTAAAATGAGCAAAAATCAAAACCTACAAAAGTGTAAACAAAAAGATATAAATAACCAACTAAATTTTTCATCTAAAAATACAGAAGCCTACAACAACCTATTCACTGAAGCGGAACTAATAGAAGCCATAAAAAAATCCCATAATACAGCAGTAGGCCCAGACCAAATCCACTATGAATTTATTAAACAACTACCACAAGAATCGCTGAAATACCTTTTGAATATTTTTAACAATATTTGGACTACTGGGAAATTTCCCAAAATATGGAGAGAATCTGTAATTATTCCCATACTCAAAGAAGGAAAAGAGGGAAACAACCCACAAAGTTACCGACCAATAGCATTAACAAGCTGTCTATGTAAGACAATGGAGCGAATGGTCAACGCCAGATTGAGTTGGTTTCTAGAAGAAGGAAAACACATATCAGAATATCAATGTGGATATAATAAAGGAAGAAGTACAATAGATCACATAATAAGACTAGAAACAGCCATAAGAGAGGCCAATTTAAACAAACAACATCTAATAGCCATATTTTTTTTGATATAGAAAAAGCATTTGATCAAACCTGGAAACATGGTATAATGAAAGATCTGCATAAACTAGGATTAAGAGGTCGACTACCAAACTTCGTAAAAGGATTTTTAACAGATAGACTCTTCCAAGTACAAATAGATACTACACGTTCTGATTATCAAAAAGCAAGAAGAGGGAGTACCACAGGAAGTGTACTCTCCCCTACACTTTTCAAAATAAAAATAAATGACATAATAAAAAACATCAAATCAGGAATACACTGTAGCCTTTATGTTGATGATTTTACAATATATTACAGATCAAGAAACCTCAACACAGCAGAAAGACAACTTCAACAATGTTTACATCAAATAAACAAATGGACACTCGAAAACGGTTTTAAAATATCAAAAACGAAGACAAAATCTGTACACTTCTGCCAAATGAAAAAATTACACAATAACCCAACTCTAAAACTAGGAAATGAAGAAATACCAGTAGTTCAGCAATATAAATTTCTAGGAATGATCTTTGACAGCAAACTGACCTTCAGACCACATATCAATTACCTAAGAACAAAATGTTTTAAAGCTCTCCAACTACTGCGAACAGTAGCCCATACAGAATGGGGAGCTAGCAAAGAAACCCTTCTTAAGCTTTATAGAACGTTGATCCGCTCCAAACTGGACTATGGCAGCATGGTCTACCAATCAACTAGAAAATCTTATCTAAAAACAATAAACACAATACATCATGAAGGCCTTCGGATAGCTCTAGGAGCCTATCCCACCTCACCTATAGAGAGTCTACATGTAGAGGCAAACGAACCCCCATTACAACTAAGAATGGAGAAACTAGCTACTCAATACTATCTAAAACTCTCTTCCTGTCCTTCTAACCCCACACACGATTGTGTAATTACACCAAATCACAAAGAGAAATTTAATCTTAACACAAATAAAATCAAAACATTGGGACTCCGGATGGAAGGAATCATCCAAGAAAATAATTTACCGTCTAATCAAATACTTAAAACCAACCAATCAAACATACCACCATGGATAATCAAAAATCCAAACATAATATTAAGTTTAAACAAATGATCAAAATCAAAAACACACCCCACAACATACATTGAAAAATTCTCAAAAAAAAAAAAATATCAAAACTATGAAAGTATTTACACAGATGGATCAAAAGACGAAGAAAAAAAAACAGGCAGCGCAGCAATAACAAAAAAACAATTATCAAAAAACGCTTGCCAAATGAAGCATCAATTTTCAGTGCAGAAGCCTACGCAATAAAACTAGCACTAAATTTCATATCAAAAAACAAAGAAAACTATATTATTTTCTCAGATTCATTATCTGTATTAACCTCCCTAAAAGGGAAAAGACTGGAAAATCCATTAATACAAAGTCTTCTATATAAACTACATTCAATGGAAAAAAGCAAAAATATCATCTTCTGCTGGATTCCTAGCCATGTTGGCATCCAAGGAGGAGATAAGGCAGATAATGCTGCTAAATCATCTTTAAAAATGACAATTGACGAAAATCTTCAAATTCCATATACAGACTTAAAATCTAAAATATATAAATACATAAGAAACAAATGGCAAAATCTATGGAAAAACCAAACCGAAATAAATTATTTCAAATTAAACCTAAAATAGGAAAATGGGGAAATGATCTTGGAAATACTCGGAAAAAACAAGTTGTCATAACCAGAACACATATAGGACACACATATTTAACTCATTCTCACATATTAAAAAAGACAAATCCACCAAAATGTAAATGTGGAAGCCTAATCACAATAAGACATATTCTATCAGAATGCAAAATCATAACTAGAATAAGACAGAAATATCTCAATGGAAAAGATTTAAAAGAAATATTCAAAAATACAGACACAGAAAAAATATACAGTTTTCTCAAGGAAATAAAAATCCTCAATAAAATATAAATAGTGTATATATATATATATATATATGCTTATAGACATATATATGCATCTATGAATGTAAACAGTAAAATACACAATCAGAAACGGTCACAAAAAGCAATCCCAAAAAATACAGAAAATTATGAAACCCAACAACCTTTCATCTTTTTATACAAAATAACCAACTTAAATTCATAAATTAATAAGGCTTCAATAAATTGACCCAAATAGGAGTTGACATGCCGTTAAACATCCATCAACATCCATCCATTTAGGGTTCATTTAACAAAAAACAGGGTACCTAAAATACACAAAATCAATATGCATAAATTGACCCAAATAGGAGTTGACATGCCTATTAGTTAAATCCAAAATCAGCTCCATAGGCAGATATACAATATGGTTGGCCCTGCCCTGGCGTCTAAAACTCTACAGTCACTTTCTCACAGACGTGTCATCGTCTCCCTGTCTGTTCTACAAATACTTCCATGGAAATTGCTCCGAGGAGCTGCATTCGCTGGTTCCCAGACGTCATGAGTTCCAGCGCCCTACGAGGCTGGCATCCTGCTCCCACCCCTTCACTGTCGAAACTCCTAAATGTAGCCGTCTCTTCTACTCTAATAGCTTCTTGTCTCGCGCCTCCCGCCTGTGGAACTCCCTTCCCTTCTCCTGTTTCCCTGTGAGCTATAATCTCCAGCTATTCAAGTGTAATGTCAATTGACATCTCCAGTTGCCTTAATTTATCCACTACCCTCATCCTTTCTTCTATCACTCCTCTCTGATCTTGCTATAAATTTTCTGTAACTCCTTGCGTCCTAGTGGCTTCCCGCCTTGCTTGGGGTGAAATGCTTAAAAAAAAAAAAAAAAAAAAAAGCCATGACCTACATTGTGCCTTTTCTTGAGGAGTAGCCATTTTTAAGGGTTCATTTAACAGTACCTTTTTCATCAACAGGGTACCATTAGTTGCACAAAGCTCATGAAGCTGGTACTCAATTTACAAGATCAATGTTTTCCTCAGGTGTTCTTGGTCACTCACTCCCCACTTTATGTGACTCTGTCTTTGTCTCCATAAATTGATGGATGTGACGGTGGATCTCATACAGACTTAGTTCTCTAATTTATTGAGACTGCGTATCTGATTTTGTTTCAATAAACCATGACACACATTGTGCCTTTTCTTGAGGAGTAGCCATTTTTTGGGTATCATTTTGCAGTAACTCTTTCATTAACAGGATGCCTGAAATACACAAATCCAATGTGATTAATAACTTCGATAACTAGTGAGTACATAGAACAAATCTGATTGCAATATCTCATCAATTGCCTTTGTAATATATGTTGTGAATTGTAAAGAGATTTTATGAACACCCTGTATATATAATTTTGTTTGGGAGTTAAAAAGACATCTCCAGCCTCGTAACAGAAATATATAAATTACAAACAAATTACATACAAGATACAACACAATAAGTGTAAACAAAATTGCTAACAGATTTTCGTATACATTTCAGAGAAAAATTGTATATTTTAAAAAAATTATACAGAGATAAAAAGTCTGTCTGTTTATCACCAACATAGAAAAGTTAACATCTTTCAGCTCAATCACCAATCACACCTTTGTAATTCTTTAAAACATATTGTATCAGTAATTGGCCATGGTTGAATGTAATTGGCAAAAATGCCCAACAAAGGGACTAAACAAAGTTTTCAATAAGCAATACTGAAAAAAAGAATGAACTGAGCAAAAATAATACTAAGAAAACAATATACCATATATACTCGTGTAATGCACAATCTCACATATCTTATGACCCCCAAATTTTTAATTATAAAAAGTGATGTTGTCATGTATCATGCGAGTTCCTTTTTTTGGAGAGATCAAATTACAATAGACTAACCACTTTTCCTCTATCTCTTTATCTCATCTTCTAGTTAAATAAGTTAAAAATGATTTTATCATGTATCTCGTGTATCATACGAGTTCCTTTTTTGGAGAGACCAAATTACAATAGACTAACCTCTTTTCCTCTATCTCTTTATCCCATCTTCTAGTTAAATAAGTTAAAAATGATTTTAACATGTATCTCGTGTATCAGGCCAGTTCCTTTTTTGGAGAGACCAAATTACAATAGACTAACCTCTTTTCCTCTATCTCTTTATCCCATCTTCTAGTTAAATAAGTTAAAAATGATTTTATCATGTATCTCGTGTATCATGCGAGTTCCTTTTTTGGAGAGACCAAATTACAATAGACTAACCTCTTTTCCTCTATCTCTTTATCCCATCTTCTAGTTAAATAAGTTAAAAATGATTTTATCATGTATCTCGTGTATCAGGCGAGTTCCTTTTTTGGAGAGACCAAATTACAATAGACTAACCTTTTTTCCTCTATCTCTTTATCCCATTTTCTAGTTAAATAAGTTAAAAAAGTAAAAGAGAATGATAAAAGTATTGTAGAAAGCATAGTTGGTAGTCTTGATCAGCTAAATATCTTATTAATGTAAACAATAGTAAAGATGCATATTCGCTATGTTTGTATTTTAGAATACGATACTTATACGCATTATTATTGGATACAGTTAAGTAAAACATTAGTTTTATCAAAATCATGTTTATTTTAAATACAGCTGTACTTTTTGACTACAGTAAATTGGATATATAGTTTGGTCAACGGCATGGCCAGTGCCAGCAGTATATATGCTAATTTTATATCTTGTGTATGATGCAACCTTCTTATATACAGTATATATATGCAAGACAAAAGTAGGCAAAGCAACAGTAATAGGCAAAAAGTTGCAATAGGCAAAAGAATGGTGTGAACATGCAGAAAGGATACATTCAAGTAGGTGTTGCATTCTAACTACAAGAAAGAACAAAATGGTGGATGAGACTAAGAATTTGTCTATATTATTGGCTAGGAAGAAATCCCAGCATGCATCTGTATGAATTGTGAATAAATTTGGGGTGGAGCAGGGGTTTCGTTTTTGCAGTCATTTTTTTGATTCATGTTGAGATTCCCAATCTCCCCAGTTTGTTTTATTTCTCCTCCTTTTTTTTTCGTCTCGACTGGGTCAGTCTTTGATTTTCCTGTTCCACTATATATTTCGTCCTTCTCTTTCCATGAGTGAGCGATCATCTTGATTTTGCTTATTAGCAGAATACAGCAGCCACTCTTATTTTTGTGGTGGGGGTGGATCCTAGTAACGTATTTTATTTTAGTTTGAATGTTTTGTTATATTTTAGTTTTGTTCATTGGGCTCACCACCTTCCCCTCATTTCATGCATTTAAATTTTTAGATATTTTCATAAGAAAATTGAAAAACCAAAAAAACATTTGGACATTATAAAATTTTTATATCATGGGCATCTCAATCCCAGTGAATATGTTGTATTGTGGAACATGGAGAACTGAATGATAATGGATGAGTTCTTGTGATTAAGCAAATTGTAATGAATGAATAAATTGTGAATCTGATTAGCTAGTTTTAGGATAGTAAATGTTGTCCAGCCTCTCCCCACTTCACCTTTGGCCTTGTACCAAAATTGTTTTTAACAAGACAATAAATAAATAAATGGAACCAACAAAAGAGTGTCCTGGGTATGATGGTAAACTACATCTGTGTCCTGAGTATGACGATAAACTACATCTACGTCCTGGGTATGACAATAAACTACATCCGCGTCCTGGGTATGGCGATAAACTACATCCAACAGCAAGGCCTCAGATAATGTTTTCGGAAAAATAATGTTACCAGCTATACGTTTTTGGAACAATAATGTTGCCAGCTATCCATTTTTGGTACAATAATGTTGCCAGCTATGCGTTTTTGAAACAATAATGTTGCCAGCTATGCATTTTTGAAACAATAATGTTGCCAGCTGTACGTTTTTGAAACAATAATGTTGCCAGCTATCTGTTTTGAAACAATAATGTTGCCAGCTATAAGTTTTTTGTAAAAAAATAATGTTGCCAGCTATTCATTTTTGAAACAATAATGTTGCCAGCTATACGTTTTTGAAACAATAATGTTGCCAGCTATACGTTTTTGACTTTTAAAGTCACTCAAAATCATTTTCGGCATAAAGTGACCACTAAGGTTGAGATGCCGTTAAACAAAACAATCAACAATGAAATGGAAATTCTTGACTTAAACAAAAAATACCTAGGATTATTTTGCAGTGTGCAAGCAAATAAGCTCTAGCTTACTAAAAATGTTCCATTCAAAATAGGCATTTAAAATTCATATAAACTGGATTTGGCATTAAATAACCCACAATGGTTGATATGCCATAAAACCCAAACAAACAAACAGACAAACCAACAAAAGAAGCACAGGTGATAGTCATATTTACAGCTTAGTCTCTACAAATAAATTCTACTACTATTTCACTGGTGAATGTCACATGTTTCCTTATAAGGAAATGTAGCAGAGACTTACGTTGGTAAACCTAAAGACCTAGAATCACATGTATGTTTTGCAATAAAGCGTGGAGATGGTGAATTGGCAAGCTTCGGACTGAAGGTGAATCTGGCAGCACTTCGTGTGGACAGAAGTGGTGTCGCTTGTAGCCAATTTGGCTGAGTGATGGCTGGGTCAGGTGCATAAAAGCACAGTATACTCATTCAAGAGGAGTCTTGTTTCTAAGGGGGAGTTGCGTTTTTAATCTCAAAGAATAGAGAATTGTAGATTTATTTTGCTGATTGGACCTATCAGACTTGCATATAGTTTTTTTTTTTTTTTGTGTGTGTGATTCTGACCAATTCTCACACAGAAAAAAGCTAATCTTGCTATTAACATTATCATTTTAAATAAGTTTGAGTGTATTGGCATTGACCACCTTTTTTTTAAAAATTACATCAGTATTTTCTTAAAATATGTGTTTGGGATGAGGTTCAGTACTGGACTGGTGAAAAGGAGTTGTAAGGAGTTAGGGATGCCTTACCCTAACTGCTTTGTTTTATTATTTTACCCTATGAAAGGCAATAGTGCCACTAAGATACAAGGGATTACTGGGAATGAAATAAAATGAGAAGAATTTAGGAGAAGGAACCAGAAACCCAATCTTAAACAGTAGTCAAGTCTACTCCTGTTCAAAAGATGAGGAAGGCATGTTAACCGGGCAATCTACTGTCTACTCCTTACTTACTTACTTACTTGATGCGGCATTCACCCTGGGCGGATTGAGCCGGCTTCTTCCTGTTGAGAGAAGAAGATTCTTGGGATAAATTACAGAAGTAGGGTACCCAGGCCTTCTCGGATAACGTTCTTGCTTGCCGCAGGGTTCCCACAGATGCAGAGACAGGAACGACCAGAAGCTGCCGGTTGCCGATGCAGACGCTCCTTGGATTTTCACCAGAGCCCTTGTTAGCCGGTTATCAGAAATGGTAACATATGCTATGCCAATGGTTAAATGATGCAAAATTAGGTAAAACAGGAAATTTGCAAATTTCAGCAAAAGAAGGGTAAATATTGCGAGCCTGGTTCATATGAATTGGGCCAACCTTGATTTGCTTTTTTAGTCCCCTCTAGACACAACAGGGTGGATTCCTGATTGACCCCATCACTAGTTAAGCTAAACTCTTTTTGGTATCTGTCTATATTTCTGAGATGAGGTATTATGTACACTATTTACATTATTTGGACTATTGTCCTCATCTTTGTCGCCATATGTATTACAGCATTTCGGCTGTTGTATGCTCCAGCCTTCTTCAGGATACATGGCACAGTGGATAAAGGTGTTAGTTAGATCCAATGACAGGACCCAAACAGTGTGATTTCAATACTTGGTTAAGGCAGTGGAGAACTTGGTGATGGGAATTAACAGGAGATAACTGATAACTGACATCAATTAGACATGGCACGTGGAACTAGAACAGTCTACCCCAGTGAGCAAAATAAAGGGTTCAGTTTGACATTCCAATCACCTGACGAAGGCTGGAGTGTACAACGCCTGAAACGTTGTAATAAATATGGCGACAAAGATGAGGACAATAGTCCGAATTATGTAAATAGTGTACATAATACCTCATCTCAGAAATATAGACAGATACTGAAGGCCGGTGTGTACAACGGCTGAAACATTGAAATAAATATAGCGACAAAGATGAGGACCATAGTCCAAATTATGTAAATAGTGTAAACTCTTTTTGTTCATCTATTTAATGTCAGTGATTGCCATTACTGGCCTGCTCCCAATGATTCTCTTTTGTTATGGTCCTCATCAAGATTCCCAATCTCCTCACCTGTTCGCATAAACTGTGCCTCTTATAACCTTGAGTGGAAAGAAGTTGCTTTTTTTTATCATTTCACCCCATGCAAGGCAATAATGCCACTAAGATGCAAAGAGTTACCGGGAGTCTAAGAGAATGAGAATGTGATGATTTACCACGGAGCTCGAAATGTGTGCGAACGTGTCTTGCTTGCATGACAAATCCAAAAGGAAATATGATTGCTGTCGGGGATGCGATTCGTGCGCGCCAGTCTCGTCCAAAACGAGATTGTACCAGTACACATGAAAATTTGAGCAGTGTCAGACTAGTATAAAAAGGCGAGGCGCCAGTGGCACAGGAGAAGACGTGTCATTTTCGGCGGACTTTGTGAAACAGAGTCGGACGTGCGAATAGACTAGCAGACCAAGAGGCGATTGAAGTAGGCACGTTTGATTTGGGTGTCTGTTTCACGACTGCCCGGTGTAACAGCCGAGAAAAGGAGTCTCGCAATTCATTTCTTTGAAGCGACCTACAGCGAAGAAGAACAGGTGGTTTTGCCAGCGAACCCTCTCGTCACTTTTTTGTTTTTCTCTCTTCTTTTTGCTACAGAGAAGACTTTAGGGAAAGGAACTGGGAACCCAATCCTCAATAGTAATCAAGGGGTAAACCTCTTCTCCTGTTCAAAAGATGAGGAAGACATGTTAACTAGGCCAAAGGTGAACCATACTCTTATTTCTGGCAACATATGCTCTGCCAATGGGTGAATGATGCAACATTATGCAAAACAAGAAGAAAATTTGCTATGATTATATGTTAAAATACCTTTATGTTATGATATTTAAAAAAAATTAAATTTTTTTTCTATTTATTTTAGTCCATCCCATTCAATATGCTTATTCCAGGAGGAATCTACCCACAAAAAGTAATCCAGATAAGTGGATTTCCCAAGAGTTACAATCCAAGCAGGTAAGCATCTGGTTGATATTAATTAAGGTGTCCATGAAAAAAAAAAAATGACCAAATTTCAAGCATCATCATTGACATTTGATATGTTCTATAATTTTGTAAAGAGTTCCCACTCGATTTACCAATTCTACTGCATTCTTTTTCAAGGTCTTTTAATTACATTATCCTTATTATTAATTTCACTCAAAGTTGTTTTACGTTGCCATAGCAGGATATGACAACACATCTATGAAATTCAAACAAATTTAAAGTCAGGGATCAGAATCACCTTAAATGGCAGGATAAACTTTTTGTTAAGCAAAGGAAGTCACATACAGGGTGATAAAAGTTAAATAGACTTGTTCGGAATTCCCTGTAGGTTATCCAGATTGATATATGCTTGATGAAGGCAGGAGGGCACAATGGTTGAAACGTGATAAAAACAACAAAAATAAGAACAATAGTTTGAATATGAATAGTGTCAATAAATTTGAGTATATTACACTATCCATAAATAATGATCAATTTCAAACAGTACAAATGATATTTTATATATCATACTTATTATAAAACCCAGGTTGTGTGTGTGTGTGTGTGTCTGTTCGTTTATATATTGGATCGGATTTCCTACATTTTTCAACCGATTTCAACAAAACTTCACAGGACTATATAAAATTACCTTGCGGTGGTTCTGACAGTGCCAAAAATTGGGAAAATACAATTGTTTTTATACAAAATCATTTTGAAAGCATGATTAAGAGGCATCGCTGTCACAGAATGAAAGGGGGACAACTCATATCGAGTTATACTTAATATAAAACCCAGGTTGTTTGTGCGTGTGTGTGTGTGTTCGTTTATATATGGGATTGGATTTCAACAAAACTTCACTTTTTTTTTGGCAGTTAGTGTTTCTTATTTTCTTGCACACTTTTTTCTTTATTTTTACATTCAGAATGCTTTAAAAATTCCATTTATAAGACAATTGTGTATAATAAAATTCTATTTAATCGGTAGACTCATAACGATTGAAAACAATGTTTTTGTTTGAGTTTGGGTTTGACCAATTCATAAAAAAAAAAAAAAAAAAAAACTAATTAAGGCAAGCGTGTCCATCAACCTTAAACAATAATCTTTGTCAGTTTTATTTTTCAGTCTTTTATGATGGTCGATACTTGATCTGTCTCTTACTGTAACATCACTAAAAACGCTGGGTTCTACTGCTAGTGTATATATATATATATATATATATATATATATATATATATATATATATATATATATATATATAATGATGAATACCATATCCTTAAAAATCTATTTGGTCAGGCGATAATTTATTTTGTAGATTTCAGATGTCTATCTCTTCAGTCCAGTTTTACAAAAATAAATGGAGTTCAGTTTATTCACAAACAAGGAAAATAAAAAAAGTTCAGGGGCAGATGCAATCTGCGCATTAAAGGAAAAATTATAATGGTAAATTATAGTGTAAAAATACTGATGAATTATTGAACCAATGGAATGAACTTATCTTCAATTGCAGACATAAGAACTGTTTTAAAATTCCCTAATAACATTAATTAATTTTGGAGACTATTATACTTGAAATGTTGTATATTTTTTATGGGTACTAACATGTATCCATACATACATTCACAGTGTTTTTATATATCTACTATCTATATTTCTCATGTTGTCTGTCTGTTGTGGGCGTTGTTACCTTGCCCAGGCCACATTTCTCACCCGATTTCATTGCGGTTTTCACCACAAGTTTGCAAATGGCTGCCTTAAGGACATGACGGAACCCGATTTTTCAGTTCGAACTCAGGTTCCGAAAAAATCGATAATGTTGTCTGTCTGTGTGTCTGTCGTGGGCGTTGTTACCTCGCCCAGGCTGCATTTCTCACCCGATTTCTATGTGGTTTTCACCACAAGTTTTCAAATGGCTGCCTTAAGGACATGACGCAGCCCGATTTTTCAGTTCGGACTCAGGTTCTGAAAAAATCGATAATCGAAAAAATCTGCTTACAGAAGGAATTACTGCATTTCAACCAAATTTGACACTCTCTTAGAGTCTACCTTTAGAAGTGTTGTCCAGAAGTTCCATGACCACGGACCCCTAAACAGCGTGGAAAATCGATAAAACCCAAAAGCCGATACGCCCAGATTGCACCTGAACCGCATGTCAGTTTTTAGTGAAAACCGATCGTATTTATGAGAAGGCCCTTGGGAGTCACCATGTGAAGTTTCAACTCTGAGCACCCCCCAAACAGAGTGCAAATAGACAATCGGACAACCCTTAAAAATGTTTTTCCGGTTGGGTATTTCCTAAATGCTAATTTAAGGTCACGCTGTATCTTTTGCTGGAAGAAACAGGTTATGCAAAGGCAGTGCTGTATGAGTTGTATGATTTTGAATCAAGCATGGGCAACATAGGGCCATGCTTCTAGTATATATATATATATATATATATATATATATATATATAAAAAAAAATTGAGTCCTTGAATAGTAGTAGCAAATGAAATATTATTTTTTATTTAATTAATTCATTTTTTTAATTAGTTTTACTTTAATTAATTATTTGTCAGAGAGAATATTCAATATTTTTTTTATTTTTCAGATTCACTGTCAACCTAAAATCTGCTTGTGAAGTTGCTCTCCATTTTGATGTTCGCTTTTCATTTGGAAGCTGCCATAATGTTGTCATTCGAAATTCTTTTATAAATGGAGATTGGGGAGAAGAAGAAGACAGTCAGGGATTGTTTCCATTTTGTCCTGGTGTTAGCTTTGATATGATGATACTTGTTGAACCCTATTGCTTTATGGTAAGTTTTCACGTCATCCAAAGGTTTCGCACTGATCACATTTATTCTATTCTTCTTGTAATGTCACTTCAGTATGTCAGTGATAATGGTCTGTCACAGCTTCCTCATTTATAAAATAAAATGAAGACATTTTGGAAGCCCCACATAGTGAAGGGGTGACTGTACAGACAGACATGAAATAAAATAAAAGGAAAACATTTTGACAGACAAACATAATGCTGGTGTGACTTGTACAGACAGACATATTAAATAAAATGAAAGCATTTTGGCAGACCCACATAGCTGAAGAGAGACTTGTACAGACAGACATGAAATAAAAATAAAATAAAAACATTTTGGTCAGTCCACATAGCTGAGAGGAGACTTGCACAGACAGACAGGTAAATATGAAATAAAATAAAAAAAAATATCTTTGTAGACCCACATAACTGAGACTTGCACAGACAAACATGAAATAAAATGAAGAAATTTCGGCAAGCCCACATAGCTGAGATGAAACTTGCACAGACAGACCAACATGAATATACAATATATATTTATTATATCTAATGGCCTGACCTGGGTGATTTCTATTTTATTTGCTGTGCACAATTTTTGTCCATGATAAAACTCTAACAAGAGAGAACTCGAAATCAGTTAAACATTTTTTTTAAGAAAGAAAAACATTATTAAGGAGCGAGAATAATAGAAGAGTAATCAGGAAGATAATAGATGACAATTGACATTGCATTTAAATTTTTGAAAATCAAAGATGTCTGGGAAGCATGAAGCCAGAAGAGAGTTCCACAAGCAAGAAGTGCTGAAAAAGAAACTGTAAGCATAAAACTTACGGTTACATCCAACCAATTCAACTTGTTGATAATCTAGTACTGCACTTAAATTCATAACAATTACCACAAAAATATTTATAGGGTGTACACGGCGGCAATTGTATAACTGCACCCCAAGTATACATGCACCTCACTGTCTATAAATGTCTGCCTGTATCCCCACTTGCATACATCATCCATTGGCATACTAAGCTACTCCCCCCCCCCGCCTCATCTTTTTACGGAATGTCCTTCACAATTTGTGTGTCATATGTAATTCATATGGCAAATTTGAAAAGCACCAGACAAAAAACCAGGGAGTTATGACCAAAAAACAAGCTTTTTGAACAGTTTTTTGTGTTTTTTTTTCATTATACGTGGGGAAGTGAGCAGAAGTAAAACCACACTATCTTATTTCTTGCATGATGGCAAATTTTTTGCGACATGTTTGAAGAAAATCAGATAAAAAAATGTTGTTCAAGTTTCTATGACATGAAAATTTTTTTTCTTAAAGTAAAAGTCTAATAGAACAAGAATCTGTTTTTCATTTTTTGGAGTACAAAAAACCCTATTTTTTTCAGTTTTTTACAATTTTTGTGTGAAGCCAATGTTGCAGGAAAACTATCAAGCACTCTACATAAAATTTGTAACATCAGCTTTTTGCATTAAGTGCAATGAACATCACCTTATCCAGTAAAAACTGTGTTCACCTGTAACTTTGCCTTGGTTTTTGCAAAAAATTGTACCCACCTTCAGTTTTAGCAATTTCCTGTCAAACCAGATTTATCTATCTGTTATCTATTTATATATCAGGTTACAGTTTTAAAATTCATTCAGAACTGAATCCGCAGCTTTAGTGTTTATGGGTATCATATTTCTCAGGAATCATGATTACAAGGTAGTGTTGTTTTACATTTATGTCGAACGGATAGGTCGCAACTCTAATATTTTGTGAAATTTTTGGTAAAAAAAGTGAAACCTATCTGTGAATATATACAGAGTGTTTTTATTTCGAGACTTATCATGACCAAAATAAATTCACGGATTTGGGTGAAAACAATATGACCTCAGAATGATTTCCAAATCGGTGAAAATTTTTCATTTAATAGAGAGTTGTGCTTAGTTTAATTTGTAATGTATATTGTCATGGTCCTTACCTAGATCAACAGAATGAACTCTTCCTAACGCTATATATACTACACCTCTCAAGAGAGACGAACGGTATTGGGACGGTATTAAATCAAGTTGAGCTGATAGTAGTTCACTCCAAACCAGTCTGACAGTCATACTGACACCTTCCACTTGTATTATTTTTCATGTAATATATTCTTTGTTATTTCTACTCTTGTGTTTCGTGTTGTTCTTCCATGGTCCTAACCTTGTACCGTAACATATATAAATGTAGGTATAAAAAGCAAATGTTGGTAAGATAGTGGGGGTCCCAAAGCATAGACTGAGACCCCCTATCAGGCTTGGCTAACTCCTGGTCAGGGGATTTGGGGATAGTATGCGCTATTCTTGGATGTGACAACATCGGGAATTAGAAATGTCTTCCAAGGATGGTAGCAAGCAACTGGTTATTTTCTGGGCAATATATATAATCCTCTGGAGGGCTCTCTTGTCTGCTTCTGAGCAGCTTGTATACCAAACAGTGATGCAGTATGCTAGCACACTCTCAGAAGATCAGTGGTAGAAGGTCATCAGGTGTTTCCTTGGTAAATCATTTCTTCTGAGAAAAAAAAAATTATATTCATATCCAGCATTTAATTTTGCTTTTAATTTTTTTTTTTTTTTTTTCAGGTTGCTGTCAACAACCAACATTATTCAGCATTCAACCATCGGATAATGCCAATTTCCCGTGTGAATACGTTGGAAATAACAGGAGACGTTCAGATAAATATGGTTAAATTCTGAAGAAGAAAACCATTTCCTCTTCAGACAATCATTCCTAAATGACAATGCTTGTTCTCTAAAATAAGATCATCTAATATTCTTCTGACAAAACTAACAGAAAACACAAATACACACTATATATATATATATATATATATATATAAAATAAAAACAAAACCGTTGGTATATAATCTTCAAGACAAATACCTTCCACCCCCCCTGACCACTGACTCATGCATTTCGTCTGACTGAAACATTGAAATGGATAAATTCTGTATTAGTTTTTTTTAACTGTTTTTTTTTTTTTTTCAAACTTTTTTTTTCTTTTCAAATTTTTTTTAAAGCTTTCACAGTTAAATTTCTAACACAAACTCAGTCCACACCAAGGTTGTTAAGACAGACGATATGAAGTGATTTTGAATTTTATTATATATATATATATATATATATGTATGTAAGCAAATATATGGATATAAATCCGACAGTATGAAAGAAAAATACAGAAAAAAACAAAATTCTGAATATGCATTATTAATGTTAAAATAAAGTCGACAAATATACAAACCTGAATTTACTTTATAACGTGGAAGATTTCAAGCTTGGACGAGGGAATCTATTGATCAAGTAAAAAATGGAATTTTTATCGAACTGTTTTTTAGAACTGTTCCATCGTTTTTAAAATCACTTTTTATATTTACATTGTAACGGAAAAGACTTTCAAGCTTGTTGAAGATATAAGAACCAATTGATCACTACGTATTCCAACATCAACGGAAGAGATTTCTTTAATTGTTTATAAAAATTTTCATTCGACTTTTTGATATTTTAATTTTTTGGAAATCATCTTCGAATACGTCTTAACAACATCGGCCACGTGACGACTACGTGATCATATTTAAACAGAACGCTGATCTGTATAAAATTTCAGTTATCTGTCTGAATTAGTTGGGCTCTTATGTCCATCGTCTTTTGTGTTAAATTGTTATAAGTTATAATGTTAATTATGTTTAAATGAAAATGTCCATGAAGATGGTCTTAAATAGACCGAAACGTCCGACGTCGACTTTATTTTTTACATTAATAATGCATATTCAGAATTTTGTTTTTTCTGTATTTTTTCTTTTCATATATATATATATATATATATATATATATATATATATATATATATATATATAGAAAGACCAGTAAGATATATAATCCGGTGTTCTTATCAATATTTTTTTTTGTAATCCTTCTTATTAATATTTTTTTTTTTTTTTTTTATAATCTGGTATTCTTTTTATTTTTACACTATATATATATATATATATATATAATATGGTGGTTCATCCCAACTCCTTTTCTTTATTGTTTTTAAATTGCCATGACTTCCTGGGAAAGATAGCAGGAGAGGTGTTCCCATTACAATGAATATAGTTTTTAATTCAGAATAGTCCTTCCTCCACACTAGTTGCCATTCAAGGCTAGAGTTCCCAAGCTCCTCTACTATTTAACCAATTCATGTTGTGTGGGGATGGAGAAAAGAAAATATTTGTATGAAATCGATATTTCATTTTTATAAAGTTCAATAATAGATTTTCATCATTGGTCATTATTTCTTACTTATATATGTAAGACCTCCTTCAGTAGAATGTTTGACATGAAAATATTTTTTTTCTCTTAAAGTAAAAGGCTAATTGAACAAGAATCTGTTTTTCATTTTTTGTAGTTGTTTAAGCCACACTGATGTCAGTCAGTAGTGGGATTGCTTTTTTGTCAACAGTTGCAATCAAATTTGCTTAAAAAATAAACAAACTGAGTCATGAGTCGTTTATACAAAAAATATGAAATGTCATACAAGCCAAATATAGTTTTTAAGTGGGAGTTAGATCTCTTCTGTCATTGAACGGGCTTCAGGTTTATAGAAAAAGATTACCAAATTAAGTAAATGTTTTAATAATTCAATTCTACATGAGAATAACAAAATTATTTTAGATAAAAATTTGGGGTTTTATATTTTTAATTTTTCTAACAAAATAAGAAAATTTTTTTATGCATTATATATATATATATATATATATATATATATATATATATATATATATATATTTTTTGGCTAATTTTAAAAATTCAAAAAGGAAATAAAGCCACTTTATGACACAAGGCGTGACTAAGTATGAAAGAATATGAGAAAAAGAAAAACATTATTAAGGAGAGAGAACAATAAAAGAACAAGAATTAATAAGACAGAAGATAATGATTGACACTGAAATTAAATTTTTGAAGATACAAATTTACTGCACAAAAAGAAGCTGGACAAGATTTCCACAAGCGAGAAGTGTGAGAGAAGAAACTGTTAACATAGAACTTACGGTTACATATAGCAATTTCAACTCTAAAATAATGAAACCTATCTGGTAATCTAGTACTGTGCTTAAATTCATAAAGTTGAGGTACAAAAAAGGAAAGCTCATCAAAACAATTACGAAATTAATTGTGGATAAGTTCATGACAAGATGGAAGAACTTTTCTGCAACACATTTCATTTCAAGAAGGAATTTCTTCAGACTTATAACAGGTTTCTTGATGGAATCAGTTTTATATATAAAAAGGTGGTGGGAAAAATACCAAAAACATCAATTAATTGGTTTGGTGTTTCTGTTATATATTTAGAGATTCTTAAGAAAATCCAAAGAAGAATCTGCAATGTTATCTGTCCTGACCTGACATCTCAGCTTATGTCACTTTCCCACAACTGTAACATGGCTTCCCTGTGCCTTTTCTAAAAAAATATTTTCATGGTAATTGTTCTGATGTGCTTTTTTATTTGGTACCTTGACTTTATAAATTCAAGTACAGTAGTTGATTGGCAGCAAGATCTCATCATTTTACAGTTGAAATGGTTTGATGCAACTATAAGTTCTATGCTAACAGTTTCTTCTACATTTTGAGTTCTTAAACGGTGGAACTCTATTCCAGCCTCTTAATTCCTGTTCTTTTATTGGATGCTCTTCTTAACAATGTCTTTTTTAACAATACTTTCCCATCCAGTAATCCCTTGTGTCTTAGTGGCTTCAACAAAGTCTTTTACCGTATTGCTTTCCAAAATTAGTTTGTTTTCAATATATTTTTGTCTTAAGAAATTTATTTCACTTTTAAGTAGAACTGTATTCTTTATGTCAAAATTATCATCAGCTCCCCAATCTTATAGACAGGAGTAGAGGTTTATCCCATGTTTCCTCTTTAGGACTGGGTTTCCAGTTCTTTCTAAATTCAATTTCAACTGTATACTTCTAATGTCTCCATCTGAAATCTGAAATTCATATGATTATTGCTTGTCTAGTTCCTTCTAAAGTCTTCCTCTTCTCTTTCATTTCCAGTAGCCTCTTGCATCTTAGTGGTATTATCACCTTGTTTGGGGTGGATTGATTAAGAAAAGAAAGGCCTATTATGATGAATGACTAATGCATTGAGTTCATTGTTTAGTAAAATATACCCTTTATGTTCATATAGTCTTTTATTTAAGAGATCGCAACATCTATCAGAGAGATGAAATTTAAATTTTTATTATTGCATTATTCTAAAATTTTAACACATCAACAGATAGCTATTAATGTCAACAACTGAGCACAAATAGTTATTAATTTAAAAAAAAAAAAATTAGAAATTAATGTATAATATCCATAACTACATGTACAAGACTGTCGATTTTGATAAAAGTTAAAAAAGTAACCATCAATATGTAAAAAAAAATGCATGTATTGTCGGAAAAAAATTTTTTCCACAATATAGCTATTTGTGCTATATTTTAATGCTTATTACCTAAACAATAATAATAGTGAATAATTTTTTTTTAAACATTAAAGTATATTTCCCTAATAGCTGTCACAATCTGTAAATTCCTTTTTTAATTTTTTGGGATATATTTGTAAATTCTTTCTTCAGGTTTAATGTTTTTATTTTAATTTTATTCATTACATCTCTTTTCACTTTTCAATTAAAGATAAAATACCAATTGATTCTATAGCCAAGTAAAATAAAATCATCTTATTCTCTCAAAACTCACAGAAAAGTGTTCAAATACATACATACATGTATCCTCTGCTGTAAGAAAAACAGTGCTCAATGCTAAATAGTAGAGCTATTAAGTATATATTAATGAATATACATAATTACCCATACTGATAGTTAAACACAGAGTTTCATGCTTAGTGCAATAATAGGTACTAATTTGAATTTACACCATTTGGTTAATATTTCTGGGTCTCGCAAGATATGTTGTCATTTGGGTGAATTATTACTGTAGTTAAATATTTAATTGCACTATAATCTAATCTTGGATTTGAATTTAGGCTCAAACTTACATTTAAGTTTGAAAATAATAATTATTAAAAATTTTAATTTTCTAATTTTCACCTTTCTTTTTATTGGGACATTTTTACAGACTGTCTCACCTTTGTTTTTATTGGGACAACTTTTGCAGTTTGTTTCATAAATTCCAAATTCAGGCTAAAGGTTGCTGTTATATTTTTTGTGTTAATTAAATTTGCATATTATTTTTGAAGTAGCTATGACAAATTTTATATTAAGTTTAGATAAATTCTTCTTGATTTCAGTTGTGAGTGAGGTGGTATGTAGCATAATAAAAATATATGAACACGTATATCAAATATAGTATTATATTTTACAATAAAAAGATTCATGATGATTGAATGTAATATCTGTGAAACACTGAATGGAAACAAGATAAGTGTTATGGTAATTTACCCACACATGCATGGACTTACCCAGCTATAAATAGGAGCAGGAACTGCCTTTTAGAGAGGGAAGTTTCCAGCAGTCAGTTCTGACAGTTGGACTGAAAATTCTTGCTGTAACACTCTCATTTGTATATGTTTGTATTACTGTTTCTTTTGATATATTTGTTTAACTCAATTCCTCTCCTGCGTCTTTATTTCTGGCCCTAACAAAGCCACAACAATAAGTAAACATTTAATTGTATTCCTATAAATTTTCTTTTATTTCTTTATCTCAATATATAATTATATAACCTTTTAAAAGTTTCTATTCTTGAAATACCCTGGTCAACTCTGTCTTCTTTTTTTTTTACCTAAACTAATCTTTATCATTGCTTTATAAATATATCTTTGGTTTAGCTAACAGGTATTCTAATATGATGTACATTCATTATTCTATATGATTTTGATCGTTATTCTTTACTAATATCTTCATCTTCTTTGTTTCATGACCAAAGTGACATTTATTGCTACATGACATAGCAAGCACCCATGGTACAGAATGAAAATTGTAGTCTCATTTCAAAGTAATTTTTCCATTATCCCAATCGTTCCAAACTTTAATAATCCTTTCAACTGTTTCATTGTTGATGTTAGTAATTTACGTAGCTGGATAACTCTGGTACAAGGCTATGTTTTTGATATGATCATGTAATACACCATAGTGACAGACTGGTCGGTAACATGTTTGTTTAATAATTTTCCTATAGTGAGCATTTTCCAATGACTTTATTATATTATCTATTGTCTATACTGGGGTGGAGGAAGCCCACATTATATGTAAAAATAGCATTAATTATTACTTTCAAAAATATATATATATATATATATATATATATATATATATATATATATATATATATATATTTGTTTGAAGCATTGTAAAACTTTAATGGAAATTGGAAATAAAACTGATATAAAAATTTGAAAATGTTTATTTCATGTTTGCTTCTCAAAAATGTGTGAAACAGAATTGAAACATTTGGGAATTGGTGACAATATATGTAACAAGGAATTTCTTTCAGATATTATGTTGAAGGCAGTGAAAGCAATGGTTGTTCTGGAGCAGCTGAGACAAGTTAATATGTTGATGAAGGCAGTGAAAATAATGATTATCTTGTTGATTTGATGAGATATTTTTAAAAAAAAAATATTTTCTTGTGTTTTTTTATTTCAATGAATTCAATTAGTGATTAAAGAAATTCAAATATATTGATAATAAATGGAATCAAAATATATGATTTTCCTGGAGCAATTTGATTTAATGTTTTTTCCATTTTTTTTTCCAATTAGTCATTTTTTTGACCGGTTAAAAATTGTTCTTTTCTTTCTTTTTTTTTCTCACTGAAAAAGAAGAAATCTATCTTCCCTTCCATCTTTATCTTTTTTCTTTCAGAAAAATGAAATTAAAACTGTAAGAAAAACATTCCCTTTTGGAATAATTAAAATCCACCATTATTTATGAAAGGTATTAACAGGAGACATAATATATTTTTAATTTAAAAAAAAAAAATTTTTTTTGTATGTTTTTTTTTATTTATGACAATTGAAATTTTAAAAAAAAATTTAAAAAAAAAAGAATTCTTCAAAAATAAATTTTTTTCATTTTTTCTTAAATATAAAAAAATTTAAAAATTTCAATTATATGTTTATTGTTTTTTCAATTTGTTTTGGAAAAAAAAATATTTTTGCCAAATTTATTTAAATTTTTTTTAAAATTTTTTTAAATTTTTTAATTAACAGATTTTAAAAGAAAAAAAAAAAAAGATTTAAATAGTTTTTAAAAAATTCAGAAAATATTTTTTATTTTATTTAAAGATTTAAAAAAATTTGAAATTTTTGAAATTCATTTTGACATATTATAACAGAATCAAATTATTCTAATCAATAAAATATAAAGATTTTAATTTTGTATATAAAATCATTTTTTCATTTTTAAAGAATTTAAATAAAAATTTTGAAAAAAAATAGTCATCTTATGTGAAAAATTATTTTGTCAACATTCAAAATTTTTCTTTTGATTTTTTTTTTTAAATTTCTTTTGGTTTAAATTATCAAAATTTTTTTTATTGTTTTTATTCATTTATAAAAATGAATTGGAATATATGATTGATGATATTTTTAAAATGATGATGAAAAGAATTGTTTTTTTTTAAAACAAAAAAAATATAAAAATATTTTTTTTTTCAAATAAAATATTTTTTAATTTGAAATTAAATAAACAATTTTTTTTTTTAACTATTTTGATTTTTTAAAATAAATAGAAAATTTTAAATAAGGAATTCATTAATTGGAACTTTTTTACATGTGATTTGAATTATGATGATTTTTTTATTTCTCTTGAAAACATCTTTAATTTTTTTTTTTTTGGATTTTTTTTTTTTATTTTCATTTATTTTTATAATTTTCTGTTTTCCTTTATATTTATTTTTTAAGGGGATAATTTGTATATATATATTGATTGAAATGTTTTTAAATATTAAATTGAAAAAAAATTTGAATAAAATTCATTTTTATTTTTTTTTTTTTTTTTTTTTTAATATTTTTTTTTTTTTTTATTTTTGGAATTAAAGTTTTCAAAATTTTTTTTTTTTTTTGATATTTTTTATTTTAAATTGAAATGAATCAATTTTTTTTGCAAAAATAATTTTTTAAAATTCAATTAAAAAACTTTTGGAAATTTATTTATTGATATAATTTTTTTTTGTTTTTTTTTTGCAGTTTTTTTTTTAAAATAAATAAACATTTTAAATTAAGCTTTGAAAAAGAAAAAAATTAAAAAAATTGATTTAACTTTTAAAATATATAAAAATTTTTAAATTTCTAAATTTATTTAATAAATTTAAAATATTCCTTTTTTTCATTTCAAAAAAACAAACATTTTAATTTTTTATTCAAAAATATTCATTGGGTTTGATATAAATTTTTTTTATCAATTTCATATATTAATTTTTAATTCTTTTTATTCTTTGTAAATTAAAAAGGAAATTTAAAAATAAAAAAAAAAGGCAAAAATTAATGAGATTCATTCTTTAAAGATATTTTTTTTAAATAATTTAATGTTTTTTCAAAAAAAAATAATTTATTTTATTTATTTTATTTAAATTTTTTTCTTTTTTTTTATCATAAATTTAATGATTTGTTTTACAAATAAAGGGTGTCAAATTAAAATTTTTTGTGTTGTAACAAAAAAAAAATTAATTGTTTTTAAATTTTGAATTTAAATTTTTGGTCAATTAGTTTTATCTTATTTTGAAAAAAATTTATATATTTTTATTTGAAAAATTAAATTATTTTGAAAATAATTTTTATAGATATATAATAAATGATTTTTTTTGCATTTTTTGAATTGTAAATTAAAAAATTTAATTAAAATTAATTTTGAAAACATTAAAATTTTTTTTTTTTGAAATTCAATAAAAAAAATTCATTTTATAAATTAATTTTATATTTTTTTAAATATATATTTCAAAAAATTCAATTATATAAAATATCTATATGTTTAATTTTATTAAATTTTTTTAAAAATTTTGAAGTTTTTTTTTTTTTTTTTTTATTCAAAAATTAATTTTAAAAAATGAAAAAAATAACTTTTTCAAAAGAAATTTAAATAATTTTGACTCATAATTTGATATGAATTTTTTTATTTCTATTTATTTATCAAAAATAAATAATATAAAATTATTTATATATAATTTTTATATATCTGTTTTAATATATATTTTATTTTTTTTTTTAATTCTTATAAAATGATATGAAAATAACTGAGAAATTGACTTTCAAATTTTAAAAAAAAAAAATAAAATTCACTAAAAAATTTTAAAAAATGATTTTAAAATGATTTTAAATTTTTTTTAATTTTTTTATTTGAAAAAATTAAATTTTTGTTATTTTTTTTTATTTTCTTTAATTTTAATTTATATATAAAAATTTTCAAAATGAAAAAATATATTTAAATAATTTTCAAATAAAAAGAAAATTTTGTTAATATATTTTATATAAATTTTTTGAAATTGATTTTAAAATAAATTGTAAAAAATTAAATTAATATTTTTTATATTATTAGATAAATTTATCTTTCACCAAATAATGTTTGTAAAAATTTTCCCTTCTGTTGGGCTTCAAAAATTTTTTTTTTTATTTTTTATATTTAAAAAATATATAAATATATAAATTAAAAAAAAAAATTTATATATATAAATTTTTTTTTATATTTATATTTATATATTTAAATTTAATTTTTTTTTTTTTTTAAATTAAAAAAAAATTTTTTATGAAATTTTTTTTTACATTTACAAATTAAAATAAAAATGATTATGTTAAGGTTTTTTTTCTTTTTTATTTGGAATAAAATTTATTTTGATATTTTAATAATTATAAATAAATAAAAAAATTTAAGATAAATATTTAATGTTTTATTTAAAAATTTAAATTTTTTAAAAATATTTAAAAAAATATTTTAAATTTGATAAAGAAAAAATTAAATGAAAATATAATATATATTTAAAAATAGTTTTAATTAATTTTTTTTAATAAAAATAAAATTTAATATGAATTATATATATATATATATATTTATAATATATATATAAAATTTATCAATTTTTTTTTATATTTTATAAATATATATTTATTTAAAATCATATTAATATTAAGATTTAATGTTAAAAAAAAATGAAAGGTTTTAAATTTTGAAAAAATGGGAGTTTTTAAAAAAAAAAATTTGTTTTTTAAATTTTCATATTTTGATTTTATAAAAAAAAAACTTTTCTTTTTTTTTGAATATTTTTCTAATTAAATTTAAAAAATTAAAAAAATAAAAAATTTTTTTACATTTATTTTTAAAATTTATTGCTTTTTGAAAAATGAAAAAATTTATTCTAATTTGTTTTTAAAAATTTTTTTTTTTATTTTTTGATTAAAATTCTAATGAACTTAAAAAAATTTATTTAGAGAAAGAAATTTTTTATTTAATAGCTTTATTTTGTCAATTAAAATTTTTATATAATAAATTGTCTTTAATTTTATTTTTTCATTTATTTGGAATTTTATTGTATAAATTTTATGTGTTAATCAAATTTAAAAATAATTTATTTTAAAAAATGATTATTTAATTTTTTTTTTAAATTTTTTTAAAAAAAAAAATGAAAAAAATTAAAAATGATAAAATTTAAATATAACATTATTTAAATTTTAATTTCAAATTTTTTGAATTGAAAAATTAAAAATTGAAATTTTTATTAAAACAATTTTTTTTTTTTCATTTTTTTTTTTTTTTTTATTTTTTAAATTTAATTTAAAAATAAAAATATTAAAATAAAAATATATTTTTTTTTTTTTTTTTTTTGCAATTTTTTTTTTTAACATATTTTTATATTTTGAAAACTGTTTTATAAAAATTGTAAATTTTTATTTGAAATTTTTATCCATATCTTTATATTTCTTATGAAATATTTTTTTGAAATTTAAATGTTTTTTTTTTTTAATTTAAATTTGAAAAAAATATTTTCTATAAATTGTTAAAACAAATGAAATCATAAAATTATGTAAATTTTTAATAATAAAATTTAATTTTTTAGATATTTTTATTTTTAAATTTTTCAATCCAAAATCTGTTTTTTTTTTAAAATTAAAATATAAATTTTGATTTTCAATTTACATATTTATATAAAATTTTATGTTTCAAATTGAAAAAATGAAAAAAATTTTTTTTTTTTTTTTAAAAAAATATTTTTTTTTTGAAATTTTTTTTAAAAAGAATTTTTTTATATAAATATTAAATGATATTAAAATAACCATATATATATATATATATATATATATATATATATATATATAGGGTGCAATGGATAAATTGTCATCTAAATTATGCAAAAATGAAAAATAACACTGACATCTCATTTTAACAGATATATTTACCAAAATTACACAAAAAATATCTTGAAATACTAAAGAGTAAATTTATTCAATAAAAACGCCATTGGCTTCAACCACAGCCTACAGACGACTTCAGAATCTTCTGCATCTCCTTGTTTAAGTTGGTGAATGCTGCCATAATCCTTGCCTTCAGTTCATCTTTGGTGTTACAAGGAGTTTTGTTGATCTCTCACTCAACTGCACCACACACATAATAATCAAGGGGGTTGCAGTCTGGGGAGTTGGGTAGCCAGATGTAAGGGGGTGATGTGGTCACAGAAATTTTCTGACAGCCATGACTGGGTTCTCCTGCTTGTGTGGCATGGTGCAGAGTCCTGTTGCCAGACATAGGGTCTTCCAGCAGCCACCCTCTTTGACCCAGGGCAGCACTACCTCCCTCAAGGCACTTGATGTAGGCCTCCATGTTGAGTCTGAGGCCCTCACCAACAAATTCATGGAGGCATTTTCTTTTCTCAGAATGATCAGAGTGAGTTTTCAGCTGCCAAACACCTTTGTAATCACCATTAGACTCATCCAACTCTTTTTTTCCAAATCCTCTGCACTGTCCTCAGATTGACACCCAAACACTTGAAATGTTTGTATTGGAGCTTCTGGTGAATGCCAAGCAGTACAGCATGCCATTTCCAAATTTCTGGCAGAGTGAATTGCATCATGGTGCTTTTTTCTCACAGATGGTGCCCAACTGACCCTACTATACTGTGCAGTTGACAAAATGCAAAAAAAAAAAAAAAAAAATGCATAAAAAAAAAAAAATATAAAAAAATGGCGACAATTTACCCATCATACCCTGTATATATATATATATATAATATATATTTATAATATTCATTTAATATATTTTTATAAATTTAAATTTTATAATAATGTTTTAAATATATTTTTTTTTATTTTAAATTTTTATAAGGTTTGAACTTATTAAAAAAATAAAATTTTGATAAATTAAAAAATCTATTTAGGTATATTTTTTTATGTTAATATAAAATATAGATTTTTCTAAATAATTAAAAATATTTGTTTTCAAATTTTTTTTTTAAAACATTAAATATTATTTTTTTTTATAATAAATATAATTTTGTAAAAAAATAAATTATTATTTTATAGTTAAAAATTGTTTATAAAAATTTATTTTATAAAATTTTTTCTTTTTAAACAAATTTTTAATAATTTTAAAAATTTTATTTTTTTATTGTGAATATTTTTGAAAATTAAATATTTTTGAAATAAAAATTTTTTTTTTTTTAAATAGATTAAAAAATTAAAATAATATTATTATTTTTTTAAAAAAAATAAAAAAAAAAAAACAAGATAATTAAATTGAATATGAAAAATTTTTATTTAAATTAAAAAAAAAAACATATAATATCTGTATTTTAATTTTTTTATTTTTATTAAATCTATTTTGTTAAATTTTTTTTAATATTATTTCTTTTATTAAAAATTTACATTTATAATTTATTGATATTTTTATATATTATTTTTATTTAAAATAATAAAAAGCATATATTTTTAATTTTGTTTTTTATTATTTAAAATTTAAATTTTTTTAAAATTAAAATTATTATTATTTCATTTAATTTATAAATTTTTTTTTTCTATTTATCATTGAATTAAAAAAAATGTTTTTGAAATTGAAATTTCAATGAAAATTTTTCATTTAATTCAAAATAATTTTTATTTTTAAAAAATCAAATAAAAATCTTTTTTGTTTTATATTCTTTTGACTATCTAATTTGTTTTTGATTTAATTGAATTTCTTTTTTAAAAAATTTTTTTTTTTTTAAAAATAACATTCTGAAATTCATCCATTTATTTAAATTTAAATTTAAAAAAATATTAATTTTTTTTTATCCATCATTTTAATGTATTTATTTTGGTTTTAAATTTTATTTTTTTTTTTATTTTTTTGCATATTCTGAAAAAGACCATTGAATTTTATTTTTTTTTAATTTTTAAAAAATTTTATATGGAAAGAATTTATTTTTTTATAAAAAAAAAATAATAAAAATGAAAATTTTTTTCATATGTTTTTTTTTAATATTGTCATTTTTAAAAATATAAAATTTTTTTTATCAAATTCTATTAAAAAAAATCTTTATAAAAATAAAATTCAAAAAATTTTTTTTTTTTTTTTAATATTTTTTCATTAAATTTTAAATTTTAAAAATAAACTAAAAATCCTTAAAATTTTTTAAAATGAAATATTTTGAATTTTTTTGAAATTTTTTTTTTCTTTTTTTAAAAATTTTTTGCATTATATTTTTTAATGACAAATTTAATATTTTATCAAAATAATATATTATATTTTTTTAATATAATTTTCTGAAATTTAATAAAAGAAATGAAATTGTTTCTTTAATTTTCCAATTTTTTTTTTTTTTTTAGGAATTTTTTTTTTTGTTTAAAATATTAAAAATTAATTTTTATTTTGTTTAAAAATAAAAAAAACTTCTCAAAAATTTATATAAATAAATTTCAATTTATAAATTAAAAAATTAAAAAAAAAAAACCTTTTAATTTTCATTTTCAAACTTGTTAAAAAATAAATTTAAATATTCTTAATTTGAAAAATTTTTTTATGTTTAAATAATTTTCAAATATTGAAAAAAATTGAATTCAAATTTTTTTAAAATTATTTTTTTAATTTAATATATAATTTTATTGTTTTTTAAAAATTTCTTTTTGAATTTAATATTTTTTAAATAAATTTTAAATAAATAAAATTATATCAAATTATTTAAGATAAAATTTTCAATTTTTTAAAATAAAAATTAATATAAATGAAAAATGTTAGTAATTTTTTTTTTTATTCTTTTTTTGTTTAAATAATTTTATAAAATCAGTTTTTTATTTATATTTATTTGTTTTTTTAATTTTGAATTTACATTAAAAAAAAATGATAAAATTGTTTTTTAACTTTAAAAAATATATATTCCAAAAAATCTCTTTGAAGATATTTTATGATATTTCTAAAAATATATTTATTTGTTTATTATTCTTTTGCTTATAAAAATATTTTAATGAAAATTTTCAAATGAAAAATGTAAAAATTATTAAAAATAGTAATATTTTTTCAAATTTTGTAATTTTCTTGTTGGTAAATGATTGTTAAAGAAATTTATTTATTTTATAAAATTTTTTTTATTTAATTTAAATATATGGCATTTATTATTTTGTTTTTTAATGTAAATAAAAAATTTTTTTTATATATAAAAATTGCTTTTTTTTTTTTAAATTTTATGATTTTACTTTAATATGTTTTATTTATTTTATAAATATTATATTTTTATTATAATTCTTTTCTTATTTATATTTATTTAATATTGGTATATATCTAAAATGTAAAATTTTTTTTTATAACAAAAATTTTTTATATTTTTTTTTTTTTTTTCTTTTATTATTTATAAATATATTTTAAATAAATAATATATTTATAATTAAATTTAAATTATATGAATTTTTATATAATATTTTGAATTTATTTATTTTTAATAAATTTTTAATTTTTTATCAATGTATATAAATATAATATAAATTTATTTGATATATATATAATTGTAGAAATATATATTTTTATTAAAAATATATTATGACTATATTTAACTTATTTATTTATTATATAAATATATATTTAAAATTTAAATAAATATATATTTAATTGTAAAAATTGATATATTTTAAAATTATTGAATGTATTTTTTTTTTAAAATATTTTTTATAAAAATTAATTTTTATATTTTTTATACTTGTATCATCCAATTTTTCTTTTTAACAATATATATATATAAAAATTTATATATATATATATATATATATATATATAAATATATATATATATTTGATAAATTATATTTTTAAATATATTTTTTTTTTATTTTAAATTTTTTAATATTTTTTTTAAAATTTTTTTTTTCAGTTCTTAAAAAAAAAATTTGAAAATTATGATATTTTTATATATAATTTATATGTCTATTTTTGTTTAATTGAAAAAAGAAAATTTATATTTATATATAAAATTATATATTTTTTTTATATATATATTAGTATATATTTCATATATTTATAAATATTTTTATTCTAATGATATATATATATATACCATATTAACTAATAAAATATATATTATATTATATATATATATTATTTTTATTTATATATAATATGATAATATTTTTTGATATAATATATTAATTTCATAAATATATTTTTTTTATGTAATAATGTTTTTATAAATTAATAATATATAATAGAAATATTAAGTATTTTTTAATATTATTAAAAAAATTTTAATTTAAATTTTTTGAATAATTTAATTTAAATTCTGTTGAATTTTATAGCATTAATTATTTAAATAAAAAAAATCAATATTTTTATTTTTTTATTTTTTTTGGAAAAATTATATTTTTTCCTTTTTTTTATGAACTTTGTATAAAATTCAAATTAAAAAAATTATACATAATATATAATTATTTAAATTTATTTTTTTTATTTTACAAAATATTTTAAATGAATATATATTTCACATTTGTATATATTTATATTGAACTATCATTTAAATTCAATAATCAAATAAAAATTTAATTTTTTTTTGTTTTTATATTTATATTGTATTAATTTAATTGGATATTTAAAAACTTTTTATTTGTATTTTATATAAATTGATTTTTTTTTTTTGAAGTTTATGATTGAAAATATCTAAAATCTTAAAATTTATTTAAAATAAAAAAATTTAATATAATATTTTGAGTATTTAAACAATGGAAAAAATTCAAATGAAAATTTATTTTTGAATGAATATATAAAAAAAATATTTTTTTAAAACAAAGGAAATGGTAGAATTTGTTTCAAATTTTTAAAATATAAAATTATAAACTAAATTTAAAATGATAAATAATCAATAGTAAATTTTTGATAATTAAAAAAAACAATTGTCTGGTAAATTATTCTTTTTTTTGATTTTTTATATTTTAAAAAAAAAAATATTAAAATCATTTAAAATTCATTTTTTAATTGATTAAATATTTTTTGCCCTTATGTTGAAATGATTTTTTTAAAATGAAACAATTAAAAAAATGGTTTATTTTTGGATTACTGTCTTTAGCAATATATGTTTACAAAAATATATATTAATTTGTTTTTTTTAAATATCTATTTATTTTAATTTTTAATATTAATATAATTCTTTTTTTTTAAATAAAAAAATCCTTAAAAAAAAATTTTTTATTTGTAAATATATATTTATATATATATATATATTTTTAAATATATATTATATATAATGTGTATATATATATATCTTCATTTTAAATATTTGTTTTGGGATATATAATTATATTTTATATATAAAAAAATAATATGTTATAAATTGTATATATATTTATATATATTTATATGTATATTTATATATGTATTATATATATTTTTATATATATATATATATATATATATATATATATATATATAATTCCTGGGTGTATAATATAATATTTATATATGTTATAATAATATATATATACATATATAATAGTCACTGTGTGTTTATTTAAATATAAATATATAAATTCATATATATATCTGTCGTGCGTCAAAGGCTTATGGTAGAATTTTGACTGAAGGGTTTGATTTTTTTCTAGAGGCAACTATATTTGAATTTCATATATATATATGTATATATATATATATGTAATGAGCTATTCGACTGGATATGAAAATTTTTTACAGACGTAAATGAAATTCGGACAACCCATATTTATAAAATTCATTTATGATGGACTTTCCTGTCGATTTTCTCTGATGACTTTTTATAGTCCAGACAAGGGATTTGCAAACAAGGCCACAAATAGAACATGAATGTGGATTTAACGCTGCAGACATTGGTGCGGCTGCCAGTCGTTTTGCTCTTTCTCTGTTTTCTTTCAGTTGGCTTAAGCTTTCAGACTGTAACTTCTGGAGACCTTCAAAACACATTGATCTCCATCCTATGCGGTCACTCATTTCATCTTCAAGACTCCTGTATGGTATGTTCACCGCAGACAAGTTACTCTTCAACTTGTCCTTGTACCTAAGCCAAGGACGTCCGACATTTCTTTTACCACCTTCAAGCTGACTGTACATCGCAATTTTTGGAATTCTGTCATCGGGCATCCTCAAGACATGACCAGCCCACCGCAATTGCGATTGAATAAGGAATGATTCAATGCCAGATATTTTGCATCTTGTGAATAATTCGGCATTTGATACCTTGTCGCGGAGGCTAAGACCACATATGGCGCGTAGACAGCTTTTGTGGAAAACGTCCAGCTGATTAATGTGATGTCTGTATGGGGTCCATGACTCAGATCCATAAAGAAGAACGGAAAGAACAACGGTAGACAAGGATTTTTGTGTCTAGTCGAATACCCCTTTCGTTCCACAAGCGATGGCGAAGATTTCCAAAGGCAGAAGTGGCTTTAGCAATCCTGTTGACAATTTCATCGTCAAGAGAACCGCTTTGGTTCACTTTGCTACCAAGGTAAGGAAAGGACTTGACATAATTGATATCATGACCGTCGACTTTCAGCTTGCGCGCAGGAAATCTATACTCTGGTGGATTTTGCTTTACGCCTTCAACTTGTTTTGGAGTAGGGTGTGGCTGATGCACTACCTCAGTCTTCCTTATGCTAATTGTCAGGCCAAAGGCCCTGCACGCGGCTGAAAAACGATCAAGAAAACCTGGGCTTCTTCAAAGGATGTGGCTACCAGTGCGGCATCGTCAGCGAAGAGCAAGTCGCGAATAATTTCGGTGCGAAGAAGAGTCTTGGCCTTAAACCGTTGATGGTTAAATAAGCCACCGGATGACCGAAATTGAAACTTGACACCAGTGTCCAAATCACTAAATGCATGTTTCAGCATCAGTGAAAAGAAGAGCGCAAAGAGGACTGGCGCCATTACACATCCTTGTTTTGTCCCATTCGT
Organism: Acanthosepion pharaonis; assembly: GCA_903632075.3. Classification (NCBI taxonomy): domain Eukaryota; kingdom Metazoa; phylum Mollusca; class Cephalopoda; order Sepiida; family Sepiidae; genus Acanthosepion; species Acanthosepion pharaonis. The sequence goes on along the minus strand of CAHIKZ030002411.1, from coordinate 370,339 downwards.
AACATCAAATGGATTAGATATCATACCATCTGAGACAACGTTGGCCTTCATCCCCTCGTGAAATGAAATGATCACGTTCAGCATGTTTTCTGGAATACCAAGCCTTCTTAAAACTTGCCAAAGAGCATCACGATTCACAGTGTCGAAGGCTTTCGTCAGGTCAACAAACACCATATACAATTCCTGATTTTTCTCACGGACCTTTTCTGCCACCTGACGTAAGGAAAATATCATATCAATGGTGCCGCGACCCGACCGAAACCCACACTGGGACTCTGGATACACCTTATCAACGAGACGCTTCATGATTCGGTTTAGAATGAGCCTAGCCAGAATCTTTCCTGCAATTGAAAGCAGAGATATCCCCCGATGGTTGTCACAAACATTCCTGACTCCCTTATTTTTGTAAAGATGTTTGATGCAGGCATCTTTGTAGTCCTGTGGAACTCGGCCTGCTTTCCATATCTTTACAAAGAGAGCATGGAGCTTTTTTACCAGCGCATGCCCACCATGCTTGTACACTTCAGGTGGAATTGGATCCTTTGGTGATGGGGACTTGCCAGAAGCAATTTGTTTGATGGATTCCCATACCTCCTGATAAGCAGGTTCCAATGACAATTCTGGAATATCTGGATTCTGAGGAATAGAGGACATGACATCGTCGTCAATGACAGATGAGGTGTTTAAGACGGTTTCAAAGTGCTCCTTCCAACGATTGAGAATATCTGATTTATCAGTTAGCAATGCCTCTCCATCAGCTGTGCTCAATGGGGGAAGCACCACCTTTCTGAGGACCAAATACCTCTTTCAGACCATCATAGAAGGCTTTCGTGTTCTTGCTGTCAGCAGCTTCCTGCAGTGCAATTGCCTTATTGTACCACCATCGTTCTTTCATAGCTCGGAGAGCTCGTTGTACCTCACCTTACACACTTTTTGTAGGCCATGTGCTTCACTGTTGAGTTTTTGTCCTCAATCCAACATTTGTGAGACGAGTGCATTTGGTTAATCAGTGCTTTAACTTCATCGTCACTTTCGTCAAACCAATCCTGGTGTTTTCTTCTCGGTATTCCAAGGACTTCTACTGCTGCAGCTTGAGTTGCTTCTCGCAATGCTTTCCAAGAAGATTCAACATCATCAGTTACATCAACACCCTCAAGGTTTTCATCAAGCTTATTGGAGAGCTCAGTTTTCTTTTCCCTGGATTTAAGAGGCCGCACATCAATGCGTTTGGGGACTGTTGATCTTGTAACTCTGTGCCTTCGCACATGCAACGACAGCTTACTTCGGAGAAGGGCATGATCCGAAAGATAGCAAGAAGTGTGGAAAGAGCGAGTGATTTTGAAGTCACTCATGTGCTTCCGCTTTGTTATGACGAAGTCAATAAGATGCCAATCTTTCGAACGAGGATGCATCCATGTCGTCTTCCGGTGTACAGGTTGTTGGAATATGGTATTGGTAATACAGAGGTCAAACTCCCACAGTCAAAAGTTTCCATTTCCATTTACAGATGATATATAAAAATATATGTATATATATATGTATAAATGTATATGTACATATATGTATATACATATATGTGTATCTATGTATATGTACTTATATGTACATATACATAGAATGATATGTACATATGATATTACCAAGTACACCGGTCCAAGACAGATGGTCACTACCAACACGAGCATTGAGATCGCCAGCAAGAATGAGTTTATCTTGGTGTCGAACTCTGGAAAGGACATCACGGAGGGTATCGTAGAAGTCATCTTTCTCTTGATCTGAACTGGCTAATGTTGGGGCGTAACAACTAACTTCCGTCACCCTGGTGTTTCCTTCCAATTCTAGGGAAAGAGTTGCCACACGATCAGATATGCCTTTGGGCAAAGACGATAAGGACTTTGCAAGCTTGGACTTAATGGCAAAACCAACGCCTAATTGGCGGGGTTCATTTTTAAAATGACGTCCTGACCAAAAGAAGTCATATCCACCCTTTTCCTCTCGAAGTTGAGAATTGCCAGGCAAGCGAGTTTCACATAAGACAGCAATGTCAACATCATACCTCTGTAACTCAAGAGAAACAAGGGCTGTCTTGCGCTCGGGTGCAGCATCATTATCCTGGAGGGTACGGACATTCCAACAATCCTATTGAGAGATTCTTTTGTTGAGGTTTTTTGTCGTATTCTATTGTTCTGACTGCGCAACTGGATAACCAGACAGCTGCAGCGGGCTGCCAAATTTAAGTGGCGAGCAAGCAATTTTAGGGCCCTTTTATCGCCCCCTCCCCGGCATGGGGAAAGCAGTGCTATCCCAAATAGGGCTGCTTTTTCACTGATGGAGGACACGAACAGCACAATTGCTCACAGGTTTGTGCTAGAACGGCCATCTACCATCAGCCGCCACTGTGCAGAGATCCGGCTGAAGACTTCCAGTAATATCCTTTACCTGTCCCCGTCGCTTTCACTCCATCGCCAGTGAACTTCTTGCAGGACAGTGCGAGGTTTTCATAGTGAAATTATGATAAGCCGTCAGAAACCCACACAAAGGATTTGATTTAAGTGGTGAAGGCTCGTGTAGGACCATCCACACTTTTTGAACTGTTGATTAACTCATTCGGTGCAAATTAATTGCCACAGAACAAGCAGACAACAGCCCTCAGGTTTGGAGTAAGAGTTTCCTTCTCTTAGTGGTATAACCGCGCCCCAGACACCAACCTGGGAATTTCTTGTATATGTATATATGTATATATATGTGTATATATATGTATCTATTTATTATATATATATGTATATATATATATATATATATGTATATATATATGTATATATATATATATATATATATATATATTTACATATATATATATATATATATATATATATAGATATATATATACATATATATATATATATATATATATATATATATATATATATATATATATATATATGTATATATATATATATATATATATATATATATATATATATATATATATATGTATATATATATATATGTATACTATGTATATATATGTATATATATGATATGTATATATATGTATATATATATATATATATATATATATATATGTGTTATGTGCATATGAATATGTATATATATATGAAATACATATATATATATATATATATATATATATATATATACACTGCGTGCCAAATTATTATCGAGATAACTTTTTCTAATATTTCAAAAACGTCCAATCAATTCACAGAAAAATTTTCACAATAACGTTGGTAATATGCGTAATCACTGAATTTTTTTTCGTACTGATCCGAGTTCAGCACGATGATTTGAGAGTGCCAAATTATTAGAAAGGTTTTATAAAATTCCCTTTGGAGCATCATAGAATTTATATATGCATGACAACAATTGTACAGACAGAAATTCAGTCGTGTCTGAAATGCTGAAATTTACTTGACCTTGGACTGGACTGGCTAGCAGGAAATTTAAACCCATGCGTGTTCTTTACATCTTAAACACCCTTAAAATAAATTACATGCCTCAAGGAACCCCTGCGCAAAAACAAAATTATATACCATATCTTTCTCATTTTATTTTTCTCGTTGGTCACGTGGTAAATATCATAGTATATATTTTTGAATACAGTGTAACCCGGATATAAGAGAGTTGTCGGGACCGGAGAAGAAGTCTCTTATATCTGGGTTTCTCTTATATCTGGGTTTCTCTTATATCTGGGTTTGATCTATTTTGTTTACATTAACACAGGCTTAACCAGAGAAAATTAATTCCATATTATAATTTTACGCGCGCGTCAAATTTTTCGTTTCCTCCTTTGTTTTAAAAATTTCACTCGTGCGTGTGTAAACAGAACGCGCGTGTTTTTTATTTTTTTTTATCCTTTACTGACAATTTTGAAAAGACCTGTTCACTCACAGCTAAACATAGCAGTAAGCTCCTTTTAGCTGCTTTTTACTGATTAACTTTCTGTCTTTGTCTTGATGATAGATTTTCCATTTATAATTTTTCCCGCGCGTTTTCGGCGTTTCAAAACTGTCTAGTCTAATACGTTTGTTTTCCAGTTTGCCTCTTAGCTTTCCCGACCGGACTGGATGGGCAACTCATTTATTCCGTGCCCTTAACCCATATGCGGGCCGGAATATCTTATTTTTTCAACAATGTCGACTGCACCCTCTACCAAGACTTTTTTCTCCTTTTTGAAGCTGCCAACAGGTCGGACCTTTTTCTCCGTTTTCTACTAGAAGACGTTTTAGAGATACGCGACACTGTCGCGAGCAAAAAGTTCGTATTCAACTAATGGCGTATTTTTTATCCCTCGACAGGGGCCTAATAAGTATAGGCAGGGATATCCTACTGAACGAACAAATTGCTAATCACAGGTCAGGACCTTTTCTCCGTTTTCTACCAGAAGACGTTTTTAGAGACACACGACACTGTCGTCGGCAGAAACTTCGTGTTCAACAGGTGACTTAAACTTACCCCTGGCTTCGAACCAAATAATACAGGCAGGGATAATATTACCTTTGAAACAAAAACATTTTTTCCCTCGTCTTTCTCTCTTTGGGCTCGCCGTAAATCATTCTACAAGACCATGCTTCGTTTCCCTATCGGCAAACCATTCTATGCCCATGCCCTAGATGCCCACAGAACATTTACCAGCAGTCCAGAACATTTACCAGACGGTCAATTCATTGTTTACAGTCCAGAACATTTACCAGAACATTCTTTATAACTTTGAACCTGTACATTAAAAAATATGCATAATCACTTACAACTTAAAATATCCACAGTGAGTACTCCTTTCTATCTGTGCGCACATTCTTTTTCCGGAACTGTAAAAACTTTCTTTTCCCGCTTTGGCCATCTTGTATTTCTATTTTGGCGCGGAACATTTTTCATTGATCCCTACCTTGGGATGAGTTACTTGTTACTGTTTAATTAAAGTTTTGTTTATTCATGTTTTATAAACAGATGTCTTTGTCATTTTATTTCGGCTATCTTAATACCATTTAAATTATGCACTTGTTGATTGACCCCTTCCTCTCATTGTTCATTCACGCATTTTTTTATTTTTTTTTACTTTGCTTGTAGACTCGGTAGTTTAGTGTGGTGTCTGGCACAAGGCCACTTAGTATAAACCAGCACTGCACCCTACCGGGTCCAACAAGATTGGACATCTTCAAATGAACATCGGAAGTGACTGTATGTCAAGATCAAATGTTTATCATTCATGTTGGTACCTTCGTGTCTACAATGCTTGATTTTGATGTGAACTTGTGTTGTGAGATGAAAGACAGGTCGCGGGTATTCAAATCAGGAACAACAGAGGTGTAACCTGAAATTTTTATATATGATAGTTTGGAGCCGTATTATAGACGTCTCTGTTCCAAGTATTTTCGGATTTTATGGGTGGTATTGAAGGAAAAGATACCCCGACAACAAATCGTACGGCTAAGGCCTCGACAGGACTTCCAGCACCACAGTGTAGGTTGCTGTAGTTAGTTGCTAGTTCCACGAGCGTCACGTGTCTTTTTTTATTTCCGGTGTCAGATTAGAGCTGCAATACGTAGAAAGGGAAATTTTAGAATGTTACAGTTGGTGCATGCCGCGTAACATTACATTTTAGTCGTTTTTCAAAATGAATATGTTTTTAAAATGTTTCAAAATTATGTATTTCTTTAGAATAATTATTCTTTTGGTTCTGACCGAATAAAAAAAGTATCAGTTAAGAATATTTAAATAATTTAATTTTAGGATGAAATATGATTTTTAAAAATTAAATTTACAAAACAAATAAAGATGTTTTCTCAAATCATGAAATTTTTGTTATCACCTTTTTACCGATTTTTACCAGATTACATTTTGAAATGATATTGATCTTTCAGATATCGGTTTGCTTTTTAATACCTATTTTTATCCCTTGATAAGCAGAAATTATGTCTTTTGGTTTATTAACGAATTAGCTATAAAAAGGTCAGGACCTATATATATATATATATATATATATATATATATAGAAGGTGAATCCTCGTCCTCAGAAATGGTGTTCAATAGCAGGACAGACTGAATTCTATAGCCTTGGATGGCAAATAATCTAGGAGAAGGACAACTCTGAATTCAAAACCTGCGGAGGGTCGTTTGGGAAGCTTGTGGCATTCGGTGCACCAGGTCTCTGTATTCGTCCCTTCAAAAATGTGTGGATGGTCCTGAACATTTAGGCCTTCACCGCTATAATCAAAAAAACATTTTTCCGTTGTCAGGCTGTCGGTTTCCATGAAACTGACCTGCTTGACCCTCATACGTCGAATCTCGACCACAGAGTCCAGATATATATATATATATATATATATATATATATATATATATATATATATATATATATATACTGAGTGCTGTGTACATCTTAACGAATATAAAATTAGTTATTAGTTACTAGTAGATCTAGCAATTGGTTTAGCAAGATTATTTCAATAACCGTAACTCTACGACAGGCGCCCCCCTGAATTAGTAACTCTATTTCAGGAATATCTATAATCACTAAAACTATTTTTTCAGTTTAGTATATTTAATCATACTAAATCTAAAATTATTGTTAAAATTTAGTTTCCTGCCTCTTGAGAATATAATATTCTCAAGAATGCTAAATCAAAAATACCTTTTCCCACATTTGGAATTCGTAAATAGTTACTTATTTGAAAATGTAAATTTTGTTTATTCATGGCGTAAAACAGATGTCTTTGTCATTTTTAGTTCAAATATCTTAATACCAGTTATTTCGTTTACTTGTTAATATATGGAAAATACTTTATTGTTCATTCAATACATTGTCTTCCAACTTTTGGTTAAATAACAGGTAATTTAATCTTTTCTGCCTCAAGGGCAGCTAGTCCAAACCAAGGAAAATATGAATTCACTCCTACAATAAATAATTAGGCAAAAATTGGGAGATTTTGCCTTGGGCAACAATATATTTAGGAAAAATAAATAATAGGAAACTCTTCAAACCAAATCCATAAATAAAATTCAAATGTGCTTTATGTCTTGCCTGTAACAGCCAATTTATGTGAAAACAGTGTTTCAAATTAACATAAATAATTATTAAAACTGGGATTTTTTGCTTTGGGTGACAATAATATGTGAGAATTGAATGTCGTTAATTCAAGCAACCATTTTAATAGTGTTGACTTGTTATTTTTTTTTTTTTATAACCAATTTAGGAGAATTGTTATTTAAATTTTCCTTGGGTCATGTGGGAAAAAGAATGAAGACTGAATTCAAAACACCATAAATAATAGACAGAGACTCGAGAGAGAGTCTTGGTTGACAACCAATTTGGGAGAATGAAAATTTTGAAATCAAACCACTAAATAATTTAGGACACCGGTTATATCTTAAAATTTGGTATGATTAACTATTCTTTAAATTATTCGAACTCCGATTGAAAACTTCCATTGAGGTATCTTCGTCAACTATTTCCCCTAGACATACACATTGCCCAGTGACTGCAGTATATATGGTTAGATCCAAAATGACCCAAATCGTGATCCTGAAAATTCAAGCTTATTAGAAAAGAATGAACTGATTTCAAAAAAAAGTTTTCTTCAGTTCACAAATAATCGTCAGGGGAGTCAGTGACCATTTGAAAGAGGAGTTTTCGAGAATTGAATTTTGCCACAGGGGCTATTTTTGCGTTATCCCCGGCAACGTTCAGTTTTTTTTCGTTTTTTTACCTCAGAATGGCGAGTCCTCGGCAAAAGGGCCTATCCCGTTTTCATTTCGAAAGTGGTTTAAACAGTTTCAATTTTAGTGAAAAAAAGGAATGAAAAAAGAAGGAAAAAATTTTAAAATAACCAACCGTTTTTCAGGGGGGAAAACAAGTTATTATTATCCGTTATTATTTTGAATGTATGTTCAAATCCTTCCACAAATCCCTTTGCTTAACCGTGATTTTAAATCTGTGAATTCACTATCTGGCGTTCTATTAAGAAGACATCTTTATTTGAAAACCTCTTTACAGACATAACCTTATTCCAGGCAAGACAAAAAAAAACCTTGCTTTTTGTGATTGGCCTAAAAATAACCCCCAAACCTCACCGTGTGTGATTTTTCTTGAGGGGATTCCAGTCAAATGGCTGTTTATGTCCCAACGATAATAGTACTTGCCTCGATGACATTAAACATCGAATAACAACAAGAGATCAACTCTGTGGATCAAGATAAATTTGATACGCGTCTGGGAGAATTCTCTTATCGCATTAATGCTTTCCGTGATGTAAACACGGACGTTTTAACATGTAAAACAGGAAATAAAAGTTGATTCTGAATAAATTCTTGCTACTTGGCTGGATTTTTCTATTGCTTTTCCTTATTAAATTATCGCGTAATGAAATCGGTTCATTCTTTTGAATAACCCAATATAACACAGCGTTATTTTTCTTTGGTTTTCTGCGGTGAGGTGTTGTCCACGATTATATATTGATTATTGCCGAAAAATTTGTCTTTGTATTTTTCAGGCAAGAAACGAAGCATCCTGGCTTTTCTCATGTCGAATGCAGAAGACTACCGGAGATTAGAATAGTCGAAAATCAATGTGAAAATGAAAAAAATTCAAAACTGGGCAAATAAACGTCAATTCCCCAGAAGATATTAAGCCTGACATACACAGAATTTCAAGGCCGAGAGCCACAACGACCAAAATGTTGTGACTATTGTTTATCATAGAGAACAACAACCATTCGATCATTCTAACAATCAACTCAAATATATGATAATAAGGTGAGACAATATTCAAATATCCGTCGTGTCCGAAACCCCTAAAACTCAACGAACATACTTATACTACATAGACATATTATACCTTTTTTCGAATCAGGATGATCCTGAGATTGAAAATCTGTTTTCATCTGGTGCTTGAACATCCAGCATTTACAATTTGTTTCCGGGTGACGAAAAACAGTTAAAAACACGATTTTTAAAACAAAGAAAATTTAGTGATTTTAAAATTTTTAATTCATGTTAAGTTTCAAGTAATGCAAAAAACTTCGAGAATTTAATTTTTTTATTTTTAATTTTAGTTTAAAATATGTCCAAAAATTTTGTGAATTGAAATTGCATATTTTTATCTTTTTTAATTGCAAAAAAAAGTCAGATTTAATGTTGTTTTTGGATGACGTGAGGTTTTGACCAAGTTCCAAAAGTTTTTCTGATTTTCTCAGCTCAATTGAAGTTCCATGGATTTTGTGATTTGAAGAAAAATTTTAAACCTGAATTGGAATTTCACTGTTCAATCATCAGAGTTTCGACCCAAATCGGTTTTTTGCCACCAGAATTGAACTAATAAATCTAATCAGAGTTAAAGTGATGCTTTGAAATTTTATGTTACTATCATTTGAGGAATTCAAAGTTATTTCTTCAAAATTGATATTGGTGTTTTCTAAGCTTATTTGAGAGGAACATTAGTTTAAGGATTCAATTAGCCACCTGTTCCCCCTGCATGAGTTAGCTTAAAAGTCCCTACAAATTGCAGCTTTTAGGCTAGTATATTGAAGCTTAACTTAATGTTAATCAGAATTGTTCTCTGATGCAAGAAACATATCAGATTAGACTATAGAACCAATGCGCATTAAAACAGAGTAAAGGTTAAAAACTTGAATAAATTTCACCAATTGTTACGTTTCTAGAAGAGAGAAAAAAAACGCTATTCATTTATCATTTTGACGGCATATAAGGCGCACTTTTTTTTTTATTAAAATATCTTTTAAAATTTCTGCATCTTATATTTCATATGTCGGTTTAAAATTCGCAATAGTCAGCCAAAATTAGCTACCTAACAACTATTAGCTTGAGTAACTTTCATATTCCTATTTTCATTATTTAAAAGGCTAGTATGCAGATTAAAGATGTTATCATTGATAATATTCATTCATTATATTAATTTCATCACGTTTAATATTAGTACTTTGTTTCATTAAAATTATATGCAATAAATTCAAATTATATATTTGTAAAATATATTTGTTTCATTAATATTTTTTTTGAGACAACTTCCGGTTGCAATGATGTAAATACAATCAGAATTTTTATATCCTAATTATTCCAATAAGATGTTTACAAGACGTAGGTTGTACTGATCCTATAAAGGATATAAGAAAGTTTTTATAGGCTAGTGTTCTTTTTTCCTATTATTTTTTATTTAATTGTAATCATGGCTTGTTTAAGCAAAATAATACCTCAGAAATATAGCCTAGGCTGTACCATTTACTAATAATTTTACTAATTACTATTTTTTTCTTGATTTGCCCTGCTGAAATTAGGGTGCGTCTTATATGCCGTCAAATACGCTACCTTTTTACTTCTAGGCAATGTTTATTGTTTTAAAAAGTGATGATTAGAATTGTAATAAAACCTAAACATGTGATGAAAATGAATTTATATTTGAATATTTCGAGAAAATCTCAACACAAAAAAAAAAAAAAAAAAAACCACAGAGACGGTGCAGTTCGAAGAAAAGAGCAAAAGTACGTGGTAACAAATCACGAGGCCTTGTGTTAAGAATAATCAAGAGTGGTCTCCCCTTGTTTTGCTTACTCTCCTTTTTGAGGGAGCTATTTCTGTTTACTGGGACTATAAAAGGACACTATATGCGAGCATTATATTCTCAGTTGCATAAACCTTTCTTAAAGCCTACACCTGCGTACTTTTATCATTACACCCTGTAACTATAAAAAATTAGTAAAAAGGTAACATCTTTTAGTCAACAAGAGCCAACAACCCAGGTAAGTACATTACTCCTTCCCCCGCCCGAACCGTCATTTTTCCACAGGTTGTTTATTTACACACTGTTTATTATATTGTTTATTGGAATGGTTGGCAAAACATCGGCTGTTAATTCGAACTTTATAAAACGGTCAATAAGCATTTCCTTATAGTTGTGTGGACTAGTCCATTTACCTTATCATCCCTAGCAACAGTAACATTCCATTTTACACGCCTACGTAAATCAACGTAACCAATCAAAAACCTTACTGTGCTAAGCAGCGATTTCTATTGGCTCGCAACGTGATAATTCAAAAACTTCACGTGAGGAAGTTAAATTGCGCCAAAACTTATTCGAGCCAATCCTGACATCTAAAACCTTATATAAGGAAGATTTCCAATAGACCAAGTCAGTCAGTCCAGCGAACACCGGCTGATCGGTTGAACTCACTGCCTTCGAAGGAGGATACGCCAAAGTGCGGATTCTCTTTCGGGGAGGTAAACCGACCCTGAACCTGTTTATACGGGTTCAATGCGCATATATTTGGCCGAGCCCACGGGCTCGGAGATCCCACGTTAAAAAGGCCTTGTGCCACATGACGCCCTCGTGGGAGGTGACTGAATATCGTCAGTCCAGCGAACACAGAGAAGCGCTAATCTAATCCACGTAACTTGCAATTATAATTTTCCCGCGCAAACGAAACCACAACTGACTTGCCCACAAACTCGACTCGAAGATTACTCTGTGAATACAAAGAATTTCAACTCGCAAGACTTTACTTATCCAAAGTGAATTATTAACGCTCACTACAATTTAAGTAAATACTATTATTGAACATATTTCATACTTACAGTTAAGGGTAGACTACTTCTGAATGACTCAATTCTAAACAATACAAAAAGAACAACACGAACATAACGGTGTTTAATCACTAATTATGAATTCTTATAGACTGTAATACAAATATACCAAGACACTAAAAAACAAACAAAATCTTCATCCACTAACAAACATAACAACACAATAATATCTTGTAATAATATTTTGTATATAATATTTGTATTGTATATAAATGCATTTTTGTTTGTTTGAATTGCATAAGTGTTTTGCCTTGTTATTATTTATTGTTGTGGATGCAAGAGAAGATCACGCAACCTGCCAAAAATTCCTTCTGATATATTTTAACTAACACCATAGCAAAAAATCTTAGTTTATTCTTCGCATCCCTAACAGTTGCTTCACATATAATAATATAGTAAATGTTTATAAATTTATTAAAAATCTGTTTTCATATTCATTTCTTTATAAATTGGTAGATGATAAATATTTGAATTGTATTCATTTTTAGAATATTGTAAATATGAAATTATTTTGCAAAAAAAACAATCTAATAAGTATATAGTGTTTAATATTTTTGTAAATTCTCAAGAACAAAAAAAAATGTTTAAATTCAGTTTCATCATATCTTTAGTTTTTATTTCAATTCTAATCATCGCTTTTTAAAACAATAAACGTTGTCGAAGATTGAATGTAGTTAAAAAAAACGATGTCATGTGAAAAATATTTATTGTTTTAAAAAGCGATGATTAGAATTGGAATAAAAACTAAAATATTAAAGGAAAGTGAATTTATGCATTTTCTGTTCTTGTGAATTTACAAAAAAAATAAATACTATTTACTTAGATTGTTTATTTACAAGAATAATTTTAGACATTCTGCAGCAAACGAATACAATTAGAATTATAGTGTAACCCGGATATAAGAGAAACCCGGATATAAGAGAGATTTTCTCTGGTCCCAAATTAGAGCCTGTGTTAATGTATATAAAATAGACTAAACCCGGATATAAGAGAAACCCGGATATAAGAGACTTCTTCTCCGGTCCCGACAACTCTCTTATATCCGGGTTACACTGTAATTAAATGCATTGCAATATTTATCATTTATCAATTTATAAAGATATAAATGTGAAAAAAAAATTTATTCATAAATTTATAAACATTTACTAAATTATTAAAATATTTGAACTAATTATAAGGAAATCTTTATTTATCATTTTATAAAGTTCGAACCGATTGGTATGTAGCCGATGTTTTGCCAGCCATTCAAATAAACTACAATCTAATAAATAAATAGTGTTTATTTATTGTCAATTCTCAAGAACAAAGAAAATGTATAAATTCACTTTCATATGTTTAGGTTTTATTATAATTCTAATAATCGCTTTTAAAACAATAAAAATTGCTTAGGCCTGAGGATAGTTAGCAGTGTCAATGGAAAAACCGTCCTTTTGTCACTTCGTGTTTTTTTTGGTTTTTCTCGGGCCCGAAGGACTTTATTTTTCCTAAAATAGGAAAAATAAAGTTCTTCCAAAGTTATATTTTTCAATTCTTATTTTGATATTTTATTTTGTTTTTACTTTTTTATTGTTTTTTTTATTTTTTCATTTTTTATTTTGATTGGTTTTGATATGCAAAAACTTGACTAATCTGAAAAATTAGACTGAACAAATAACAAAAATTTAATAAATTAAATTAATAAAATTCATTAGGTAAGTATTAATAAGCCATTAAATAAGCATTAAATAAGCATAAATAAACATTAATTAATTAATAAGCCTAAATAAACATTAATAAGCATTAACTAAGTATTAATAAAATAACACAAAATATAAAAAACAAAAATTTAAATAATAACACAATAACAGAAATTTGACTAATTTTGATACATACAAAAAATTATTTTACTTTTTATTTTTTATTGTTTTTTTTATTGTTTTTTTATCTTTTTTATATTGTTTTTTTTTAATTTGTTTTATATATTATTTTTGATTTTGATCTTTTGCCATGAACATCAAAAATGGCATTGCAGGAAAATATACAATAAGCTCAACTTTACACCCAGTCTTAGATCTTGTCTAATCAGGATTTTTTGTGTGTGTGTGTGTGTGTGCGTGTGTGTGTGTGTGTGTGTGTGTGTGTGTGTGTGTGTGTGTGTTCGCACGCGCGCCTTTAACAATCAGTATACAAAATACCAGCTTTCACCTAAACATAACCCCTTAGCGCCGGTTGTAAGAAAAAAAAACAAAAAAAAAAAACAACAATAACAAAAAAAAAAAAAAAAAAAAAAATTGCCACTATCTTAACCAATGAGCAAAATATCGAACACTTACTACAGTAAGGAGCTTTGTCAAACGTTTCCGACATGTGAACTCCTCGTCCGAAAGCTTTGTCCGCATGGAATCCCATGCGACCCGTTTCTCCAGCATCGTGCAGGCAATTCCCGCTGTGCAGATCCTCGGCATTGGTGCAAGCATAAGAATAGAACGGGCATTTGGAGTTGACCGACTCGATAAACAACGACTCAGCACGCCGGTGACTGCATAAGAACCTTTCCCGGGCGACTGAAAAAAATTGTTTTCAAATTATCTTGAAATTTTGGAATTTCATAACTTGAAATTTCTATTATTAAACAAAAAAAAAAAAAAAAAACATAAAAAAAACAACCCCCTCCAGAAAAACATTATTGTTGACAAGTATTTCTTTCATTTTCATCTTAATTTTACTGGCTTTTTATTACATTAGTAGGATTAGTAGTAATATTATTTAGAATTTTACTGTCCTGGGCTTTCTCATCAATGAGTTATTTCTGATACATCCATGCAATGCAATACATAATATACCTGTCCCTAGAATTCCTAGAGTCTAGTCCATTCAAATACAATTTAACCCAAAATTTCGATTACCTCGGGTACATAGATGACGCCCTTCTAATATATCTCCACAATTAAAATCTACTAGACAATATAATAACGTAAAACCTAACATCGAATTCACACTTGATCATGAAATAAAAAAAAAACTCTACCTTTTCTCATCTATAAAAAAAATATAGGTTATCTTCCCTTGGTTGATAATATACCTGGTAGGGGAGAGATGGCTCCATTTATTTGGTAATAATGGGAAAGACCCACATTTAGGCGCCAAATGAATTTGAGGCGTTAAACGAGAGGCTTGAAACATTTGTGCACTTCTGTTTATAAAAGTGTGTGTGAAACCAGCTGAGTTTACAGAAAACCGATTAACAAAAAAGATTTAATCATTTTCTACTCCCACCACAGCCAAAAAATAAAATCAAGATTTATAATAAGTTTTTACCTTAGAGCCCTTAGAATATACAGCCCAGAATAGCTAGATGAAGAAAAAGCATTTAAACTTCTTTACGATCCACACCATATATATATATATATATATATATATATATATATATATATAATTCCCAACAGTATTGTTTCCAGGTGGAACTCAATGTCCAGGACAGGTAGATTTATGCATCTGAAAATAATTCATATTTATCTGTATCTCTCACTCATTTAAACCATTATTTAACTTCCCTTTCATCTCTCCGACCGATTTGGTTATTATTTTTAGATAAACACGCCAGGGACTGGAGAACTCGATTCGTCTTATGTTCGCGCCATCGGAAAACACATGATCGTGACATCATGTATCTTCCGATGACAGGAGACTAAATTTTTCCCGCAGTAGGGAGACCAGTTGCCAGTTCACTTTTCCATCTTAAGGTGTTGGAGTCGCTTTACATCAGGTCCAGGCAACCTGCTCTTTGCAAACAAAGAGATTGTTTGCTTGGACTTGCTGTTCTGCGCTTCTAGCAGCTTGGTTGGTATAATTTTAATTTTTTTTTTCCCTGTCCATTCATTCATGTCACCCATGACAGACTTTTTTCTTTTCCTCATAATCTAAATTCCCCGTTAACAGTTCTGACGAGAGGGGACGAAACCTACTTATATACTTTATGTCCAGAAAAGGAAACACTTGTAGAAATAGAAAATAAATTGAATAAAAAGCTTAAACACAGTACCTTGTCAGTCGTCTTTAGTGATACACACACACGCACAGACACACACACAAACAAACAAACACACACACACACACACACACACACATATATATATATATATATATATATATATATATATATATATACATATATATATGTATAGATAGATAATATAAATACATACATATATATATATATATATATATATATATATATATATATATATATGACACTATTTAGCTATGGTAATTAATTAACTAATTAACCATAAAAATTAAACAAGAAAATATTGAAAGCGGAAAAGATACCCCAAGATTTTTATTTTTTACGTTAAAAACAAGATCGAGTTACTTTTCTCAATAACCCGAAAATTGCCGTAAACAGTGGACTCATAAAAAGGCCATATGCGAGCATTTGACAATTGATTAATGATGTTTGTAAAAGTACTGGCCAAGAAAACACGACAATCAGAAAAAGCATTTAAGATATAAGGCGACAGGCCTGATGTTAATTATAAAAAATTTGGCATGAGAAAATATTCTGAAATTATTTGCCGATACGGGGTAGAGAGAATTACCATTGTTTATTTTTCCAAGATATCACTTTAAGTACCGTCAAGTTAAGTGGCCATGTATCGATTATAGAATTTTGGCATGAGAAAATATCTCGGAAGAATTGCCGATTTGGAGATAAGGAAATTTATTATCAATTTATTTATTTTTCTCAAGAAGCCAAGGGTTCCTCTAGACGTTAACTTCATGAAGGAACCAGATAGCAGACTTTGACAATTGATTGATGACGTTTGTAAAAGTACTGATTAAGAAGACGCAAGGTGACCAAAAGATCTTAGCGATTTTAAGTGACCATAGAAAGTGAATTTTATAAACAAAAAAATTCTTGGTTATAATTTTAATGAGGCCAGCTTAGCCACGGCCGCGACGCCATTGGTCAGGTGTTAGCAATGGTGATAGGCGGGGGTAATTTGATGAGAAAGACGGGGAAATTATTAACGCCCACTGAAAGGATTTGGTATGAGCTATCAGTGTGAGAAGTGGGGAATTTAGGAGAATGGCTATCCTGCAACCTCTCCTCACGAACGAAGAGATCCCCCTAAATGGAAAGTGATTAATTTTCCAAAAATGGGAGGTAATCAATTTTCCTGGCCAGACAACAAACAGGTTTCTTGTCAGAAATCGGGATTTACCAAAGGTCCCAGGCTGCCTCTAACCCCGCACCGGTTTTTGGTCGGTGTCCATATAAACGAACGCCCTCAGGCAGTTCGCCAGTAGTTTTAGGAGTTTCTGAGTGTTGCCTCACAGAAGCTGACCGAGAGATTCCACGACTTCCAACTTCGCCTATTCTACCAATAGCGAGTTATAATGACGAACGAAGCTAAGCCAGCACTTAAAAACTAAACCAGTTGACTTAGAAGACCAGAAGTTGCCTAAGAAACGTAAAATCGTCACTCTCTGTAGAAAACTTCGGTAACCAGATGTTGGAAGTATGCTGAGAACGACGGAGCTGGTGCCGAACCGGTTGCAGCTGGTGTGAAGCCGTTAGAATCAACTGACCATCCCACTTGGTACCCTGACCAAAGGATTCCGCCGGGTAGAGACGACCACCGATCGACCGGGACACAGGCTGGTGGCAGTGACTAAGAGTCAACCTCACAAAGCTGGTAGAAGAAATATCACAGTTTCGCGCCGCGACTGGGAGTTGACCACGGGCCGACAGCTCATTGTCACACACACACACACACACACACACACACACACACACACACACACACATATATATATATATATAAATTTTCAAGAGGATAGAATTCAGGTAGAGCTCAATGTCCAGGACAGAGTAAGAATATACTATAAAAGTTTCAAATTACTAATATTCCATGGTTGTTATGTATTACATAATTCGTAATCACGATCCAATTCATCAGACTGATGAATTGGATCGTGATTACGATTCATATGTAATAAATTATAACCATGGAATATTAGTGTTTGAGCCTTATATATATATATATATATATATATATATATATATATATATTTGAGAGAGAAATGAATTAATTTTTAAATACGAATAAAAAATTAATTCAGTGTCCTAAGAGTCAGTGTCAAGGGAGTAGTTGCGCAGTCTTTTGTCTGCAATTTAAGAAAAATAAATTAAACAAGATAAAGATATTGTATATTTACGATTTTTGTCACGGTTCAACAATCCCATGATGCCTCCCGTGATAGATCCGATTATGTTCGATTTGGGACAGCCTGGTTGAAATTTACCGCCATTTGGGTAAAAATCAACATGGCCGATTGGACTGTGCATTCCAAACGCGAAGTCCAAACCATCTCCGGTATCGGTATGGATGACGTCGACGAAATGAGCGTCGCCCCTATCTAGATGCACAATTGGTCCGGTATTTTGGAAATAAGGGGCAGCTGGATCCAAACCTTTTAAGGAAAGAGTATGAAAAATTAAAGCATTAGAAAAAAAATCTTATCCACAATCGGGAAATACAATAAAAATGTTATTTTATATAAAATATCTGCTCTAAACAGACTTACTTAAAGATGTTCACAGAGCACAAGATTAGTAATGTTGGTAATTCGCGTAAGGGAAGACATATTTTTTTAAGCGAAATAGAAAAGTTCTAGACCTAACAAGGAAAAGTAAAACTGAAGTGATTGCTAACATCTACAGTAAGAACGAATCTTCTATCCGTCATATAATTTTATTGCACAATATAGTTATATATTAATTGTTCTATTTTATTATTAACTAGCAGTAGAGCCCGGCGTTGCCCGGGGATGTAACAGTAAGAGATAGATCAAGTATCGACCATCATAAAGACTGAAAAATAAAATTGACAAAGATTATTGTTTAAGGTTGACGGACGCGCATGTCTTAATTAGTTTTTTTTTTTTTTTTTTTTTTACGAATTGTTCAAACCGAAACTCAAACAAAAGCATTGTTTTTAATCGTTATGAGTCTATCGATTGAATAGAATTTCATTATAAACAATTGTCTTGTAAATGGAATTTTAAAAGCATTCTGAATGTAAAAATAAAAAAAAAAAGTGTAAAGACAATAAGAAACACTACCTGCCAAAAAAAAAGGGAAGTTTTGTTGAAATCGGTTGAAAAAATGTAGAAAATCCGATCCCATATATAAACGAACACACACACACACACACACACACACACACACACACACACACACACCTGGGTTTTATAATAAGTATAACTCGATATGAGTTGTCCCCCTTTCATTCTCGTGATGCCTCTTAATCATGTTTTCAAATTGATTTTGTGCAAAAACAATTGTGGTTTTCCAATTTTTGGTGCTGTCAGAACCACCGCAAGGTAATTTTACGTAGTCCTGTGAAGTTTTGTTGAAATTGGTTGAAAAATGTAGGAAATCCGATCCAATATATAAACGTACACACACACACACACACACACACACACACACACACACACACACACACACACACACACACACACAACCTGGGTCTTGTAATAAGTATGATTGTTACAATGGTTCTAGTTTACCGATTGTTATTAATGCCCAAGAAACTTCTATGCGTCATATAACTTTTATGACCGTATATTGTTATATTTGTTTTATTTTATTATTAGTGCAGCTGTTAATATATTACTGTGCCTAAAACACTACGGTAATAACAAAGCTTCTAACCGATAGATAACTTTATTAGTGTATATTGTTTGTTTGAACTTTGAAAATACGCAAATAAAAATAAATAAGAAAAAATACATTTTCAAAGGCAGACTTGGTGTCGCTTACATGCAGATGTCATTATATGTTTTTTCGTGATTCTTCTCAAACAAACGAGTACACTTTTCTAAACCTTTTATGAACTTTAACTTTTCTACTGCATTATCCTTGAGGACACATGGCACAGTGGATAAAGGCGTTGGTTAGATCCATGACCCAAACAGTGTGAGTTCAATACCCGGTTAAGGCAGCGGAGAACTTGGAGAAGGGAATTAACAGGAGATAACTGACATCCATTAAACATGGCACGTGGAACTAGAACAGTCTACCCCAGTGTGAGCGAAATAAAGAGTTCAGTTCGACATTCCAACCACCTGAAGAAGGCCGGAGCGTACAACAACCGAAACGTTGTGATAAATATGGCGACAAAGATGAGGACAATAGTCCGAATAATGTAAATAGTGTACATAATACCTCATCTCAGAAATATAGATAGATACTGAAGCATGAGTTTGTTTTTCTTTCTCAGATGTTTTTCTTCCGAGGACTGCAAGAGAGACAAGATCTTATGCTTCGTCATCTCATCTACCTAGAGCCAATGACATCACTGGCAGCTTAAATCTATTTTATTACATCATATGTATTATTATCATTTCATTTTATTATATGTATTATATTCATGTCCCCCATGTGGCTTTAGTTCTAATTATGTTAAGATTAGCAGCATGGCCCGGCGTTGCCCATGCTTGATTAAAAAATCGTACGACTCATACAGCAATCGCTATCACTTGACTTAAAATATTTTTGCCCTTCCTTCCCCTTTAAAGGAGTGCCGTTTTCCGTGCTGACGTTGCTACATGCCTTACTTCTTGCCTATCTCACACTGCAAATTTTTTCTAAGCTCTATACTAAGCATTAATCTGTTACGAAAAAAGAACTAAACAAAATGATCACAAAACTATCAGCTTTAAAAGAGGACCCGTAACTGGAAAAACCGAATGAAAAAAGAATGTTAGCAACAAATACTTTTTCACACCCAACCCAGTTCTGCGGAATCAGAATCAACGTTGAGTTTAAGCAAGCGAATGAGCCAATTGGAGTAAAGTACTATGCAGATTTAAATTTTTCCCACTTGTAACGAATGCAGCTATCAATTTTTTTTTGCATGCTAGTTAACATTCGTGTCAGTCAGCTGTTGGCTCTTACGCTGGCCAATAGAATCTTCCTGTCTATTTGTGACAGCCAGCTATTGGCTTTCACTCTGGCCTGTCGAAAATGGCCGCAAACTACATGAAAACTGCCGTAGAAGCATGAAAAGATCGATTATTTCCACTATCGATGGGAGTTGGGAAATGTAAAGTCGATTTTGGCCTTCCCGCTAACTTGGAGCATGTGCATGTAAAATTTTGGTGCAAATCCGTCGAAAATTGCGGCCGTGCATTCGTTACACACACACATCCTGCCTTTTATAGATAGAGATATCTCATAGAAATGTGTTGTTATGTTTGAGACCAGTGGGTCTCAACATTTTTTTACCCATGGACCACATTTACTCCTAATTTTTTTTTTTTTGATGGACCCCCATCACTTTTCGATATATATAAAAAAAACATTTTTTTAAATTTTTTACTGTTAGATAAGTTTAGTAATTGTATTATAGAAATAGTAAATTTATATGCTTTATTTTGAAGTAAAACTAATTTAATGAAAATAAACTTGTATTTAATAACTAAATTTTAAGGAACATTTATCTACACTAGTAAAATAACTTATAACAATGTGAAATTGCTCAATGGACCACTAAAATATTACCGTGGATTTCAAATTTGCTATTTTTTTCTGTGGAGTCCCAGTAATGTTACATCGATCCTAACTCCCATATAGACCCCGGTTGAGAGCTACTATTACAGATTATTACTTTACGTTAGGATAGTTGATTGACGTAAATGCTTAAGACGTCGTAAGAACGGATCTCTGTCGTATGTCGAGGAATGTATATAGAAAGGCGTACCTGTGATTCGGTTAAGATCGGTTAGTCTCTCCCCAGCATAACCAGCAACGTGGGCTCCGACATTGCTTCCAATCAGGTGAAAGGTCATCAGATTGGCATTCATGAGTTGCTTCAGTTTCGTGAGAAGGACAGCGATTTCGGCACCAACGACCCGGGCATTGGCACAAGCTTTACCGTAAGTCACCCCGGCGCCTTTTTTCCAATCAACCACGAAAACATTGTAGTCGTCCTAGAAAAAGAAATACCCTCAGTGATATGCTAAACAAATACTACAGTGCATCAGAGAAAATATACATGATTGGGTGGGAAGAGTTATCTACCAGGAATCTTATAAACAGCAAATGTACAGTCCAATCAACACTACGTCATCTGCATATCTTATGTTGTTAGGATTGTGGCTGCCAATAATGGTCTTCGTGGGACTTCAAACTCACTCAAAATCGCCTCGCTGTATAAGTTGAATAAACCCTTGTCTTACACTTCTTTTTATTTTTGCATATCTGCTGAATCCATTTTCTATTCGTATGTAGACGGTTTGTTGTTAGTATAGGTTGTAGATTATTCTAATATCCTTCCCAAATATGTCAAGGTTGCTGATTAATTCCAACAAATCAATAAAACTCAGGTACACGTCCCTCTGCGTTTGCATCGTTCTCTCTGGTATAATTCTAAGCGTAAATATCGTATTCCTTGTTCCGGTGTCTTTAACGAACCCGTATGTGTTATAGGATCTTACCCATAATAATAATAATGGACTATTCCATACTTAATAAATTCTGCGCCTCAGAAGTAGGCAAGGAGTCCGTCGTTCAAGTCTGAACCGACTGTTCGGTTGAACTCTCTGCCTACGGGCGGGGAGGAACCCGAAGGAGGATACGCCGAAGGGCGGATTCTCTTTCGGGGAGGTAAACCGACCCTGAACCCGTTTATACGGGTTCAATGGGCATATTTTTGGCCGGGCCCACGGGCTCGGAGATCTCACATTAAAAAGGCCTTGTGCCACATGACGCTCTTGTGAAGGGGTGTGACTGAATATCGTCAGTCGTTCAAGTCTGAACTGGCTGATCGGTTGAACTCTCTGCCTACGGGCGGGGAGGAACCCGAAAGAGGCTACGCCGAAGGGCGGATTCTCTTTCGGGGAGATAAACCGATCCTGAACCCGTGTATACGGGTTCAATGGGCATATTTTTGGCCTGGCCCATGGGGCTCGGAGATCCCACATTAAAAAGGCCTTGTGCCACATGACGCCCTCGTGGGGGGGTGACTGAATATCGTCAGTGAGTAGTTCAAGTCGAGTCAAGAGTCGAGTCAGAGGCAGTCCGAAACAGAGTCGCGTTCAGACAATTACTACAAGACATTGGAATAGTGATACTGGTCGAGACTACATTGTTCTCTCTACTAAACCTGATTGTCCATACTAACACTTCTACTTCTCTGTATATATTCCTGTTTGTAATATATCTGTATTATTCCATGCCCGTGTTCGAGTTCTTCTTTATTGATTCTACCTTGGACTATCACCGTGGTACAAGGAATCCGGACAATAACAGTATGGCTCTCGTCATATTTCTGGTCTGATTCCGCTCCGCGCTGTATTCATCAGAATTCGGATGACAATTTTTTTATATGGTTCAATAAGCTGATTATCCGATAGAGTTCACATTCATTTGTACTTGGCTTATTAGGCATTGCGATGATAATCAATCTACTTAGATCATCCGGTATGTAAACACTTATAGATTTCGTTTATTATTTCTGCAATCTTGTCTATGCCGAAATCATCTACGGCTGCCAGCATCTCTTACAATCCCGTCTGGCCCTGCCGCTTTGTTTCTGTTTAATTTGGCCAGTCCAGATTCCACTTCAGATTTTAATATTTCCGGTCCGTCGATATTTCTGTAGATTGCCATTTGTTCGCCTTCATCGTGGAAGTGTTCTTCGATATATTCGTGTTCCATCTCTGAAGTATTTTCCTTTCTTTAATACCAGCGTCCCATCTTTGGATTTTTGTATCCTGTTGATGAGCATGTTTTTTGTCCTATTCTCTTATTTTTTTTGACTATCTGCTTCATCTATGATACTCTTTCTATTTCTGCACATTTCTCGTTGAGCCATTCCTCTATAACCTGCTTTATTCCTTATTTATTCGTCTCGTGTTTTATAATCTTTTCCGTGTCTTGGCGTTGTTTTTTTTTGTCTCGTTTTCATGTTGAGGACCCGGGAGAGGTCCGAAAGAAAACACGAACTCAGCAATTCAGTGAAAACGTATTATTAACAAAAAGAACGAATACAGTTTCACGTCCGTCTGACGTCTAAGTACAGTAGTCAACTCGTCAGCGATATTTAAATTGGAAACCCCCCCACGAGGAATGTGTATGTTTCGAGTTTAACTTCAAATTCTCTAGAGCCCGTAGGCTCGGCCAAAAAATATAAAATTATTTTGAACCCGCCTAGACGGGTTCAGGGCCTCCTTTCTTCTCCCGGACGAAACTTTTGACCTTCGGCAAATTTTTTTCCTGGTTCCTCTCTGCCAAAGCAGAGAGTTCGACAAAAGTCGCACATTTTAAGGCCCAAACGTAGTCAAATCGTCAAAAACAGTCCTCTTTCGAGGGCATAATTCTATCATAAGACGATGTCTTTTTTTGTCCATGAAGGTAGGTCCCCATTTCATTTCATTTTGTCGAGAATTTCATCTGTCATCCATTCATTTTTTTCCCGATTTTCTAATTTCCTTTCGGAAGATCTCGATTTCTGACGTTATTAAAGCTTGTCTTAATGTGTCCCACTTTGAATTTCCACTTTCATGTTGTCCCTATTATCTGCTTTTTAAACTGTCCATATATTTCTCCTTCAAATTCGGGTCGTTCAAGAGTCTGTCGTATTGCAAATTAGGTGCTGCCTTCGGCCTCTTCAATTTCCGTAGTGTACATATAACTAGAAGGTGATCGCTTCCACAGTCGGCGCTTGAATATGTTTTGAAGTGTAAAACAGCATTCTTGAATCTCTTGTTGATAGTAAACCTTTCTGATACTGCCTCGTTAATATATTTTGATAATGGCTTGTTTATTATATTTTTTTTATAGGTTTCTGAGTTACCATTATATAATATAAAGGCTGTTCCAATAACTTGGACCGATTTTAAATGTGAATTAAGTTTAAGCGTCTAATGATATAAATTATTCTGTTTGCCGTAGATGAGGCTGGAATGCACACATCAGAGATGCCAGATGCAGTGACAGGTCAATCTAGGGAAGGACCGCCTAACTAATAAGGGAAGATCCGCGTCTCACAGGAAGACATTAGCTGACTTCGACAGATCCACGTGATAGACCCACCTGCGCCTAGGATATGCACGCGTGGGCAAAACCGTTTGACAAGTGGATATAAAGGGTATTCCAATAACTTGGACCGGTTTTAAATGTGTATTAAGTTTAAGCATCTAATGACATTTTTCTTTCAGATTTAACAACTTAAGCGTTTGGCAATTTCAGCCATAGAAAGATTAACAATCAAACAACGTGTAAAAGTTATTAAAGCCTATTACGAAAATGGACATTCAAACAGAAATGCATTTCGCGTACTTTGCGATTTTTTTTTTGTCAACACAATCGACCAACCGAGAGTGCAATTGGAAACGGTTTAACGTTGTTGTGTAGCGGTTCATTTTCTTGCGCGCGATGACGAATAGAGGTGTTTGGATTTGGGGAGACATTCTCGTGCTCTGCAGCAATGTTTTCATCTGAACGGCGTAAACGAGCACGCAATGATGTTTTCACATCTGCCAACGACCCACTTTGTTTGAATTTACGAACAATTTTTTCAATTGCACTCTTGAAACTTTAACACGTTGTTTGATTGTCACTCTTTCCATGGTTGAAATTGCCAAAGACTTAAGTTGTTACATCTGAAAGAAAAAAATCAGACGCTTAAGATTAATTCACATTTAAAATCGGTTCAAGTTATTGGAACAAACTATGCATGAAAAAGTGTTGGACATGTCATGTGCTACCTATTGTGGTCGGGTTACGTGAATTCCTTGGACAGTTAATCGTTTCCTTCATTTTGAAGGTGCGCATCACAGGCCCAAGCCTGAAGTGTGCTTCATATCCTCTACAGACCACAGGCATCAAGATGGATCTGGTCAAGATTCCAAATAAACAAGTTAATTAAAACCATGCTCGCAATACAATGCTATTTCCGACGTGAAACACATCTGTTTACCTTCCAATCTACGTCATTAATAACGGTTGTGTAATAGTTAATGATTAAAAGCAAGCACAACGTTGAAAATCTGACTTGTACTTCTAAAAAAATCGCAAGAGACCGACACGTCTACATAAAAAACAATACCCTTTCCGGTGGCAAAAGTTGTTGGTGGCACCAGGGGTGGCAATGCCGCCTTAGTCACAAAAACTGAGTTACCTCCCTTGGTCGGCGGCTGACGAGGGCAGGGTATCGCACGTGCTTTCACACGTTGTATGTATAAAATTATATTGTATTATATTATATTTATCTTACGTGAGCCAGTAGTTCTGCAGCTAGATGATGGACCCAGTTTTTTTCCGTGGAACTTTTATAACCGTGAATCACGAACTTGGTTTCTTTTGTATAAGCGAAGGTGCTGTTCTTAATCGCTTCTTCGTCATTGTAGGTCATAGGCACACCCTTTGGATCGTCCCTGGTAGAAGAGAAATATGATTTTTAATGATTATATTCGTCATTTAAAAAATAACAATAATAATTTGCGAAACTTCGTAGCTCAAGAAACGATAAATCTTATCTCTTAAATATTTCAAACATTTCAAATAATAATAATAATAATAATAATGGGTGCGTATATGACATTGTCGCGACAATATACGTAACTCGAATTAGTGGTGTCGCGGCATTAATCTGCACGGCTGTCTTCAAATGAAATACATCAAAGTCGCAAATTCTCTTTTAAAAAAATTCAGTTCAGTTGTTTTTTACTTTTTTTTTAGGAACAATACATTGTCTGTATTGGCTACTTTTATTGCCCCCACCCCACATTAGGGAAATGCTACCGACTACATATCAGTGACGGAGAGGGTGAAAATGAATGAGAAAGTTTTAGCAACTAAGCCAAAATTCTCACTGAATAATTTTGGAAGAAAGAACCGTTTTAAGAGATAAGATTGTCATTTTCTTTTTACCACTAGTTGATTAGTCAGTTCACGGAACAATGAAAAAAATAGAAAATACTCCTTATTTTTCCTTTTTTGTGCGAAATGTCAGCATTGTGTGGCTGTTTGTGTAAGGAGATTTTTTTCTTAATCCTTAACCCTTTTATATTTTATTTTACATACAATGTTATACGAATATATGGGGACAAACTGTCTAGAGATCAAAATTTAGCGCATATATTTTCATTGGATTTAATGCAGTTTTGATTAAAAGAGGTTATCTATTAAAGCAAAAATGTATTGAAAGTGCGCTGATTTAGGAAATCTCTATGGTAAATTTGCACTATACAACATCTCGCTTCATCACAGATTTACTACTCATGCAATGTCGTATGATTAAATAAACAACAAAGAAAATAAACGTAATAAAAAAATGAATGAGATAGGGAGAGGACGCATGTCAAAATTGTAATTTAAATACTGAGCGTCTCCTTATCTTTGACGTTTCGATGTAAACTGTAACCGGCGTTTGTTGTATCTTTCCCCACTGACCTTTTTATGTCTTCACTTTCCAAACCTGATAGAGTTCAATAGCGTCTACACATCCTTGTGGGCGATGAATTCATTTCAACACTACAAACTCCTTTTCCAAACATTCGCAGCCACTCGCTACTCCGTTGCTATATCCATGGCAAATCTTTACACGAGATGCATTCCCTAGTTCTACCAGTTCAGATCTTCACAACTACGACCGATCTTGCCATGCACGCTGGGTCGACTCATCCTCATTCTCTTCGTGATCCATTGGTAAGGAAAAAGCCCCACCTTGACGTC
Source organism: Acanthosepion pharaonis (assembly GCA_903632075.3). Lineage (NCBI taxonomy): Eukaryota > Metazoa > Mollusca > Cephalopoda > Sepiida > Sepiidae > Acanthosepion > Acanthosepion pharaonis. Next base: position 342,996 of record CAHIKZ030002411.1, on the reverse strand, counting down.
GTGTAATGTTTAGTAAACTTGTCTCGTTAGAACAATTGATGTTAAGTATTAGTTTTCTTTTTGTTTCCATTCTCTCCAAAACTCCGCCGTTGCTCACATGTTCGGTCCACGGTATCCTTAGCATCCTTCTGTAGAACTACATTTCTGTTGCTTCAAGTCTCTTCTTCATCTGTGTGGAGATTGTCCAGCACTCACTGCCATATCACGTAACAGTTTAATACTCTTTTCCTTGTTTCTAGCGAAATTTTCCTATTTCTTAGTTCTCTGCTTAGCTTTTAGAAGACATCTTTTGCTGTACCAATACGCTTTCGGATCTAAGGGCCGTACTTTCTGCCCTCTGTTAAAACATTTCCCAGATATTTAAATTTCATCGCTTGTTTTAATTTGGTATCTCAGATTTACAATTCACGCTTTGGGATCATCTTTTTACTGACAATCATTCATTCTGTCTTCTGTATATTTCATTAGAACTGTGTGTTCTGCATATCTTATATTCTTTAAAAAATTCTTTTTTTTTTGGGTTCTTCAATCACTAGACGTCAGCATTAATAAGCCATTCAAGTTACTTGTTACTAAAAAGTAGAAATAGTGTTTAGCAGAGGGGCACAATTTATTCACTTCGACAGCCAAATTCCCCGATCGGAGCTTTCTATTTGTGTGTTTGTTTTTTGTACATTAATATTTGTTTAGCTTTTATTCAATCCATATCGATAAAAAATAAACCTTTATATCTGTCATGGGTCCTTACCTATAACAAAATGAACTCTTCCTAACACTATGTATACTACGCCTCTCAAGAAAGAGGGACGAATCGAGTCGAGCCGATAGTAGTTCACTCCAAACCAGACTGACAGTCATACTAACACCTTCCACATCTTGTATTTTTATTTCGTGTAATATACCTTCGTTATTTCTTCTCTTGTGTTCGTGTTGTTCTTCCTGACAATGACTCTCAACCTATTTTACCCATGGATCACTTTATTAATCTGTTGTATGAACATTTCCGCTTCATGGCAATTCGTTGAAATTATGGACTTTAAAATATTTTGAATTATTTTCCTGAACCAAGTTACTGACACAACTTCAAAACCGTTGTCGCAAAGTCAGTCAAAAGAAAGGCTTCATCACGAACACACTGGACAGCAGTGAGTATGGTATCTTCTTCATCTTTAAGGAGATTGTCCGGCAATCACAACCACATCACGTAACGGTTTAGTATTCTTTTCCTTGTTTCTCGTGAAGTTTATTTTCTATTTCTTATTACTCTGCTTAGCTTTTGGAAGACATCTTTAGCCATCAATGAATTGTTTATATCTGGGAATGCCAGTGTTAACTGAAACAGCGGGCATTGTACATGTTTCACTACGCTTTTGATGGCTGTCCAAAAAAAAAAAAAATAATAAACAAAAATAATGAACATGCTTTTTTCAATTCCACCTGTAATAACAAAAATATTCTTACCTGTTTAAAAGCCAATATTTGGCATCGATTTCCTCTGGTTTGCCCGGTAGAAAATTTACAGGTCTCTCCAAGGCGTTGAAATCACCTTTATTATCGAAGCAACCAAGATCTCCATAGCAGACCTTACCGCCGCCAAAGACTAAAGCTATAATAATAATAATAATAATAATAGTTTCAAATGGGTGACGAAATGCAAGTAAAGCATAATCCCATCGACCAGATACAGAAACGATGGCAAGACAAAACCCGTACTCATCAGTGGCTACGTAGTGCAGGTTTAAGAGATGAAACCAAACATTTTATTCTTGCGGCCAAGGGGACCAATGCTTGCTAGCTGGTTTACAAAACTACAGAAATTAGCCTTATAAAGATACCTGCAAACTGCAGAAGACTGGATATATGTGTCAAAGAATATGAAAATAGTAAGCAACTTTATTCAGGAAAGCCAACAAGTTCAAAATGAAGAAATACAAGTAAAGCACGATACACCGACTGCAGCTGCAAAATACTTAAAAAAAAAGAAAACAAAATGCAACCGACCAGATACAGAAACGATGGTAAGATAAACAGCTTCACGGTCAATATTCTGCCCGTACAAAACAAGTTGATGTAGGCAAACACCAAAGAGCTTTATCAATGTAAAATGTGTGTATTTTAGAAGTTTATTTAGCACACACATGTACAGTAAAAAATGTTATGATGCCATTTCTGACCATTATCCTCTGTTTGGGACCATGAAAGAAAATAGTATGCAACATATATCAAAGGAAATACTAATACTACTCGTAGTAGTAACAATGAGAAAAGGAAAAAGAAAAAGAAAGAAAGAAAAAGAAAAAGAAAAAAAAGAAAAAGAAAAAAGAAGGAATAGGAAAATTTATTCAGTAATAAAGCAAGCCAACAAATTCAAAAGGCTATTTCAAGTGAGTGAAGAAATACAAATAAACCATAATGCATCTACTGCAGTAGTAGTAGAGGAGGCACGGTGGAGTAGTGGATAGCGGCTTGGATTGAGGAATCGGAGAGCCGAGTTCGAATTCCAGTCGAATCCATTACTTTCACTTACGTGCTAAGGTGTGAATCCTCTTCTTCTCCCTCCAGCTATGGGTAAATAGCAGGACAGACTGGGTTCTATAGCCTTGGATGGCAACTAGTCTAGGAGAAGGAAAACTCTGAATTCAAACCTGCTCTTAAAAAAAAAATCGGTTTCTGGTCGTTCCTGTCTCTGCGTCTGTGGGAACCCCGCGGCAAGAGTAGGCCTGGGTACCCTACTTCTGTAATTTATCCCAAGAATCTTCTTCTCACATGACTACGAATGAGTCAACAAGAAGAAGCCGGCTCAATCCGCCCAGGGTGAATGCCGCATCAATACAAATACAATCTACAATAATTTGCAGTGGCAAAACACCTAAATAAAGAAAGCAAAAGCAAATAATGTTAGGGACAAAATGGAAGAACGATGGCAAGATTAACCTTTTCATCGTCATTATTCTGCCCATAGCAAATAAGCCGATGCAGACAAACCCTGTACCCATCAATGCGTAGTGCAAGGTTAAAAGCTGAAACCAAAGGTTTTATTCCTGCTGCACATGAAATTACCAAGCACACATACTTAAAAATTGTTAGTCCAAAATGCAGATTCTGTGATAAATATCTAGAAACAATGGACCATCTTGTGTCAGGTTGCGCGGTATTGGCACCCACTGAATATAAAACACGGCAATGACAGAGTGGGCCAAGATAAGCCCTGGAAAGTCTGCAACTTTTACGGAAAGGAAACTCCAAGAAACTGGTATAAACATCACCCAGACCTGGTTACAGAGATCGAACCTGTAACAATTTTATGGGACTACACAATAAACACAGACAGAACAATCAAAGGTAATCGTCCAGACATCGTGATTAGAAATCGCAAAGAAAAAAAGTGCCTTTTTATTGACATGGCAGACGGTAATTTATTTTTGAAGATCTTAAAAAACTATCAACATAAAAGCAGCTTGAAATCGAAATCCCAAAAATGTGTCACATGAGGACATCAAAAATTCCAGTTGTAGTTGATGCCCTCGGATTGATTGGAAAAGGTTCCAATAGACTCATTGAAGGGATTCCTGATAGCCCATGCCTTAAGGAAATACAAAAAATTGTTCTCACAAGTACAGCTCACGCGTTACGTTACTGTGTAAAATATGTGTAATTTTTTTTAAAAACTTCTCAGTGGAAAATGTCAGGATGCCATTTCTGATCTTTGGTCTCTGGTCGGGACCCGGAAAGAAATGAGCAGGGAATAGAAATCAAAAGAAATAATAATAATCTAAAAGGTATCAAGATCTTCAAAAAGCTATGAAAATACAAGGACCTTGAAATCGAAATCTCAAAAATGTGGCACATGGGAAAATCAACAATTTGTAGTTGGTGCTCTGGGATTGGCTGGAAAAGATTCCAGTAGACTAATTGAAGGGATTCCTGGAAGTCCATGCCTTAAAGAAATACAAAAAGTTGTTCTAACGAGTACAGCCCACACCTTACGAAGGGCTTTATCTATGTAAAATATTCTTTTTTTTTGGCAGTGGAAAATGTCATGATGCCATTTCTGACCTTAGGAAAGAAATGTGTACACACCAGAAATTAAAGGAAACAAAAAAATAATTATAACAACAATGAGGCGATAAAGAAAGAGCAGCAACTCCTAGCCAACTTTTAGAATAAACTTGGTAATAATAATAATAATAATAATTAACCAAACTTTCAAAACTTAAAACGCATGAAGATAATTACATTGTCTATCGCCCAGATCACACCCCTACAAGGTCTTTTGAACAAGAGTAGAAGTTTATCCCTTGTTTCCTGTTTAGGATTGGGTTTTCCGTCCCTTCTAAAGTGTTAGGATCAATAAAAAAAAAACCTTTGAGTTATTCAGCTAGGAAGAGAACAGATTGAAATCTTTTTTTGTGTTAGCCTCACTATGTCTTCCCAACTGAGCAATGGTGAGACGAAAAAGATCATTCAGACCTTCAGTAATGGTTCCATTCAATAACCATCAAGAGAACGGTGACTAAGTTTAAAAAAGAGGGAACAGTAGAAAAGAAAGCTGGATCAGTAGGTTACAAAAGCAAGAGAGATCATCATTTCAACTTAGAGATGAAGAGATCAATTAGAAAAGATCCAACTCAATTCATAAGACGTTTTGCACGTGAGAGTGGAGCTTCTACGATGACCGTCGAAAGAGCAGTGAACAAAGAACTGAAACGTGAAACCTGTGAGGTACCTTGTTACTCTAGGACAGAAAGTTAGAAAGTTAAAGAGGGCGAAGATAATTTTGAATAAGCTGCAAAATAATCCTGCAATAATAAATATATATTTGAACTTAAATTCAATCCTTCATGAGTTTCCGATCCTTAGCTATGATCAATTAATGGTGGATATGCCATTTTCGTTCATGACCGATTTCATTATGATTCTTCGGTTAAGCTTGGAGAGTAATTATACATTCTTATTGCTCAAAGTAGAGTCCATTAGTGTTAAAAAAACATGGGAGAACTCTAATAAGATATCCTTAATCATTACTAAGATACAAAGGTTCACAGCTTAATCTAAAAATTGGACAATTTTGCTGTGACACGATTTGGACAATTTTGCTGTTACACCAGTTATATATATATATATATATATATATATATATATATATATATATATATATATATATTGAAAGGGCAGCAGATCATTATTTAAACATATATTGTTAAATATAACGGAAAAAGAATGTCTATTATGTCTGATAATGATTCCTTCTAAAGTTTGTATGTTTGCTTTAATTTCAGGTGAAAATAAAGACAAAAATCGTCAAAAAATTTTGAACTTACGACTTAGGTTTGCTTATTCCACAACCGCTATCATCACATAGCAATCTTCTATGTCAACATAACAAAATATCATCTTCGATGGGGAATATCTTTGTTTAAATGTCCGTATAAACACTCTGAAGAAGGCTCACGTGAACCGAAAGTTTAGATCAAGGACCAACTTAAAAAAAAAGAAGCTATCCAAATGTTAGACAATTATAGTCTTTATTTTCACCAGAAATTAAAGCGAACATAAAATTTTTAGAACGGCTCATGATCAAACATAATAGACATTCATTGTCTATTGCATTTAATATATGTTTAAATATATATATATATATATATATATATATATATATATATATATATATATATATATAAAAAGAAAGAACAGTAAGATATAAAATCCGGTGTTCTTATAGATATTTTTATTTTTACAAAATAGTGCTCAATGTAAATTTACAGAGCATTAATATAAATTAATTGATTTAAAATATGGTTTTTGAAACATGGTTAGAACTGTGTAGCGAAAAAAAAACATATTTAAATCAATTAATTTATAATATTATATATATATATATATATGTGTGTGTGTGTGTGTGTGTATGTGTGTGTGTGTGCGTGCGACAAAAAATTAAAATCACAGTGAATTACAGTGGATAAGACATAGTTTTATCTACAAAGGAACGCAGTTTGGAATCCATGTCGGAGTGGATAAACATTTTCTTTAATAAGATCTTTTTCGAACGCACAGAACTATAGATGTAACACGCACTTTTTAATGACTGAAAATAGGGTGTCTATTTCAAATACGAAAAATAAATATATATATCCAGTACTTCACATTTGTAATAGACGCCCTATTATATATATATATATATATATATATATATATATATATATATATATATATATATATATATATATGGCCTGAAAGATTGCATATAGCATGAAACAGAATGTCGCCTCTAAGTGTTGAATTCTATGTTCACTTTTATATATATACACACTCTGTCTCTGATATTGAGCACTTTATCCCATAAATATAGCACACCTTAAGACTATATATATATATATATATATATATATATATATATATATATATGGTGGGGCGTGCAAATATATATAGAAAGATAGGAAAGAACACGTTTAGGCTAATAATGCGAAGTTCTTTTAGTATTTTTTTTTTTATTTTTTTAAAACAGTGCTCAATACATGAGTAGAGCCTAAATTATAGTTATTTAAAAAAATATATGATTCCTTCGCTACATAAGAGTTCTCATGTTTCAAAAACAAGAGCCAAAAACTTCAACATAATTGTTAAAACTAAATTGAATGTCATCATTCGCTTTGAAATGGATACCCCGGCTCTGCCTTGAAAAGGTTGCTTCAGACGTTTCCATAGTAATTAATTTTACGAATGAATATATATATATATATATATATATATATATATATATATAGAAGACCATAAAAAAACGAAAATAATGTAGTTAAATTAAAAGCAAATTCATTACCTTTGGCCGTTGACAAAGCACAAAGAAGAGCAAATACGTTTACCAGACACATATTTCCTTCCTTCTCCCGCTGAAACGAATTCACTGGAGACGAGCAACGCTTCTTTTTATAGGTTAGCCCCGAAATTACACTTCACATTGATTACCAAACAGGATCGTGACCGTCTGATAACGCACCTCTATCTTAGAACGCGACAGTTAAATGCAGAACGTTTACTGGGAACCGAAGCCTCGAGATCCAGCTGTCATATTTTCTTTTTGTTGTCGATTGCAACACAGATCGCGTGCGAAAGACACTCATCCGGGCTCTTCACCTTGCCAGCCGGTTGCACTTTACTTCTCTGTTTTGTCGTCTCCTCGCTCAGCACTTATTTTCAGTTTCATATCAAATACAATTATGTGGTATTTTAATACGACCCAAGAAGATGCGTGGCCATTACGACATGCTATCTTCAAACGATTTTCCTCATGTAACCCACGGTAATACTCGCCCCATGGTCAGGTCATCGGCGACTAAACCAGTCCCACATCAGGCTTTTCTAGCGAGCAGGATGACTAGACACCTAGCACTTGTCAAAGGCCGGATGAACCTTTCTGTAATTTCAAGGACCATCTAGCACAATTGGCTAGACTGGACCCCATAAATATGTACAGAGCCAATGTGTCTTTCTAGCGAGAAGAATGACTAGACGTCTGTGTTCCGTACCTATGCACACAGCTAGTGTCGTATTGACAAGCCATCACTGGGCAGAAGGTTTCCTAGCTTAAAGTCAACAGCCGAGGCGGGGTCTAAGGATTCCCCGCGTCCCGATGGGATCAACTGCTATATGATCGCGACCAAAGAGCTGTTTTGACTTGGAGACGGATGGGATCCGCTAGGTTTATTTACCCGAGACACGCTTCACAGAAACGACTATCTCTTCGGCTTTCAACCCACATATGTGGAGGGAACTGGTCAGGTGCCCAGCTACGCTTTGACCCTACAACCTCATCTGGTTGTAGTAATGATGATGATGAAGATGATGATGATGATGAAGATGATGATGACCCTCATAGTTTCTTTTTTCCCCTCGCCAATTTTAAGTCAGTGCCTTTTCCTAACCATTGTCTGAAATTCTAAGATCAAGTATTATCAACATTTTCTGTATGGTTCCAACGAGGAATTTTAGTTTTGCCATGTTTTTATCTAAGACAGAAATGGAAAGGTCGGGCAACACAAAATGTGAAAGTATTCACAACAGAATATAAGAATTAATATGACGAAAGGCGAAACAACCAACAGGCTCCATAACATCAAAGGAATGATCACTAATAATACAAAAGAAAGCTAAGCTTTGGAAAGAAATAGAAAGGACGGGCAACACGAATAGAGCAAATAACATGTTTAAAGGCGTAATGGTTAGCGGCTCGGATTGAGAAATCGTAGAGCCGAGTTCGAATTTCAGTCGAGTTCATCACATTCACTTACGTGCTAATAACCTTGGGAAAAATATGAATTCACCTCGTCTCCAGCCAGCTATGGGTAAAATAGCAAGACAGACTGATTCCTGTTGCCTCTTTAGGTAAAGGCTAGAAAAAAGGTAAATTAAAAAACAAATCCACATTTGAGAGGATGAGCGGGTTAACCTCAACACCCCACCCCGTGGAAAAGGAACCGGCAATCCATTGTACTATTCTGCATTGAATGTCACCAACAACCACAATTGTAAGATAGAGTGAGTAATGACCACAGCGGCGCAAAACGCACTAACCAATTAAAATGAAATTATTATTTCCTTTGATTTCTGTTGTATATTCATTTCCTTCCGGCTCCCAACCAGAGACCTAAAGACAGAAATGGCATCATGACGTTTTCACTGAAAACATTAGAAATAGAAAGTACGAGCAATACGAATAGAGCAAGTAACATGTTTAATGGAGTAATGGTTAGCGGCTCGGATTGAGAAATCGTAGAGCCGAGTTCGAATTTCAGTCGAGTTCATTACATTCATTTACGTGCTAATAACCTTGGGTAAAATATGAATACACCTCGTCCCTGGCCAGCTATGGGTAAAATAGCAAGACAGACTGGGTCTTATAGTCTTGGGTCGCAACCAGTCTAGTAAATGGAAACATTGAATTCAAAGCCTTGTAGGTTCTGCCTCTTTAGGTAACTTCAAAAATAAATCCACCTCTGAGAGAAGGGACGGGGTAAGTTCAACATCCCCTGTGCAAAAGGAACCGGCAAGCCATTGCATTATTCTGCCTTGAATGTCACCATGAACCACAATTGTGAGATGGACGGGAGTGCTGACAACAGCAGCGGCGCAAAATGCGCCTACTGAATAAATGGTGATGAAAATATAGCTGAAATATTAGGAAAAGGACTCGGAGAAGTAAAAAACGCCTTGTATTCTTGTAGGTAGGGCCGAGAGAGGCGCCATGGAGTCTGGGTAGCACATGGCCTCCATAAACCATTGCCGGTCTAAGAGAAGGAAAACTCTGAATTCAAACCTCTTACTGCCTTGTATGGCTTGCCTCTTTAACTTCTGAGAGGAGGAACGGATCAAGCTCAACACCCCCTGCATTGCACTATTCTGCCTTGAATGTCACCACAAACCACAACTGTGAGATGGGGTGGGAGTGGTGACCATATCGGCGGTGAAAATGCGCTGACTGAATAAAATGAATGAACACACTTAAAAAAAATATTCGCAGCATGTGATTTCTTCGTAATGTCTGAAATTTCAATTGAGGATTGTGTATGAAGATTTGACAATTTCAAAGAACAAGATCCCTTTCTTTTCATTAGTTACTAAGCCAACAAAACACTTTGCCCTTTTTGTGTCGTGTTCCTTCAGGATGTGGTCAATCATGGCTCGCCACAACTTCCTCATACCAACGTTTGTCACTTTACCAAACCTCCCACTCGCTGATCCTCCCTCCAATCACACTTTCTTTTCAAGTAGTTGATCCGCTGCCTTCCCCTATTATGCTCTATCAATATCTTTATGATTATCTGTTTTCACATCTATGACTCCTTTTTTTTCGTCTACATTGTTGAATTACAACGCTACACAAAATGTCCACTGACCGGTGCCGGAACGCGAATCATCAGCTACCGGTACGCGGCCAGTATCTCGGCCATGCTAAGGAATCATTTGTAAAGATTAAAGTTATATAATTTTTGTTTTTTGTGTTAATAAACTGCATATTTTTTATTACTTTTTATATGTTTTGATACTGAACTATTTTTTGCAAAATAAATGGAAGATAAAGAAATAGTCAACTTTTATTATATTCATTATATATAGTAGAGCCTCAGTTTACAAATTTAATTCGTTCCTAAACTTCGTTCATAATCCGAAATGTTCGTAAAAAGAAACTATTTTTCCAATAGGAATCAATGTAAAATGGATTAATTCGTTCCTGCTCTCAAGATGATTGCTTATTTAAACTTTAACAACAGTACTTTGTGACAAGTTTATACACAAAACTAATGAAAATCATTAAGTATAAAGAAAGAAATAAATAAACTCAATACTAAACAGTTAAAAAAAATAAAGAGGAACACTTCAATTTTTCGGTACCTGTATGTAGGAGAGTTGATGGCGTAAGTGAAAGGGGAAGGAAAGGGATGTTATCGTTTGGAAAAGGGAAGGAAAGACATGATGGTCTTTTTATTTATAAGAATAGTAGATCAATGTTTTTACTAAATTGAGTAGGAAGAGACAATATCATCAGCAATTGTTTTTTTTTTTTTTCCTTTTCCTTTTCCTTTACCAGTATCACTGCTAGATTTCTTTGGATCCATAAATAAGGACTAATAAACAGGAAAAAATGCACAGAACAATAAAATTGGAAAAGAAAAGCACAGCATAACATACGAATGTATGCAACATGGCGGTCGACTTAGAATTGATTCCGTTCGGGTTAACTCGGTTCGGCAATGTTCGGCAGTGTTCGAGAACCGAAATTTTGTTCGCGAACCGAAGCAGTTTCATCTCGAATTTTCTGTTCGAAAACCGATTAATTCGACATGTGAGAGGTTCGAGAATCGAAGTTGCTCTTTATATCGTTTCCAGTATAAATTAATATTACCACGAAATATTACAGGTACGTGACACATTGAGAAAAAAAATGCCGGTCCGTCCGCCATATCAGATAGTTTGAGAAGCACTGGTCTATCAAGCTGCTGTGAATGTTATCTATTTCATCACACCATTTGTCATTATTCGTTATTATGTCAAGTTTTCACTAATGCAATTGTTTTCGGCGATTTTTTTACATGATTTTTTGCGACGAATTTTTTTTGTACGATGACAGTTTTTATAACTTGGAAATATATTTGGTTATAATTGAAATTAATTGCGAAATCTAGCAAAAGTCACCCATGAAATAAAAATGATTGTTTATACGGAAAGTAAGGACTTACGTTTATAAAATTGTTCTTTTTTAAATTCATTAGCGGCGGAGGAATTATCGTTGAACTTTTAAAAGTTAAGTTTAAATCTTAATGCAACACTTAAATGCAGCGATCAGTTTTGAGTTCTTCTGTAGTTTATTGATGCCTATAGCATACGGCAGCAGTATGCCTTGCAAAAAGAAATCTCCGCCAACAAACGACCATATTGCAATCAAAAGAGTCAAGGATGCAGCGAGGAAAAGAAAGTCCGTGCAAATGAAAACCCGGATCAAATGGCAGCCAGGAGAACTGCCAATGTTGAGAATATGCAAAGACTTAAGGACTCTCAAACTCCTGAACAAGCCGAAGCCCTCCACATGAGCTAGCTTAAATGCCGCCCGATATGGCTTCTTTTAAGCTAGTATTATTATATATTTGCCTGTATGCATTTGTATGACATTTTTGAGAGCGAGAGAGAGCAGAAGAATTATCGTTGAACTTTTAAAGTTAAGTTTAAATCTTAATGCAACACTTAAATGCAGCGATCAAATTTGAGTTCTTCTGTAGTTAATTGTTGCCTATCGCATACAGCAGCAGTATGCCGGACAAAAAGAAATCTTCTCCATAAGTGGACCAGATTTCAATCAAAAGAGTCAAGGATGCAGTGAGAAAAAGAAAGGAGAGACAGGAGATCTTCCAATACTGAGAACATGCAAAAACTTAGGGACTCTTAAACTCCTGAACAATCCGAAGGCCCAATTAAAAGCCCTCAGCAAGAGCTAGCTTAAGTGACGCCAGATAGGGCGGCTTTTAAGCTAGTAAATAATAAATACATTAATTCTTAAAAAGTACTTTGTCCACGTTTCTAATACGAAAATAAAATTAGACGATATGGGCTTTAAGAGAACCGAAGAGGACATGGGCATTTCTAAAATAAGGCAATTGAAACTGTACTTGACTGTGAAAGTTTTCAGTGGCTGAGTACTCTAAAAGCACACACAGCTTAACAGTAGTTATCCTTACAAAGGGGGTGCAGGTTCAAAACCTGCTTGATGGCACAATTCTTTATAAAGACTTTCGAATGCACAAGCCGGGAGATGTAAATGTACACCGTTTAAAAATACAGGGACGTCTACTCAAACATTTGCATCTGCTAAATATGACGTTTAAAGTAATAAGAAATAACTATAATAGAAATCTCATTGCCTGGCGAATTTTACACTTGAGGCAGGCCGAAGAACGTATCGTCCTAAATTTGATATTATAAGCAACAAAGATACGAATATTAATCTGAACAAATTGCATCAAGAAGATGGCCGAAGAATGCACCGACCGATGCATAGTAATAAAACAGTAAAGGATGATGATATTAGTCTGAATGTTATTAATTGAAGAATTTCAGCCAATATTAACCAAACCATATATTAGACGTGTGCAAAAATCTCCAGCGCTCTCTTAAGAAAACTCGATACGGAATACTCTGTCGAAAAATCGGTTTTTCGACAGAAACTTTTGCACAACTAGTAATTATATGAGTTGGTCTCAATCCTCCTGATAATGTTTATTTAAATGTAAAATTAAATTTTGTAGCACAAGGCCAAAATGGAAATGGGGAAATGCTGGTCACACTGTTTATCCTACACCTAGTTTCGAATTTAAGCGAAATACGAGACTGGTGACGAGGTCTCACCAATTTACAGGTTGAGGTGGCTAGATTTAAACCGTAAGTTCTATGTTAATAGTATCTTCTCGCTTCTCGCTTGTGGAACTAACTTCCGGTTCCATGCTTTCCATTCAACTGTAATACGCAAAAAGTTAAATGCAATGTCAATCTCCATCCTACACCTAGTTTCGAATTTAAGCGCAGTACGAGACTGGTGACGAGGTCTCACCAATTTACAGGTCGAGCAGGCTAGATGTAAACGGTTTATTCTATGCTAACAGTTTCTGTTCTCGCTTGTGAAACTCCCTTCCGGATCCATCCTTTCTATCCAACTTTAATCTGCAAAATGTTAAATGCAATGTCACTCGTTATCTACGATACTCCTGATTACTCATCCTCTGTTCTCGCTCCTTAGAAATATTCCTGATTCTAACTCTTCCACACCCACCAACTTCTTCCGTCTCAGTGTCCTTTCTGTTTTGTTTGGACTGAACAGAATCATACCGACGTAACCTGAAATGAGCACGAAAAGCTCTCTGTGTCACAATTACAGATACTCCTTCTTCGTTATGTACGGTGTCCCTCAGGACGTAAGCGATCATGGCTCACCACAACTTCCTGTCCCTTGTAGCTCTTAATACATTTTGTCTTTCTGTTATTTTTCCTAAACTCTGTTCCGCCATTCATTTACTTAAGCTCACTAAGTATGTCATGCGCTGTTTTTCTCTGTCCCTCTTGCCTTCAATATGTCCTCTGAGTGTCAAATATTCTAAGCTTTCTTTCCTCATCAAGCACCCTACAAACTTCAACGATCTCAATCAAGTAATTGTCCTTTTTGTTTCCATTTTCTCTAAAACTTCGCCTTTGCTCACATGGTATTCTCAGCATGCTTCTGTAGAACCACATTTCTGCTGCTTCAAGTCTCTTCTCCATGTTTGATCCATGGTAGTCTTTCTTCCCGATTTTAAGTAAAAGTATCCTTTTTGTTTCCATTTCCTCTAAAACTTCGTAGTTTCTCACAAGTTCGGTGCATGGTATTCTCAGCATCCTTCTGTAGGACCACATTTTTGTCACTTTGTCTATTGTTTATCTCTGAGGAGATTGTCTAGTTCTCACTGCCATATAGGAGGACAGATATCAGGTAAGAATTCCCTACTCTTTTTTTTTTATTCCTAACGACCTCTTTCTGTTTCTTAATCCTCTGCAAAGCCTTTGGAATGCATCTTTGACTATCCAAATGTTTTTTCGGATTTCATTGTCGCAGTTCCCGTCGTCTGTCAAAATATTTCCCAGATATTTAAATGTCCACTCTTGTTTCATTTTGATATCCCCGATTTGTAATTTGCACTTTGGGTTCATCTTTTTGCTAATTATCATTCATCCTGTTTTCTTGCTTTCCTTCACTACCTTCTGTAGGTGTTTTTGTAATTATTTTTTGCATCTTCTATCAACATGGTGTGTTCTGCATATCTTACGTTGTTAAAATTTTTTTCGGGTTCTTCAATCACTGGACACGTCAGCATTAATAAGTCATTCAAGTTACTTGTTCCTAACGAGCAGAAACAGTGGTTGACAGTGGGGCACAATTTATTCACCCCGACAGCCAAATTCTCCGATTAGAGCTTTCTTTTTTTGTTTTTTTGTTTTTGTTTTTTGTACATTAATATTTGTTTAACTTTTATCCAATCCCTATCGATAAAAAAATAAACCTTTATATCAATGACTCTCAACCATTTACTTTACCCATGGATCACTTTAACTCTTATTATTAATCTATTGTATGAACATTTCCTCTTCATGGCAATTCGTTGAAATTATGGACTTTAAAAATGTTTGAATTATTTTCCTGAATCGAGCTCCTGACAACTTCAAAACCGTTGTCGCAAAGTCAGTCAAAAGAAAGGCTTCATCACGAACACACTGGACAGCAGTGAGTATTGTATCTTCTTCATCTTTGAGGAGATTGTCCGGCAATCACAGCCACATCACGTAACGGTTTAGTATTCTTTTCCTTGTTTCTCGTGAAGTTTATTTTCCTTCTATTTCTTATTACTCTGCTTAGCTTTTGGAAGACATCTTTAGCCATCAATGAATTGTTTATATCTGGGAATGCCAGTATTAACTGAAACAGCGAGCATTGTACATGTTTCACTACGCTTTTGATGGCTGTCCAAAAAAATAAACAAAAATAATGAAAATGCTTATTTTCAATTCCACCTGTAATGACAAAAATATTCTTACCTGTTTAAAAGCCAATATTTGGCATCGATTTCCTCTGGTTTGCTCGGTAGAAAAATTATAGGTCTCTCGAAGCGTTGAAATCACCTTTATTATCGAAACAACCAAGATCTCCATAGCAGACCTTACCGGTGCCAAAGATTAAAGCTATAATAATAATAATAATAATAATAATAATAATAATAATAATAATAGATTCAAAGAGGTGAGAAAAAATCTACAAAAAGGACTATGAACGATTATTTCGACGAATTCATCTTCTAAGCTAATAACATTGATGAAATTGTTATATCTACCTTTGACACGGACAACAGTGAAGCGAACCTACACAAGATACGAAAGGTTTGGAGACATTCTCTGAATACTTTCTATGGTTTAGTTAACTCCTATTAAGTTAGGGCAGAGTTACTCAACCTTTTTAAGCAACGGCACTATTAGGAGCAAATGAAAATATCGCGGTACACTTAGCAAAATTTTTAAAAGGTATACATTTAGATGTTATGAAATAAAATCATAGATTTTTTTTTTTAAATACACAAACATATGAACTTACTATATTTCAATATCTCTATTCAATTATTTCTTCATCTTATTTAGTGTAAAACCCGTGCCTGGTGTTTTTATTTCGTGATTTGGTCGAATGTGTGATAAGCAGACGTTCATTTTTTTTCTTCGGTTCAAGTCTAGTGCGAACCCAATGATCTGATCCAGATTTTTTAAATTTTAGTTTGAAGTTCCAAAATATAGCAAAAATAGAATCAATTTCATTACGAGGGTTCGATCCCTACCGGTGTACATATTTTCGTTTCTCATATTTCTCGAATGTGCATGCGGATAGACGTAATGCACACAGTAAAAATGGGGCGTCTATTTCAAATACGAAGTGTTCACTATAATAACATTGGAAGTAATATAAATGTCGGATTAAAAAATGAATTCATTAATTCTTAAGAAATGGCATCATTTACGCTTTGAATACGAAACTAATCAATGGCTACATCTACTGCTAGGAAAGTTGGTTCACTGTGTCATGGTAGGCACTTTTTATCGCCTGAATCTATCTTACACATTCATAAGTCAACATTTCGTCCATGATGATGACACAACTATTTACTACTGTCTTAATAGTAAGTCTAATCGATTCGATAAAGTCAAATTGGCAGCTGATCTTAAAACATGACTTACATTCTGTCATTAACTGTGGAAATGAATGGTTTGTTAATTTTAACTCCTCCAAAATGAAACTGTTCTCTATTAATCGCCTGAGTGTACCCCTTTTTGCCTTCCATCAGTATGGCTGATGCTAACCTACAGGAGAGTGATTTGTTCAGCTTTCTTGGGCTAATATTTTCAGTTAACATGAATTGGAAAGATTATATCGAATCAAGTGAAAGGTCTGCTGCTAGGAAATTTGGTTCACTGTGTCATTCTAGACAATTATTCTTGCCTGAAACTATTATATATATATATATATATATATATATATATATATATATAGAGAGAGAGAGAGAGAGAGAGAGAGAGGAGAGGGGAGAGAGGAGACACGATGGAGTAATGGATAGCGGCTTGGATTAAGGAATCGCAGAGCCGAGTTCGAATTCCAGTAGAATCTATTACATTCACTTACGTGCTAATACCCTTGGGAAAGGTATGAATCCTCTTCCTCTCCCTCCATCTATGGGTAAAATAGCAGGACAGACTGGGTTCTATAGCCTTGGATGGCAACTGGTCTAGGAGAAGGACAACTCTGAATTCAAAACCTGCGGAGGGTCATTTGGGAACCTTGTGGCATTCGGTGCACCAGGTCTCTGTATTCGTCCCTTCAAAAGTGTGGATGGTCCTGTACAAAGCCTTCACCACTATAATCAAATCTCATGTGCCGGTGTCGGGCTGTCGGTTTCCTGAAACTGATCTGCTTGACCCTCATACGTCGAATCTCGACGGGAGAGTCGATTATATATATATATATATATATATATATATATATATATTTATTTAAACCATCAAACAGATTTTTTATGTGCCGACTTTTATTTGGTTTTTTTGAAAATCATTCAGTGTGCCAACAGCATACGTATTTTTATACAAATCATGGTACCAGTTCTATAATATATTTTATATAGATATATATATATATATAGTATATATACTTTAGATGATATTAAAATTGAAACAGCTAAATATCTTCTTTGCGTTGTAGTAGTCATTGGTTCGGACTACGTGATGTCAATTGCGGCTGCGTGAAAAATGAAAGGTTTGCTACAAGGAAAGTTGGTTCACTGTGTTGTGCTAGACATTTCTTTTCATAACTACTTCTATTTCAACCATTCACAAGGAGATGGAGATGGAGAAATTTACTCTGGAGTATTCCTTGAAAAACATTCTTTACACTCTCATTAAGATTTTTTTTTTATACCCGGAGTTATAGTTTCCGAATTCTTTTTGAATTTGTACGTCTGATGATTTGGAAAGTGATTACGAATGCAATGTAATAAATTATAATCAGCAAATATTAGTGTTTGAGCCTTTTATATTATATTCTTGGTGTCTTGTACATTGAGCTTTACCTGGATTTTATCCTCTTGGAAATATATATAGATTATAAAATTATTATTTTCTATCTATCTATCTATCTATCTATCTATCTCTCTCTCTCTCTCTCTCTTTTCTCTCTATATATATATATATATATATATATATATATATATATATATATATATATATATTTTCTTTTAAAAAAACCGTAACAAAAATAAACATGTCATAGACAGAAATAATTTAGTGATGTAATGAATATGCATACACCTGGGTTCCCCTTTAATAGTAATATGATTGGCACTAATGTCATGGTTAATACAGACTGATGTGGAGGTAAGGACGACGCCTATGCCTACCAAATTCGACGAAACCAGTCCATTACGGTTATTATATAGATTGTCCTACCCGGTTACAGTAGTCAACAACCTTTTTTCTTCGAACAAATATATCCCTTTCTGGGACGTATCACTTAGATAACTTGGAGTATTTTTTATTGTAATTTTTTAAAGGATATTTTTAAGAACCTAAATTTGGCCTTTAAGCGTAAGATACTTCTACAATGAAATTATTCACAGATTCCCGGAGGCATTCCTCTGGAGCATTGTTTCACAACCAGATACGATTTAATGTTTTAAAAGTAAATGATTATTTCAGGAGACTTCTTTATTATTTTCAGATTTCATGACTTTTTTTCTTATTAAAATTAAAAAGTGCGCCACATAGTTTTAGTTATTCTACAAGTGCAACCTGGATTAAAAAATTTAGAATAAGTAAAACTGGCACATTTTTAATTTTAATAAGAAAAAATATGTCATGAAATCTAAAAATAATAAAGTAATCTCCTGAAATAAGCATTTATTTTTAAAACTTTGCATCGTATCTTTAAGTGGTAGAGTTTTCATTTAAATGAATTTAAGAAACTGATATCTTTTCTTTTTAGAGAGACCGAGGATGACTGATTTAAATCCGTCGAAGAAAGACAAAAGAGAAGGGATTATCCACTTCTTCTTAAAGATTAAGGAATTTAGCATACAGTTTGAAATATCAAATGACAATGACTTGACTTAGACATGGAAACCATATACTTGGTGTCTGAAGCTTTTTAAAAAAATAAAGATTTTTATTTATAGAAATAAATAATAAATTACTCATCTGTAAACTCGGGGCACACCTTGTTACCTATCTTATTTTATGTGCCGTGTCTCTTCCTGTGTCCTGTGGCTCTGAGTCAGCTTTGACTTTTTGTTATTTCTCCCAGAACCTGTTCTGCCATCCCACTTACCCGTTAAGTATGTCACGCGTTGCTTTCCCTTGTACTTCCTTCTTTCCCTCTATCCGCCCTGTGAGTATCAGATTCTCCGAGCTCTCCTTTCTCATTATGTGTTCCAGAAATTTCAGCTGCCTTTTCCTGATGTTAAGTATAAGTTTCCTTTTTGTTTGCATCCCCCCCTAAAACCTCAGCGTTGCCCACATGTTCGGTCCATGCTATCCTTAGCATCCTTCTGAAGAACCATATCTCCGTCGCCTCGGGACTCTTCGTCCTCTCTCAGGAGACCGTCCAACATTCGCAGCCGTAAAGGAGGACAGATGGCATGTAGCAGTTCAGTACTCTTTTCTTTGTTACCAAAGAAATCCTGCTGTTTCTTAATACTCTGCCTAGCTTTTGGAATGTGTCTTTGGCCATCCCTATACGTCTTCGGATCTCAGCGTCTCACTTACCGTCCTTTGTCAGAACACTTCCCAGATATTTAAATTTCCTATCTAAAACCTCCTCGTTGATCACATGTTCGGTCCATGCTATCCTTAGCATCCTTCTGTAGAACCATACCTCCGTTGCCTCGAGTCTCTTCTTCCTCTTTCAGGAGACCGTCCAACATTCGATGCCGTAAAGGAGGACAGCTATCACGTAGCAGTTCAGTACTCAGGGCGCATTAGTGCGTATCGGTTGAGAAACACTGATCATTTATTTATTACTATGCTAAGTAATGCGCTTATGGTTTCTCTAGGAAGTAGTTTTATTACAAGCAGAAATTAATTTAATTTGCCACTTTACCAACCGATTCTGAATTCAAAGTTGTCATTCTAGAAAACCAACATTCGAATCTGCCCTATTATTTAATTTATAGCTGGAGGAGGGTGGAGAAGGGAGGAATTCATACCATTCGCAGGGTTATCTGAATGGGAATGTAACGAAACATTGCATCACAGGAATTTCCGTTCAACAATGAAAGAATAGACTCGAAGACAAAGAAATTTGTCTATACGAAGTGCAAGATATGATTAAAAACAAAAATGGGAATTATTGAAAAACTAGTCATCGGTTTTGCAATGCACAATCTTCGTGGTTTACTTTTAGTTTAAGATAATGTTTGATAAAATGTGAGAATCTGGCCATACCGTGTTTATTTTTTTTATCTCGAAATTTTCATATCAAACAAAAAAAAAAAAAAAAAAGAAAAGAAAAGAAATATCTGGGGAAGGGTTCTGACAGAGGACGGTAAGAGCGACGCTGAGATCCGAAGACGTAAAGAGAAGGCCAAAGAGGCATTCCAAAAGCTAAAAAAAAGAATATTAAAATCAGGAGGATTTCGTTAGTAACAAAGAAAAAATATAAACAAAACGTGACATTCATCGGAATCCTTTTTTTGCAAATTGAACGTTGGACGATTTCCTCAAATCATGAAGAAAAGACTCGAGGCGACGTAGATGTGGTTCTACAGAAGGATGCTGAGGATATCATTCAATAGTAATAATCATATCAAAATAATAATAAAAATAAAAAAAGAAAAAGAATACTTTTCTAAAAATGTTTCTGTTCTTCTTTATAATTCATGTTGGACGGTCTCCTCAAAGATGAAGAAGAGATTGGAGTCATTTTGCAAAATGATTCAAATCAATGTGGATGATGAGGATATCAAAAACGAGCGTGTGAGCAACGATGAGGATGAGGAACGATCTGAATGTGCAAGAAAAAACAAAATATTTAAAGATCAAAAGACGTAAAGAGATGGCCTAAAAATTCCAAAAAGGCAGAGTATTAAATAACAGGAAATTTCGTTGTAACCAAAAAGAAATAGTTTTAAACTGTTTGAGACATCTTTTTCCTATGATAATAGGAGTTCGGCAACAAAAAAAAACGGTCTCCTTCATTTTACACTTTTAAGAATCTCATTCCCCAACGGATTGTTTCTCCTGAAAGGATTTTCTGTGTATCTAACAAGTTTTGTAAAATCTAAAGAAAAATTGTACAAAAGGAATTTTCGGTCCTCATGGACCGATTTAAATGTTCTGCAACGCTAAAGTTTTCTTTGAAGCAAAAGGATTTTTATATAAATCATTATCAGGAAAGCAGTTTTGAAATTTCTAGAACATATAATGAAAGGATAGATAGATAATAGATATAACAAAAAATGGCGGATAGATAATAAAGACAGAAAAAAGAAAATAAAATGAACACGTCCGAGATTGAGATAGATAGATACATAGATCTGGGAGAAATGAACAAAAGTCGATTGTAAAATCAGATAGATAGATAGGCATAGATAGATGAAGATAGATAGATAGATAATGAACAGATTACGTTAGATAATAAATATATCAGACACATTGCGTCGCACAAATTGATATAGATAGATAGATCAATAGATAGATAGATGAATGTTGAACAGATTTTTCGAAAATAATAGATTTAGATAGATAGATAGATAGATAGAAAAGATAGATGAACAGAATGAGATTAGATTCTAGATAGATAGATATTTGCACCAATGCGATAGAATGAACAGATGAGATAGATAGATAGATAGATAGATTTTATAGATAGATAGATAGATAGATGCAACATATAGATAGATAGATAGATAGATAGATTTCATAGATAGATAGATAGATAGATAGATGAGATAGATGAGCAGATTGAGTTTAGATAGATAGATAGATAGATAGATAATAGATAGATAGATAGAAGATAGATAGATAGATTAGATAGATAGATAGATAGATAGATAGATAGATAGATAGATAGATAGATAGATGAACAGATTGAGATTAGATAGATAGATAGATAGATAGATAGATAGATAGATAGATATATGAACAGATTGAGATTAGATAGATAGATAGATAGATAGATGAGATAGATAGATAGATAGATAGATAGATAGATATGAACAGGTTGAGATTATATAGATAGATAGATAGATAGATAGATAGATAGATAGATAGATAGATAAATGAACAGGTTGAGATTAGATAGATAGATAGATAGATAGATGTGAACAGGTTTGAGATTAGATAGATAGATAGATAGATATGATGAACAAGATTGAGATAGATAGATATAGATAGATAGATCTGAACAGATTGATATTAAATAGATATAGATAGATAGATTGATAGATAGATAGATCTGAACAGGTTGAGATTAGATAGATAGATAGATAGATAGATAGATAGATAGATAGATATGAACAGGTTGAGATTAGATAGATAGATAGATAGATAGATAGATAGATAGATAGATAGATAGATAGATCTGAACAGGTTGATATTAAATAGATAGATAGATAGATCTGAACAGGTTGAGATTAGATAGATAGATAGATAGATAGATAGATAGATAGATAGATAGATAGATAGATAGATAGATAGATGTGAAAAGATTGAGATACGCTATAACAAACACTGAAGCCTATCTGGAAATCTTACAGAATATTATTAACAAATAAAAAAAACATATCTATGTCAAAAGCGCCTTATTCCTCTTCAAAGTGTACCATTTGGGAACTCACACATGTCCTAGGGTTCAAAAACTTGGCAAAGTTTAACGTGCGACCAGGCAAAAGAACGGTATGTATAAAGGATGTTTTTCTCTTGACACGCTATGATGGAAAAATCATTTTTAGAATTTTTTTTTACAAAGATGTTCACTCAGTACAAGAACCACAAGTACAAGGTAGAAGGTGACATCATCGTATGTAGCCCTGACATAGCACATACTACACAGCTAAAGAAAGGGTCGTTCGCATTGGCTCGATGACCCCGACTGCGGTCGATAAATTATGGTTATTGTATTCCATTGGCGAGATGTAAGTTTCACTCGAGTAGATTCTTCCCACGAACCCCTGCTTGTGTAGCCGTGGCGTAGCTCATACTATGCAGCTAAAGGAAAGGATCGTCCGCATTGGTTCGATGATCACAACTACGGTCGAATAATGATGATGATGATGCTGAGAAGGTGACAGAGTAAGAGGTACAGTTTGCGTGTGTATGTGGGGGAAGACGATAGTTAACCCTAGACTTGAGCTAGTTAAAATTGTAGTGATCAGGGAAGCATCCTCTTGGGAGACGGTTCCACAAAGCAGCGGTTCGCTGGAAGAAGTTTCTCAAGTGGAACTTACATCTCACCAATGGAATACGAAGAGCATGAGGGTGGTTCGTTACAATGGGCGTGGCATGTCGGGTCCTAGCTGTGGAGGTTAGAACTGGGGGAACTAAGGAATGCACTTCGTCTGAGCACTTTCCATGGAAATAGTAGCGAGAGGTTTGCAACTATTCGTCTTTGTGAAAGGGGCTTTAGGATTGAAAATAATTCATCACCTACAAGAACGCGGAGATGGTGGAAGTGGATTATCTCCCTTAGACATATAGCCACGTGACTAGGTCACATGTTATTAATATAACAAGTAGCGCGCTTTCAAAAATCTCTCTATTTTACCATTATTCTGTTCCTTTGACAGATGGTGTTTAGCATGTCATATTGATTGAATGATTTGTTTTTTTACGGCTTATCAACCCTTTGCAGGTTATTCAAAGCCAGGAAATATTTTTAGATTATAAGAATTTATTTTTGGATAATAGTTGTTTAGTGATACAAGTCTTACTAATTAACCCATAACTGGGGAGAAAATGTGGATTCATACATTTCTCAAGAGTGTTTATACTTAAGTGAATATAACGACCCCAACAGGAATTGGATCTCGGCTCTCCGATTACTAGTTTCGAGACATTATTCATTACACCACTCGCACATCCAAAATTACAGCATCTGGTATTCACAAGCGATCATCCATCCAGGTACTCGCCAGGCTCAACGCTGCTTAACTTCGGATTATTGTACAGAAACCGACATTGGAAGAGTGGCAACATGTATTGTGGACAGATGAATCCAAATTTGGACTGATGCGAGAAGAAAGGCAGGAGAAAAACAGAATGAAGACGGTGTGTTTCCAAGCTGTCATCATCTAGTTACTGACCAGGCTCGACGTTGCTTAACTTCGGATTATTGTACAGAAACCTACATTGGAAGAGTGGCAACATGTATTGTGGACAGATGAGTCAAAATTTGAACTGATGCGTGAAGAAAGGCAGGAGAAAAACGGTATGATGGATGTACGGTTCAAAATGGTTACCCATCTAGGTACTGACCAGAATCAACTGTGCTTAACTTCGGTGAGCAAACGAGAACCGAGGTTCCAATATGATGTGACCGCAACTCCGAGTTTGCCATAACTATCAAGCACTTAGGAAAACTCACAAATTTACTGTTTTCCAAAAATAATTTTTGTGTGAATATATTGTTGTTTTTCTTAATTTTCAATAAGAACAACACCTGTTTATTTATTTGTCATTGATACTGAAAATTTTTGGCTGTCACTGTTTTTAGAGAGCTAGAAAGAGTAACCGTAACAAACTGAAGAGTGTCCTGGGTAAGACGATAAACTACGACCAACAGCAAGGCCTCTGACCAGGAGATTTTAAGAAGCGTGGAACCATCTCTTAATTGCTGGTAGACCTGGAAGCACCAGCAATCATTTTTATTTTTATTTTATTTTATGTTACTTTTTTTTTTTTCTTAATTGTGATCCAAGGTTAAACTTTGTCAAAAATTCTTCTCAAAATGCAATTTCAGAATAACAGTCAACTGTCTTGGAGAATTATTTCTATTTATTTGATGGATTTATTTTTTGGTGGGTGCTGGTTCAGCATTAAAATTTGCACTAAACACTTCAAAAAATGACAATCAGTTGTTTTGGAGAGTTATTTTTATTGAATTTATTTATTTATTTAATTTAATTATTTATTTATTTAATTTAATTATTTATTTTATTTATTTATTTTATTTATTTATTTTATTTATTTATTTATTTTATCTATTTATTTATTTATTTTATTTATTTATTTTATTTATTTATTTATTTTATTTATTTATTTATTTATTTATTTTTTTTATTTATTTATTTATTTTATTTATTTTTTTTTATTTATTTTTTTTTATTTTATTTATTTATTTATTTCATTTTATTTATTTATTTTATTTATTTATTTTTTTTTTATTTATTTTATTTATTTATTTTATTTATTTATTTAATTATTTTATTTCATTTATTTATTTATTTATTTAATTATTGGTGGGTGCACGTGCAAGTTTAAATTTTTTTATGGAATTATATTTTTTTAAAATATAATTCTAGGATAACAATTAGACAATAATCTACCATGATGATTATCTTGATACAGTGATTATTTAGAATTTGTATGAAACAAAATCTGTTTGGCGGCGGAGTGGAGAACATAGACCGGCGATGCGATGTTTTGCAAAAGAAATATAAAAAATTACCCAACATTTATATGAAGAGTCTACTGACTCGGCCATTGCGAATACAATAGTCGCAAAGTACACGTCATGGGAGTCTTGATGCAAAGCCTCAGCCAGTTCCGATGGTAGGATCTATGATACGGTTCCCCTCTCATCTCTGCTACATCAAAATTTTCATAAAATCAGTCAGTTATGAGCTTTAATTTTGTATCTTTCCATATATGACCGGCGAGGCAAGATTTTTTCCCCGCAGTAGGTTGCCATTTCTTTCTGCGGTAGACCAGTTGCCATCCAATGTCTATTCTGTTATTTAGCCATAGCTAGGGGGAGAAGAAGAGGATTCATACCTTTCTCAAGGGTATTAGCATGTAAGTGAATGTAATGGATTCGACTTGTAAGTCAGTCAGTCAGTTATGTGTCATGCGTGATACACGCGTAGGCGATCATGTATCTTTCGATACATGACCGCCTTTTTCGACTACTAAAAAATCTTTTCGATACATAACAGACGAGGCAGATTTTTTCCCGCAGTAAGTTGCCATTTCTTTCTGTGATAGAATAGTTGTCATCCAAGGCTATAGAACCTGGTCTGTCCTGCTATTTACCCATAGCTGGAGGGAGAAGAATAGGATTCATACCTTTCCAAAGGGTATTAGCACGTAAGTGAATGTAAAGGATTCGAATGGAATTCGAACTCGGCTCTCCGATTCCTCAATCCGAGCTACTATCCATTGCTTACCGTAAAATACAAATTTTATTGTAACCTAATTATGAATAATAATTGATCACATTTAATATAGGGGAACAATTCAAATTGAAAAATTGAAAATGAATGAATCTAAAATACAAATTCATGTCATAATAGATGATTCCATCTTAAATAAATCAACAATGTTTTTTTGGCAATTTTTAACATCAACTTGATATTTTTCTTATTAAAAAGTTTAATAGTTTTAACACATTCAACATAGGGATAAAAAATGTGAAATTTTATATAGTGTTTTTACGAGACTTAGCATGAACAAAACAAATTTACAGATTGGGACGAAAACAAAAATAGATCCCAGAATGGCGTGAAAATT
Organism: Acanthosepion pharaonis; assembly: GCA_903632075.3. Classification (NCBI taxonomy): domain Eukaryota; kingdom Metazoa; phylum Mollusca; class Cephalopoda; order Sepiida; family Sepiidae; genus Acanthosepion; species Acanthosepion pharaonis. The sequence continues at coordinate 316,677 of CAHIKZ030002411.1, read as the reverse complement.
AGTACAAATTTTTCATTCTTTAATAGTCAGTTGTGCTTAGTTTAATTTGTAGCGTATGTAAATGTAAGGAGATAAAAGCAAATGTTGATAAGATAGCGAGAGTCACAAAGCACTGGCCTGTGTCACCAACCCTGGCCACAGCTGTGAGTCTGTTCACGCATGCGTAGTAACTCCGAATGATTGCCACTCGAAATCTAACCAACGCAACAGGTCAAGATATTCAAAATAGCCGAACATTTTGAACAAACCTTACGCACGTCTAAAAATCTCACGAAATATTGACGTTTTAGCACACGAGGAGTGCAGAAACTTATAAAAAAAAATTATTGAAATTTACATTCGCCTTGAATTTATATTTTGTTTTGTTTTTTTTTTCTTTATTTTTAGAGAAATATTGTCAGGACAAATGTTAAACTATTTACATTATTCGGACTATTGTCCTCATCTTTGTCGCATGAATTTATTTAAAAGTTTCGGTGCTGTACGCCCCGGCCATCTTCAGGTGTTTGGAATGTCGAACTGAACCCTTTATTTCGCTCACTGAGGGTCTACTTCCAGGTGCCATGTTTAATGGATGTCACTTATCAGTTATCTCCTGTTAATTCCCCTCTGCAAGTTCTCCACTGCTTTAACCGGGTATTGAACTCACACTGCTTGGGTCCTGTCATTTGATCTAACCAACGACTTTATCCACTGTACCATGTGTCATTGAAGAAGGCTGGAGCGTACAACGGCAGAAACGTTGTAATAAATATGGCGACAAAGATGAGGACAATAGTCCGAATAATGTAAATAGTGTACATAAAACCTCATCTCAGAAATATAGACAGATACAAATGTTAAAGAACAACTTAATTTTTATTAAGTTGAATTATAAGTAATTTCCGTTTTTTTTTTGTTTTTTTTTTTTTTGTAACTGATATAATGCAATATGCGTACACCTGTGTTCCCCATCACTGGAATATGATTGGCTGGTGTCCGTCATAATTATCGACGAACGTGTAGGAGAGTCAAGAGCCTTAATCTTGAGCCAAGTCAATAACGACGCCCATTGGACTAACCCGTTGATCTACACTTCTTACCTGCGACTACGACGCGTACCAGTCGATTACTGCTACCATATTCTACTTGGTTATAGTAGCCAAAACCACTTAGCTACTCCGTTCTAATATATCCCTTTCCGGGACATATCAATATATGAAAATTTCTCGGACATTCAGGCCGGTAAATGTTATTTAATACTGTTTATTATAAACAGAGCATTTACTTAAATACTTGTATCTATAAAAAAGAACGTTAAACATAAAAATGTCTTTAATAAATAAATTGTCGGACTTTGTCCATTTCTTAATATATATATATATATATATATATATATATATATATATATATATATGTTGATATAATGGAATATGCGTACACCTTTGTTCCCCCTCACTGGAATATGGTAGGCTGGTGTCCGTCATAAATACAGACGGACGTGTAGGAGAGTCAAGAGCCTTAGTCTGAGAGCTAAGTCTATATCGACGCCCATTGAACTATGCCATTGATCTACACTTCTTACCTGCGACTACGACGCGTACCAGTCGATTACTGCTACCGTATTCTACTTGGTTATAGTAGCCAAAACCACTTAGCTACTTCGTTCAAATATATCCCTTTCCGGGACATATCAGTCACCAATTGTAAATTGTAATGACGAATATATTTAGAGATTTTTTTATAAAATCCCATAAATGGTCCGCAATGTTATCAGTCCTGAACTGATATCTCGGTCTCAGTCACTTTCCCACCGCCGTAACGTAGATTTCCTATGTCTATTCTATAAACGTTTTGACAAACAACGATACATCGTTGACACTCCATCTTATTGTGGGTCCGTTACCCACAATAAGACGGAGTGTCAACAGGGAAATTCTTCCCATGACACCGCTTTTATAATTACCTTCACTCTTCGGCAGTGTACAGTCTTGTCACTCCTTATATAATATAATTTTCTATTTCAGATAGTTCGCACGAAAATTGTGGTGTTCATACAGACCTTCTCGATGTGTGACAGCGTCAATGAAAGTGAATAAACTGAATCCAGTACATGTGCTTTGTATTACTGTATTACTTGTTCGTCTACTGTTCTCATTACCTTTTTTATTTTTTTGGTAGGGGGTGACAAAACTTTCGGACCACCCTGTACCATGGTCAAGAAATGGGGGATGTGTTTAATACTAAAGAACAATCCAAAACTGACCCCTTACTTTTTATCATCTTTTTATTTGATTACCTATAAGGATGTTTTGTAATTTCATCTATTAATCCACATGGAGGTCCGAATGTCTTGTCACCCTTACATAATATAATTTTCTATTTCAGAATGATGACAGGAAAATGATGATGTTCATACAGACCTTCTCGATGTGTGACAGCGTCAATGAAAGTGAATAAACTGAATCCAATACATGTGCTTTGTATTACTTGTTCGTCTATTGTTCTCATTACCTTTTTTTTTCTTTTTTTTTTTTTTTTTTTTTTTTGGTAGGCGGTGACAAGACTTTCGGACCATCCTGTGTATTGTTTTAAAAAAGCAATGATAAGAATTGGAATAAAACCTAAACATGAAAGTGAATTTATACATTTTTTCTTTGTTCTTGAGAATTGACAACATAAACAATGCTTATGACAAAGGTCGAATACAGGTGAATGCTGATTTTTAAATAGTTTACTTACGCCTGGAGAAAATAATACTGACCCGCCATTTTAGGGAACTAAAATACTCCTTCATTCGTTGTACTCCTTCATTCTAAAAATGAAGGAGTACAACGATTTTTTTAATCATTAAATCCCAAGCAAGGTAATAAAGCCACTAGGACACAGGAGTATTAAAGAATATAACAGAAACTACTGTTAATGAGAGAGGACAATAAATGAAATAGTAGTCAAGGAGACAGAAGATAATTGGCAATGTCGGGTCGAATGGAAGTTTCCATCTCAAGAGTCAGGAGTTTTTTGATAAAAAATCAGTTATTTACGCATATTGGATCCGATAGCACTTCCAGTAAATGTTGAAAAATTTTAAAAAAAGAATATTAATCGACCATTGACAGCGTTTCCCTTTTCTTTTCGATAATAATTTTTTTGATTTCATCATCTGCTTAAGAGAAGTTATAAAGGCAGACCATAAGGCAAAGGCAGTTGGCGAATGAATTATGCGTTGTCAACTCAACCGATTTACTAATCCACTGAAACATTTGACGTTTCTTGATGTAGATTCAACAATGAATCCAAGGTATGAACTTTTCTTCTTTCTAGGGGTTTTATTAAACACACCTCAGTCTGTGTTTTGCCTTGGAACTTTTTACATTTTCATGGTTTTATTAAACACATCTCAATGTGTGTCTTTCGTTTCATTTTCAAGGGTTTATTTAAAAGACACCTATGTGTGTATATATAACTTTCCCCTTTCAAAGGGTTTTTATTAAACACAACTGAATGTGTGTCTATGTTATCTTTTCCCTTTTAAATATGTATATATGAACCTATCCTTCTTTTAAAGGGTTTATTATATTCACCACACGATGTATTAAATACCCAAATAAATTGTTAAAACATTAATGAATGTCTTGTTTGTTTTTTATCTTCTTTTAAATTCACTTCTTTAAATGCCTTCCTTAATCATTGTGTTGTACTTTGGGTTATGATTGCTTTATTCCGGACAGCAATATTTAAATAGTTAATGTTTTATCTATTTTTCTATATTTGATTTCCCACAAGAACTGAAAATTTTTTTGCGCCCCATAATTCAACTAGTTCCATAAACTGCTCCTGAAAAAGTCACTACCTCTAACAACATTGCATTTAATCTTTTGAAGAAGATTAAAGGGGGAAAAAAAAGCCAAACAACAAAGGAGTTCCACAAGCGAGAAGTATTTAGAGAAGAAACTGTTTTCTTGTTGAACAATTTAATATTGTCAGACCCGGCAATATTCTAAAGGCTTAAAGATTTTTTTTCTAAAAATGAAGGAGTCTGACGTTCTAGTTTTTTTTTTACGATTGGCTTCCACGCGAATTAAAAATTAGAAAAAAGTCAAGAATACTATGAAAAACGAAAAGAAAAGAATTAAAAAAAAAATGAACAGATATAGATATTTCTTATTTTATTCAAAAATATTTACAAAAAAATGCTACAAAATATTAAAATGGATTTTAGAAACACAACTGTATAGTGTTTTATTTATTTTTTTTTTTTGTAATATAAAAAAAAAAGAAAATATTTAGGGAAAAATACCTTGTCTTCTCCTAAATTAAAAAAAAAATTAAAAAAAAAATTAAAAAAAAAATTAAAAAAAAACAAGAGAATTGAAAAGAAAAAATATTTCTTGGTAGATCGTTGGATTATTTTTCCTCTTTTATTCATGGACAATCAGTCATGACGTCGAATTTCACCGATGAACCACTAACTACGGCTGCGTTCTTTATGCAAAATTTAGACCTTGAAGAAGAAGAAGAAAAAAATGGTAATTTAGTTCAGCCGTCAAGCCATTTTATAACATAATTTTAGGTCATTGTCTCGTATCTTATTATAATTGTAAATGCCCCTATTCATTAGTTCCTTAATTCAACGACTTTATAATTCTGCCAATCCCTCATAAATAATGGTCTATTCGGTTTTGATCGCGTGGAAAGAGAGAAAAAGGCACAACTTGGATTCAGTAAGAAAATGAAAGGGAAAGAGAGGGGAGCAAACTAAAACAAAGACAAAAACGGTGAGCAGAAAAGCAACTAGACTAGAGGAACAAATTGTCCAAGGGAACGAATTCACAAGACACCGAATCTCGCTAACTGCTGGATTCCCCATTACTTTTATTGGTATAAGACAATGGCGCCCAACCACCAGGACGCGGACCGGTACTGGGGCATGGATCATTTGGTAACGGGCCGTAGACCATTTGGTACCGGACCGTGGACCATTTGGTACCGGGCCGTGGCCCAGTTGGTAACGGGCCGTAGACCTTTTGGTACGGGGCCATGGATCGTTTAGTACCGGGCTGTGGACCATTTGGTAACGGCTGTGGACCATTTGTTACCGCGCTGTGGACCATCTGGTAACGGGCCGTGGACCAATTGGTACCAGGTCGTGAATCATTTGTCTACTAAATAGTTCATAACATTTCATACTGTTTGGCTGTAAACCATTTACTGTACTGTACTGATGCGGCATTCACCCTGGGCGGATTGAGCCGGCTTCTTCCTGTTATGAGAAGAAGATTCTTGGGATAAATTACAGAAGTAGGGTACCCAGGCCTACTCGGATAACGTTCTTGCTTGCCGCGGGGTTCCCACAGACGCAGAGACAGGAACGACCAGAAGCCGCCGGTTGCCGATGCAGACGCTCCTTGGATTTTCACCAGAGCTCTTGTTAGCCGGCGTGTGTGTCAGACCTGTCCGCCTTGGGTGGCCCTACCAGGAACGAAGTTCCGGGCGGCATAGCTCTGACACTACCGTTTTACACCCCCCCCCGACTGTGAGGTAAGGGTTGGACTTTGGGGGCTTACAGTACCAGGTGTTCCCAAGCAGTCCCCCATCTAAGTACTGACCTGGCTCAAACCATTTGTTAAAAGGCCGTGGACCATTTGTTACCAGGCCGCACTAAAAGAATAAAATCTTTTTTTTCCCATTTTATTGACTATCATGGTCATTTTTATTGTTATGCGCCTGGCCAACAACATTCCACACCCGGTCCGTGGAAAAATGTCTTTCATGACACCGGTTCTTAGCTCAAAAAGTTTGGGAACCGCTGGCATAATGCATCTTACAAAGACCCAGATCTTGACCAATTGTTGAGAGGCCTGTATCTATATATGACAAGCTGTCCCGCTGATAACGGGGAAAACCAGGTTATAACTGGTGTTGACAGACATGTTCGCACGCAATCCGTGTGTTACTTGTCCTTTGTCTTTATCGGCCACAATTGGGCGATAAGCATTTGCAGATTATAAAGCTTTAAAATGCCTGACTATCAAAGAATCAAAAATCGCATTCTGGATTATTATCAACATTATTATCTTCATTATTATCAACATTATTGTTAGCCTTATTATTGTCATCGTCATTATTAACATTATTATGGTTATCATCACTATCATCAACATTATTATTATTATTATTATTATTATTTTATTATTATTATTTCCTTTGATTTCTGTTGTATACACATTTCCTTCCGGGTTCCAACTAGAGACCTAAGGCCAGAAATGACTTCATGATATGTTCCACTGATCATTTAAAAAAAAAATTTAAAAAAAACAACCTCACATGTAAAAAAACACACATTTTTTTTGTTTATTTTGTTTCCTGCTTTGTACTCTGTAGATCTGGGTTCAATCTATGCTCCTTAGGCTCTATAGGAGAATTGTCATTTAATTGATAGTATTTTTCTTAGTATATTACATGTTCCTAGTAGAGCGATTTTCTAGGCAACTTGAATGTTGATGTTACTTGGTACACTGTTAGTAAAATTGTCCATTCCTTTTCTCACGAGACCCAGAGCTCCGATTATTACTGGTACAATCTCAGGCTTCGTTCCCCACATCCTGTTAATCACGATCTCCAGGTCCTTGTATTTAGACAATTTCTCGATAATTTTCATGGAGGTGTTTCTCTCAGATGGTACTTCTATGTCAATAAGCATACACTTCCTGAATTTCTTGTCTTTTATGATAATATCAGGTCTGTTGGCTTTTATTTCCCTGTCAGTTTGAATTGGCATGTCCCAGAGGATAGTTACATCGTTATTTTGGGTAACTGTGTCTGGTTGGTGGTCATACCATCTCTCAGTGGTTTCGATTTTGTGCTTCTTGCATATCTTCCAGTGCACATATGTCGCTACCTTGTTATGTCTCTGGGTATATTCATTTTTTTTGCTAGTTCTTTTACATCCTGAGATAATATGGTTTCAATAGTTTTTCATATTTTCCGCAGACCCTAATTTAGGTTTAGTTCCATTCTTGATTATGTGACACTAATAGGATTGGTTGTGAGACTTTGGTCCTGAGCTGCAATAATTAAGTTTTCTGTCTCAGCTTTCAACCCGGTGCCTCAGTCACTGATGTGTTTTCTGTTGGTTCCACATCTTTCTTTTTTTTTCTTTTTTTATATTTTGCCATGCAACACCTTGTCCTCCCAGTTTTTTTGTAATTTCTTTTTGGCCAATTTGTTTTTTTAAAAATTTTCTTCTTTACACTTCTTCTTAGATTCTTCTTTCTTCTTCTTTTTTTTTTTTTAATTTTGATTTCAGGTTTTGAAGAGTATTCTTTTTTGAATTTTGCTTTCTTTGATGATGGAGACCAAGGTTATTTTTTGGCATTAAATTTTTTTTTTTGAAATTGCAGTTTTGAAAGTTAATCCAATTTTTTATTCAATTTTTTTTTTTAAGATGTAGGCTGTATTGTCAAAATTTTTTTTAAATGAAAGGCATTTAATTCATTAAAATTTGAGACTTCCTTTATCGAATGGAGATAGAATATCAACATTTGATTTCAAAATTTAGGTCTTTTGGTCACCAATATTTTAATTTAAAGTGATGCTTTGTCTTTCCTTGTTGTCCGGACATTAACAATAATGTTTAAGATGTAATTTTCTGTTTGTATGTTATTGACATTATAATAATTCATGGATTAATAATAATAATTATATTGTCCATTATTATTATTATAATGGAATGATTTTGATTTCCTTTTTTTTAAAATTAATTTAGCTACTATTTTTTATTTTTTTTTATTCACTTAACATGAATGTATATGTATTTCTTTTTTGAATTGTCTTTTATTTGGAAAAAGAAACTGTTGTTTTTTTCTAAAATGTTATTCTTTGTGGAAGGAGAGCAAAATTTTTTTTTGTAAACAAGAGAAAGGATACTTTCATTTTGGTACATATTGTATTATTTTTTTTGTCAACTTTTTCAAGGCATAATGATCAAAGTGAAAAGGATAAAGATTTTAGTTTTCATATCTTATGCCCTCAATAAAAACACCTATTAATTTTCCGAAAAAAAAATTAGGCCAACACATATCAACTAAATGTGTTAATATAAAAAAATCAAAAAATCTAGTCAAAATTTCCATTTCGTCATGGTAATTTTTTTTTTTTTTGATTTTTTATTTTTGAAAGAATTTCATCAATTTAAATTTAATGCATCTTGAAGTTAATTTTATTGTCAAATTTCATTTTGAATTTCATTTCCTTTATATTTAATTTCCCAATTTAATTTAATTTCATGTTTTATCAAAAAATAAATTTTTTAACAATTAAATTCATTTTCTTCCTCTATTTGCTTCCAAAATAATCAGAGTATTTAAAAAACTGGGCTAACTTCTATTTGTTTTCTGCATATATCTAATCCCTGTTGTTGGCAGTTATTTATGTTTTTCATTTTATCTATTGCTTTATGTTTAATTTTAACTTATTTTAATAATAAATATTTTCATTTTAATCATTAATATGCAAAATTTTTTAATAATTTTGTTATTATTAAAAAGCAACAATAAACATTATTTTCAATTATTTTATTATTATTATTTTAATTTTCCTATTGAGGAAATTTATTTTTGTTCCGATTCCCAACCAAATCCCTCAAAAATGAAATATTTTTGGACATTTATATATATAATGATCATTTTGTTGAAATAAGAACAACCTCACACAATATCATAAATAAATTTTTACATGGATAAATTTATCTTTCACAATTTCCAAACTTTTATACTAATTATTTTTTTTCTTATCATTTTTTTTGTAGTATTGTTAGGAGTATTATTATTTTTCATTTCAAAATTTTCTCTTATACAAAAAATGTTGAGAATTGACATGTACTGAACATGAACAACTGAGCAGTTTTAGAAAAATGGAAAAAAAAAGGACATATTTTGTTCGAAATTAAGCCCTTTTTTAATTTATTTTTATTTTTTCAAACACCCTAAAATTTTTTGTTATTTTTCTTTTAAGAAAGATATTGTTTTTTTTTTAGGGCTTGGAAACTTTTACACTCCTCATATTGAAGGCAAATTTTTATTGAATTTCGATTTCAAATGAGTTTCAAAAATGGTTTTTCAACAAAATATTCAAATAGATATAGCTAAAAAAGAGGGACTTTTTGTTAATTTTAAAAATGATAGGAAGTTTTAGTCTTTTCGGTCACCTTTCAATGAATCTGACGATGGTCGATTTTTTGTTGTTGTTATTGTTAATAAATATACATAAAATTTGGGAAAAGTTTTTATCTTTTAAATTAATCTGATTATTTTTTTTTAAAGTAGATTTTGTCATTGTTTTTTCTTTCCAAATTTAGTTTTGCAGATTTTCAAAAGTTAAAAATTGTTTACTTGTAACCCATTTTAACTTTTAGGTTCCAAATAAAATTTTTTAAACATGATTGAAAGATGATATTTTGTTTCTGGATAACAAATAAAGAATCAACAGGGGCTAACACAATATTTTTTTTTTAGTGTAAATGGTAAAAAATTCACATTAATTTATTTCCTAAAAGATAAGGATAAAATCTGAATTGATGGTTTCTTTCACTTTTTTTTCCAGTATTTTGCAATTTTTCAATTTTCTGTGTTGTTTTTTTTTCAAAAAAGTTTGCAAAATTTAAACTTTTTCTATATTTTTTTTTAAATTACAAATAAATCAAAACTTAACAATTTCTTGTGAAAATTTGACAAATATCATCATCCATAATTTCTGAAGATACCATTTTTTATCTTTGAAAATTAAATTCATCAGTTTTGTTATCTTAAAGTCATAAGATACTATCTGGGTACTTTTTTATTTTTTTTTCGATTTTCTGATCTTCAATCATATAAATATTAAATATTTTTATTTTCTTCAAAAAACAGGATTGGTTCCCTGATCATGCCCATTATTAAGAAATTTTGGTTAAAAAAATCTTAAAAATTTTTTTATATTATTATTTTTATTATTATTATTAATTTTCCTTTTGTATTTTCCAACTTTTTTTTTATTCTTCTTTGTCAATATTCAGAGAAAGGACCTAATATTTTGTTATTATAAAAAATTTGTTCATTCTAGACCGAAAAAATTGAATATTAAATTAACATAGATAAAGCCCTTTTAAGTTTGGGCTTAAATTTGTCAGAACAATTTTTTGTCATCTAAATTGTTGGAACTTTTAGAAATCATTTTTTCAATTAATAAAATTGGAATTTAATATCTTTTTTCCAAAATCCTAGAATTCCAATTAAAATCAGGGATTTGTTGATGTTTGGATTATTAACATTTTTTTAAAAATTATTTCTATTTCAAGGTTCTTGTATTTTTGAAGCTTTTTTATCTTCAAAGATTATTCCTGTCAGTTTTTTCATATATCAATAATGGAAAACACTTTTTTTTCATTTTTGAATATTTAAAGAAAAATATCTGAATCTTAATTGATTGGCTTTGATTGAATCTGTCAAAGTGTGCATTATGATATCATTAATAGAATTTCTAAAAAATGGTTTATTATTATTATTTTGATTTTTCATTTTTATTATTGTCATTATTTTAAATATCCCTATATTTTATTTATTATTATTATTTTTTTTAAAGTTTTATTATTTTGAAATGCAATATTTTATGTATTATTATTATTATTTTATTTTTAGTTAAGGAGTCATTATTATTATTATTCATTAAGATTCATTTTATTCATCTTCATTAAAATTTTAAATCATTATCATTATTATTATTATTATTATTATTATTATTATTTTTATTTTCTTTGATTTCTGGCGTGTACATATTTCTTTCCGGGTCCCGCCCAGAGACCTAAGGTTAGAAATGGCATCATGACATTTTTCTGACAATTTAAAAAAAAAAAAAAATTTTTACATAGATAAAAAGCCCTTCGTAAGGTGTGGGCTGTACTTGTGAGAACAATTTTTTTTTGTATTTCTTTAAGGCATGGGCTTCCAGGAATGCCTTTAATTAGTCTACTGAAATATTTTCCAACCAATCCTAGGGCTCCAACTACAACAGGGATTGTTGATGTTCCCATATGACACATTTTTTAGATTTAGATTTCAAGGTCCTTGTATTTTGATATCTTTTTGAAGATCTTCAAAGATACATTGCAGTCTGCAGTTACTGCTATATCGATAAGAAGGCCATTTTTTTGTTTGGGGTCATTAATAACGATGTCAGGACTATTAGCTTTAATTGTTCAGCCTGTGTGTATTGTGATGTCCCATAAAATTGTAACCGGTCCTATCTTCGTAACCGGGTCTGGCTGGTGTTCATACCAATTTCTTTCAGTTTCCTCCCTGTAGAAGTTGCAGATTTTCCAGAGCAGATATTGGCCCATTCTGTCTTGCCGGGTTTTAAATTCAGTGAATTCCAATATCGTGCAACCTGACACAAGATGATCAAATTTTTCTGGATATTTATAACAGAATCTGAATTTTGGGCTAAAACAATATTTTAATATGCGTGCTTGATAACTTCTAGTTAACAAGCATTGGTCCTGTGCAGCAAGGATAAAACCTTCAGTTTCAACTTTTAACCCTGCACTACGTAGCCACTGATGGGTACGGGTTTTGTCTACGTCAGCTTGTTTGGTACGGTCAGAGTATTGGCCGTGAATCAGTTTATCTTGCCACTGTTTCTGTATCTGGTCGGTTGCATTTGCTTTTGCTTTCTTTTTTTTTAGTATTTTTTTATTTCAGTCGGTGTATTGTGCTTTACTTGTATTTCTGCACCCATTTGAAACTCCATTTTGAACTTGTTGCCTTCCTTTATTACGGAATAAAGACGCATTATTACTTTCATGTTCTTTGACGCATATCATCCCCCAATCTTCTGTGGTTTCCAGGTATCTTTGAAGGCCAATTGTTGTAGTTTTATAAGACAGTTCTAGTTGAACTAATCCTCTACCTCCTTCGGATCTGGGCACATACAGACGATCAACATCAGCTTTGGGATGATGCATGCGATAAAGTGAGAAGCTTTCTCGTTTTGGCGTCCATTCGCTTAATTTCAGCTATGGTCCAGTTAAGGACATTAAAGCTGTATTGCACCACAGGGACAGCCAATGTGTTTATGGCTGATATTCTGTTTTTTGAGTTTAGCTCAGTATTTAGTACCAGACGTACACGCCTGTAGTATTCTTTTTTTTATTTTTTCTCCTTCATTTTGGGGGTGTTGTATTTTCATCTCCTTCGCTAATTCCTAGGTACTTATAAGCTTCATCATGTTCCAGTTCCCTAATCTTTGTCACAAAGTCTAAATCTGTTGATGGTGTTTCTGTAATTATCTCTTTTCTTGAATGTAACTTTTGCACATTTATCTAATCCGAAATCGATACTTATGTCGTCACTGAAACATTTTACAATATTGAACAGGCCCTTCAACTCATTGTCGTCTTTGGCAAAAAGAGTTTGAGATCATCCATGTAGAGTAGGTGATTGAATATTTTTCTTATTTATTTTTAACCATAGCTACTGTTGTTTAGTTCATGTGTAAGAGGGATTAAGGATAAACAAAACAGAAGGGGTGACAGAGAATCTCCTTGAAAGATTCCACATCAGATATTCAGATGATTGGATATGGCAGTACCCCTAGTGTGATTTAGGTATAGTTTGGTGTTCCACATTCCTATGCTGTTTCTGTCTTAAAAAATTTACTACCATAGGGGAAACTTCGTACATTTCCAAAGTCTTAAGGTTCCAAGAGTGTGGAACACTATCAAAGGCTTTACGATAATCAATCCACGCTGCGCTAAGATTTTTTTATGTCGTCTCCTGCAATTTTCCAGGATTATTTTGTTTATCAGTAGTTGATCTTTGCAGCCTTATGAACCTCGCCTGTATCCCTTCTGTTCTAGTGGAAGAATCTTGTTTGCTTCGAAAAAGGAGTAAGTACGGTTCGTCAGGACAATCGTGATCAACTTATATGTGGTGGACAGACATGTTATTGACTTATTATCATTATTATTATCAACATTATTATCAACAAAGTGACGCTGGGGTGTAAATATACGAAGTTCAGTACACTCATCCAGTCAGAAAACAAATTCTTTTGTTAACCATCTTAAAAGCTTTCGATTTCTTCAGCGTATAACCTTGCAGGCTTTCATTGTTTGTTTAACTTTAGATGGGTGATTAATTTAACTCAGACAATTTCTTTAACGCTTTTGCTCTCTCATCCTTTGTCAGATAGGAAGAACTACTGACGTCTAGGTTCAAGGGTGACACTTTGGACTTATGAATATATGTTTTCCGCCAGGTGTATGAATAGCGATGTCAGGCTACTGACTGCAGTTATTATTGAGTGACTATTGAGTGGAACTATCCAGTCGAATGAGTGTGAATTATTGTGCCTCGATGATTTGGGTTTTGATTTAGGATTTAGCGAACGTTAAGCCGAGCCGGGCTATTAACAAGGTATTCACTGAAATGGTTAATTATCTTTGGTTGACTTTTACTTCTTTGTTCTTGTTAAGCATTTATTTACGGTTTTAATCAAATACTGTTTTATTTTAACATTTAAGTCTTGAGTTATTCTTAATTATTGATTGCCATGTACGTCACAAAATCCTTCTAACAAAAAAAAAACACTCTTGGCACATGACACATGACACATGATGCTTCCCACTATCCCCTGCTCGAGAACAGAGATGCACATTGGGTCAGCCCCGAGGGGTCATAAACAAATGGTCATGCTCAAGCAAGTGACAAGCTGTTCTGTAGCTTTATTCTGACAGAATGACTTCCATTATTTCATTTACAAACTCCGCCTCTGGGCGTTGATGATTTGTTGCCATTATAAAAAATAAATAAAATAAAATTTCTCATAAAAAAAGAGAAGAAATCAGCTAATCTCGTCCTACAATTCCAAAACGAGGCACTCGTTCTTTTTATCAGGTTTCTTTGCTGGGATCGAGCGTCAGCATATATATATATATATATATATTTGACCTCAATCCGGACATAAGATAAAAACAACTACTGATTCTTACATCCTCTTTACCTTAACGCAGTCCTAATCTTATCAACTTGCTAGTAATGAAAGAAGAGCATCACTTCGCCTTATATTCCCGTTGTAGCGAATAAGACCTATAGTTTCTCTCTGGGTGTATGGATACCTTATGAGTCAGAGAATTAGCTTACACCCGTCGCAGATCTGTGTTACTGAAAAGGATATTTAATGTGATTATTCCAAATAATCCGCGTCTATCATTTCTATCAGAATTTCCCTACGTCGCTACGAATTGCCAGAACTCAACTTACAGTTTTTGGGTGACACCCCCAAAGATGCTCAGCGATTCCAATATCCACTCATCGTTGAAAATAAAACCAATGATGCTGTCTGTCTCGACGTATTTGACTTCTACGCTCTTCAGCTTTCCAATGTCCGTCCGGGTCTTCATCGATGTGACGAAGTGGTCGTGTGGGGTCAACAATTTGTTGTGTCTGAAATGGAACAGTGAATGAAATTGACTTTAGTACGAAAGATCCGCCTCTTATATATTAACAGAACAAAGTAGAAAACCTTTAACAAGGGATCGTATATATACGCTACAATCAAAACGTTTTGGGCCACTCTGTATCTCTTAAAAAAAAAAAACAACTTAAAATGAAATATTTTTGTATATTTTTTAAATAAAAAAATCTCTATTTTGACAAAATAAACTTTTATCTATAAGGAATTATCATACAACAGGATCATATGCTGTTTTCGTCAATAAAACCATCATCTGCCTTAATTACTGCTTTACAAATTCTTACAACAGAAATCTATTAACACATATGGATTGTATACTCTTCACTGGTTTTTATCCCGTCTCGTCAAGCCGGTGATTCCCTGGTGGCTTTATTTCAATCTTCCTCTCTTGGTCGGTGTCGCGAAATGTTCTTTAGGTTCAGAGATGAAATGCATCAACAAAGAGGGCTTTTAACGTAACTATTATTTTATTAACTACGTCGACAAATACATCTTCTATCAAGTGGAAATTACTACTACCCCCCCACCATTTGGGAGCCGCTTCCAAACACGAAAAATATCACAAAAAGAAAAAGTTTTTCATATGTAACAACAAACTCTCAGAAGACCCTTTCCCACTGGGGATCTCAATTTACAAATTCAACGCAAATATTAAAATGTCTAGTTAAACATCGTCTAAACAGCAACTCACCGGAAAACCTTAATCTATAACTCATTTCCACGTTCGGCTCAGCCAATTAAAATCGACTTCCCTATTTTGTCAACTATCTGACCTCAAAGGTTAGCCTCAGAAGTTCTGAGCCAAAATAAACTGCAACTAAAAAATAATAGTCTGAAACTATTATTTAACATATGCTTTGTTTGTAATTTCATGTCAGACGCCATTTTGCCAGAGTGTCGCTCAGCCCGTATCTGTAACAAAGTAATACACATTTTGGAATATTGGCGAGAAGATTCTACGCTGTATCAGTGATTCTAAATTCTAAGTTCGTGGGCCAAGATGATGACATTAGAGACATTACATTCAGTACGACACAAAATATAAGTCTCATCATATCATTGTTTCTTTCCTCTGATAAGCAGTTCAGAAACAGTTGGCGTGTTCGGAGTCATCGGACGACATTGCCTCCTCAATATTAGTGGAATTAAGTTGATGATGTGTGTTGAATCACTCGATGTATTTCACGGAGTATAGAAGGTGGATCAATTAATATGTCGCGTTACACGGAACTATTGGCCGAATTCTTAAGGGCATGCACAGTCGGCAATATACTGATTGCATTTTTTTTCCAGACAACAAAGAGTTGATTATTGAAACAAAGGAGAAAACTGGAATGATGTCTAACTTATTTTCCACTGCAAGCCATATCAATGTACACGTTAGTACAAAATTTTGAGGCAACCCCTGATAATTTTTTAAATTGGCTCCAATTGTAGTTGTTTTGTTCTTTTAATAAGAGAAAATTATTATACATGATAAAAAATACGTGAAACATGATTTTTTTTATTATAAAAGTTATTATGACAAAAAGAAAAAAACATTTTATGATTGAATTTTGCTCTCGTCAAAATATCCATCTTTAGCCTTGATTACTCCATCATAAAATTTTGGCATTCGTTGCAAAAGTTTCTCAAAGTATGAGTTTGATAATTGATTTTATTCTATTTTTCAATGACTCTAAGAGATCTTTTTCATTTTTTTCACTCTTCTATCAAGTTCATCCCATGCTAATTCCGGGGGTGGCTTGATACTTTTAAATTGTTGTATATATATATATATATATATTTATATATATCCATATATATATATATATATAAATATATTAAATAAAAACATTAAACTGAAAAGTGGTCCAATTTTTTCCTGCAAGTTATTTTGTCTTCATTTTCCTGATTGTGGTTTGGGTGCAGGCAATTTTTTCATTATCGACGAGTGAGTGAGTGAGTTAATAACTGTAAAGACAGCCAAAAAAAAGGACCCAGAAATTCTTCCTATCAATGGTGCATCTTTTATTTTTTAACCTTTTTCATTTTTATATATATATATATATATATATATATATATATATATATATATATATGTGTGTGTGAAAATATATAGAAAATAGGAAGGAACTGGTTAGGTAAATAATCCAGAGTCCCTTAGTATTTTAGTTATATTTTAAAAAAATAGTGCTCGATAGAAAAGTAGAGCATAAATATAATTATTTATTTAAAAATATGATTCCAAATCGCGACATAAGAAGTCTCACGTTTCAAAACAAGAGCCGAAAACTTCAATATAATTATTAGAATTAAATTGAGTTAAAGTAAGCTCTGTTATATATATATATATATATATATATATATATATATATATATATATATATATATATATGATCTAGTGTATATATATTTTAGGGTAAACTAGTTTAAAACAAAATCTTGTGTCTATTTTATTTTAGGGTAAACCGAGCTTTTGAAACTTTTGAATCTATATGTCTATGTTTACTTTTGAATCTAGTGTAGACTGAGCTTATGTTTACCTTTTTTAGAATTTAGTCTAGTGTAGACTGAGCTTATGTTTACCTTTTTGAATCTAGTGTAGACTGAGCTTATGTTTACCTTTTTCTAGTGTAGACTGAGCTTATGTTTACCTTTTTTGAATCGAGTGTAGACTGAGCTTATGTTTACCTTTTTGAATCTAGTGTAGACTGAGCTTATTAAATACCTAGTTATATCTAGAGCTGAATCTAGCTGAGCTTATGTTTACCTTTTTGAATCTAGTGTAGACTGATTATGTTTACCTTTTTGAATCTAGTGTAGACTGAGCTTATGTTTACCTTTTTGAATCTAGTGTAGACTGAGCTTATGTTTACCTTTTTGAATCTAGTGTAGACTGAGCTTATGTTTACCTTTTTGAATCTAGTGTAGACTGAGCTTATGTTTACCTTTTTGAATCTTGTGTAGACTGAGCTTATGTTTACCTTTTTGAATCTAGTGAAAACTGGACCTATGTGTACTATTCTTTTTAACTCTAGTGTCTATTTATTTTATTTTTAGTATAAACCGTGTTTATGTCTACCTTTTTTACTCTAGTGTAAACTGGTGCTATGTCGCTCTTTTATATTCTTTTGTAAACCGGGCTTATATCTACCTTTATATCTACTCTAATGTAAACCAAATATATGTCTAAATGTTTTTTTCAGTTAGTTATGTGCCATGAGGGATACACGCTTAGGCGATCGTATGTCTGACGAGTTTGATTTTTCCCACAGTAGGTTGTCATTTCTTTCTGCGGTAGACCAGTTACCATCCAATGCTATAGAACCCGGTCTGTCCTGCTACTTACCCATTCTTTCATGGGAGGAGAAGAGGATTTATACCTTTCCCAAGGGTAAGTGAATGTAATGGATTCATGCCATTTCTTTTTGCGATAGACCAGAACCCGGTCTGTCCTGCTATTTACCCATAGCTGGGAGAAAAAGAAGAGTATTAGCACGTAAGTGAATGTAATGGATTCGACTGGAATTCGAACTCGGCTCTCCGATTTCTCAAACCAAGCCGTTATCCATAACTCCACCAAGCACTAAACAGTTGCCGGCCACTCGTACTCGAGGATACCCGTCTACTAGGGCGGATAGCCAATCCCTATTGCAGACGCTCGCTCAAGCACATTTTGTGTTTGTTCAACACCCATAGAGCCAGCCTGTGGTTTATATGGCAACTATGCTAAGCAGACCTTAGTTACAGTTTCTGGGAGAGAGAGTGTTTAGTGCGATCAACAATCTGAACAAGGCCAGCACACTCAAACCCTCAGTCACGATTACTTGTGACTTGTGACTATATATATATATATATATATATATATATATATATATATATATTTTTTTATTTAAAAAAATTATAACATAAATATGTTATAAAATCACTACAAAAGTAGCCATTTTGTTTCAACACCCCCAGTAATTGTTGGTTATTGGAATTCATTCCGTATACACCAATCATATACTTTATATATATATATATATATATATATATATATATATATATATATATATATATATATATATATATATATATATATATATATATATATATATATATATATATATATATATATATATATATATGCCGCAAACGTTTTTTGGTTGTAATGTGGAAAATTTTGTGTTTATACTATATATAAACATAATTTCGACGACGTGTTTCTGGTATATATAAAGTGGAATATATAAAAATAATTAATTTTTATGTTCAATTGTGAGAATATTCTCGATTTAGAAATTCTGTTTGTAATTATTAAAAATTTTCTTTCTAAAGTATATAATCCATTTATTTTTTATTGCGGCATATTTTTAATATACATATTTTCTCTCGTTGGAACCACTACAACATATTTCCTTTATATATATATATATATATATATATATATATATATATATATATATATTTATATATATATATATATATATATTATATATATATATATATATATATACTTTATATATATATATATATATATATATACTTCGTGCTATATATGACATTGCTCTAGTATAAACTGAGACCATATCTGTGTATTATTTCATTATTCGACATTAAACAATATGTGATGATGCTGAAATAACCAACCAACCAAATGAATTAAAATAAAAGATAAGAAAGGCTATTGTGTTGAAAAATAAATATTTCTTGTGTAAAATAAGTAAGTTTTAAAATCTAAGGAAGAAAGCTTATTAATATACCTGCAGAGGTACAATCGGCAAAAAGGTTGTGAACAAAAACGCTGTGAAACGCGGATGTAACCCAGTCTTATACTCCGACTGGAACAGCAATACGATCATGATATTTACAAAAATACAAGAACTCTCCTTTGTCTTCGATATTCAAGAAATCCTTTATTTCAAAATACGAACCAGTTCTACAGGGGCAAAAACTGTCATGCGCAGGGAGGGAATAGCTGGAAATTGACTTTACATTTTATTCGAGAAATCCCATATTCCAAAATACAAATCAGGGATGAAAAGCGTAATATGTAGGGCTAGAAAGTTTGGAAATAGACTGAACTTTTTCAAAAATTCGGTAAATTTTTATTTCAAAATACGAATCAATCGTACAAAGAAGAAAAGCGTCATATGTAGGGAGAGAAATGTTAAAAATGAACTGGATTTTTTAGTTCATTTCAAAATACAAACAGGTACTACATCGCTATCTATAAAAGGCAGGAATGATTTGATTTGATTCTCCAACTTATATAAACATTATGAATAATAATTTCTCGAAATTTCATAAAATTATTAAATTTGTAAAAAATGTTTTAACTTAGATTTTCTAGAAAAAAGAAACATTTCTAAAATTATTTCATTCATCTCTATCTATAAAAGGCAGGATGTGTGTGTGTGTGTGTGTGTGTGTGTGTGTGTGTGTGTGTGTGTGTGTGTGTGTAACGAATGCACGGACGCAATTTTCGACGGATTTGCACCAAAATTTACATGCACATGCTCCAACTCCCATCGATAGTGGAAATAATCGACTTTTTCATTCTTCTACGGCAGTTTTCATGTAGTTTGCGGCCATTTTCTACTGGCCAGAGTGAGAGTCTATAGCTGACTGCCACGAATAGGCAGGAAGATTATATTGGCCAGCGTGAGAGCCAACAGCTGACTGACACGAATGTTAACTAGCATGCTAGCATGCAAAAAAAATCGATAGTTGCATTCGTCACAAGTGGGAAAAATTTAAATCTGCATGGCACTTTACTCCAATTGGCTCATTCGCTTGCTTAAACTCAACGTTGATTCTGATTGCGCAGAACTGGGTTGGGTGTGAAAAAGTATTTGTTGTTAACATTCTTTTTTTCATTCGGTTTTTCCAGTTGCGAGTCCTTTTTTTTAAAGCTGATCGTTTTGTGTTCATTTTGTTTAGTTCTTTCTTCGTAACAGATTTAATGTTTAGTATAGAGCTTAGAAAAAATTTGCAGTGTGAGGTAGGCAAGAAGTAAGGCATGTAGCAACATCAGCACAGCAAAGCGCACTCCTTTAAAGGCAAGGAAGGGCAAAAATATTTTAAGTCAAGTGATAGCGATTGATGTATGAGTCGTACGATTTTTGAATCAAGCACGGGCAACGCCGGGCTATGCGGCTAGTGTAAAAATAAAGCCTGGCACGTATGAAGAGACATGTTAGAAATAGGCTGACCATCTTTTATTTCGAAAATGCCTTATCTAAAAAATACATACTAGTATAGAGTCGAAAAGCGTCATGCGTAGAGAGAGATATTTTCGAAATAGACTGAAAGACTTGTTTTTATTCGTGAAATCTCTTAATTCAAAATAAGAATCAACCTGACAGAGATGAAAAATGTCTGTCGCAGGAAGATAATGGTTGAAAATAAACTGAACATTTTTATTCGAGAAATTCTATATTTCAATATACGAATCTGTACTATAGGAATAAAAGGCGTAATACGTAGTGTGAGAAAATTTAGACTTTTTTAGTCTTATTTCAAAATACGAATCAATAGTACAGAGACGAAAAGCGCCTTAGGTAGGGTGAGAAAGTTTGGAAATAAAAAATTCGAAAAATGCGTTATTCCAAAATAGGAATTGGTTCTACAGGCAAAAAGAAGCCTGAAACGTAGAATGAGAAATGCTAAAAAATAGATTGAACATTATTTATTCGGAAAATGCCTTATTTCAAAATACGAATTACACACGGCGCAACTATGTTTACATTCCTTGTTAGTTTTTCTTTATGTGCCATGTCCCCTCAGTACGTAAGCGATCATGGGTCTCCACAATATCCTGACATTTGTAGCTCTTAATACATTTTGTCTTATTGTATTTCTCCAAAACCCTGTTCCGCTATCCAAATTCGTCAAGTATGTTATACATTGTTTCCCTCTGTTCCTCTTGCCCGCCATCTGTCCTGTGAGTACCAGATTTTCCAGGCCCTCCTTCCTCATTATGCCCAAGAAATTTCAACTCTCTCTTCCCGATGTTAAGTATAAGTGTCCTTTTTGTTTCCATTTTCTCTAAAACTTCATCGTTGCTCACATGTTCGGTCCATGGTATTCTCAGCATGCTTCTGTAGAACCACATTTCTGTTGCTTCAAGTCTCTTCTTCATGTTCCATCCATGGTATTCTCTCTTCCCGATGTTAATTATAATTGTCTTTTTTGTTTCCATTTTCTCTAAAACTTTGTCGTTACTCACATGTTCGGTCCATGGTATTCTCAGCATCCACCTGTAGAACCACGTTTCTGTTGCTTCAAGTCTCTTCTTCATCTTTGAAGAGATTGTCCAGCACTCACTGCCACACAGGAGGACAGATATCACGTAACAATTCAGTACTCTTTTCTTTCGTTTCAAACAAAGTTTTTCTATCTCTCTGCTTAGCTTTTGGAAAGCATCTTTGGCTATCCCAATACGTGTTCAGATTTCAGTGTCGCACTTTCCGTCTTCTGTGAAAACACTTAAACATTTTAATTTTTTTTGTACTTTATTGATCTTGGTATCGCCGATTTTTTATTTGCATTTTGGGAAAATTCTTTTGAATCAATCCTACAGAGACGAAAAGCGTGATATCTAGAGAGAGAAATCTTAGACAGAGACTACTTTTTTTTTAATTATTATCCGGAAAATCTCTTCATTTTGAATACCAACCCTTACTACAGGAATGAAAAATATACGCAGGGAGAGATATGCTGAAAACGAACTGAATATTTTTTTTTATTATTTGTGAAATCCCTTATTTCAAAATACAAATCATTACTATTGGAACGAAAAGCGTCATACGTAGGGAAGGTGTTGGGGCACACCCACCTTCTCATCAGAATGGACTGATCTCTCTACTACTAATAGGACAGTTCTATAGAGTTCTGGGAAGATCAGGTGACCATCACACTTCCGTCTCTCTACCGGAAGATACAGTTGGACTTTATACTCTTTCTGATTGTTACTGACTAACCAGCGTTCGTTTGACTACTAATTTGTTATTATGTTAATTTGGGGTTAATAAAGACAAACGCCAAATAACATGTAACAATAAAATGGGGTTTATTCGGTTGGTAAGTTGGTACAGAAATCGCCTGAGTAGTCTATAACTAACTCAGCCCAGAACTTCTCGGTATTTATCATTTCACCCACGGGAAACGAATATGGCACAAGGCCGGTTTTTATTGTGGGTTTCTCCGATGCCCGTAGGCTCGGCCCAAAAAAATAGCCTTTTTGAAGCCGATTAGACGGGTTCAGGCCCTGTCTACCTCCCCGGACGAAACCTTGCCCTTCGGCAAAGCTTCGTCCGGGTTCCTCTCTGCTAACGCAGAGAGTTCGACAGACGTCGGAAGTCAGCCCAGAACTTCTCCGACTCTGTCTTTTGACATGCCACTCTTTTACGTCCTTGTTTGTAGACGAGTTCATCTTCAAGAGGGGTGGTAGGTTCCTACACAACATAATCTCTCTGTTGTAAATGCCTCTTCAGATATACCAGTATTTTTCTCTACGTATGTGTTTGTCCTTATTTCAATACACACACGCGGAAACACTCAACATCTCAACAGAAGGAATAGTTGAAAATGAACTATATTTTTTTTCTCTAAAATTACGAAATAAGATGCTGCATTATAGACGCTTGTAGCAGTAATTTAGCCTCACCAACCGAGTTATTAATTTTCTTGTAGAAATATCTACAGATGTTTTCCAATGCAAAGAAAAGAAACGCAATATTTACATACCCAGTGATATCAATCAATTCGGACTTGCCCTTCGTCCCGAAAAGAGTCATATAAATGTGTCCATTGATTGTGGTCAGACCGGAAATATTCACCTGGTAATGGTAGGCTGTAACAGAAAAGTGATGCAAAGTGTGAAAACTCTTGGGGTTATGTGACAACAAAATG
Source organism: Acanthosepion pharaonis (assembly GCA_903632075.3). NCBI lineage: Eukaryota > Metazoa > Mollusca > Cephalopoda > Sepiida > Sepiidae > Acanthosepion > Acanthosepion pharaonis. The sequence continues at coordinate 293,307 of CAHIKZ030002411.1, read as the reverse complement.
GACGTTGGAGATTTCCGGTCACGAACCTATATTAACTATAACAGTTGGGATTGAGAGATAGTTCGGAACCGTCCGCCGACAGGGTCAGACTGTCTCTCAATATAGTGGGTTCTAAAGCAGCGCAGCCTGATGCAAAGATGGACAGAAAGGTGGTAGATGATAGAGTTCTCACTGGTTGAAAGGAAAAGCTGATCTGTTTGACATGGCAGCAGGGGCAGAAGTTGTCTCCGGGTATCACCTACCTACCTATCTACCTACCTACCAAGACTGTGCAAAGGAATCCATGAAATAAACAACGAAATATAGGGAAAACAACATTCATGCCTTCTTTTCTCCCCGTGACGTTTCACCTTTGGTTTTCCTTGTGAACTTACAATGGATTTTTTTGTTTTTATGCACACCGACGAGAAGGAGGACTATAGTAACCTATTCTAACCGGAATAGAATAATCACACGAAGGTTGGTAATGAACAATAATACTTAGGACAAGAACAACATATATAAGATTCGCCAGCGGTGCGTAGAAGTAGTAGTCAACTGCTAGAAGTGAATCAAGTGAATTCCACAATGAATCACCAACTGTAGGATATCTATCAACCGCCCTACGCGGGCAGATGTGGCACAAGGCCGAATTTAAGATGCTCGACCAAAATTTCCCCGTAGACACCGTATAAAACGGGGTCGGGTAGCTGTTTCTCGAGACGTAATTTTGCCCTTCGAAATAGCCTCGTCTTAGGATCCTCTCTGTCCGGAGGCAGAGATTTTGACCAGCACAACTGGAGACGAATCTCCAGCTGCAGACACACATACAGTATTTATTACTGTATTTATATGAATGGTGACATACCCATTAGCGTCCGTAGGTATGCTACAACAAGAACAGATGCGCAACCTACGGTTTCATTGTCAGGTTGATGAAAAGCCGAGATAGGGCCCAACTGTATGTTTGAACAGTTTCCGCTTAGGAAAGACTAGCAGTAGAGCCCGGTGTTGCCCGGGGATGTAACAGTAAAAGATAGATCAAGTATCGAGCATCATAAAGACTGAAAAATAAAATTGACAAAGATTATTGTTTAAGGTTAACGTACACGCATGTCTTAATTAGTTTTTTTTTTTTTTTTCACGAATTGATCAAACCCAAGCTCAAACAAAACATTGTTTTCAATCGTTATGAGTCTACCGATTGAATAGAATTTTATTATAAACAATTGTCTTGTAAATGGAATTTTTTAAAGCATTCTGAATGTAAAAATAAAGAAAAAAGTGTGCAAGACGATAAGAAACACTATCTGCCAAAAGAAAAAGTGAAGTTTTGTTGAAATCGGTTGAAAAATGTAGGAAATCCGATCCCATATATAAACGAACACACACACACACACACACACACACACACACACACACACACAACCTGGGTTTTATAATAAGTATAACTCGATATGAGTTGTCCCCCTTTCATTCTCGTGACAGCGATGCCTCTTAATCGTGTTTTCAAATTGATTTCGTGCAAAAACAATTGTGTTTTTCCAATTTTTGGCGCTGTCAGAACAACCGCAAGGTAATTTTACGTAGTCCTGTGAAGTTTTGTTGAAATCGGTTGAAAAATGTAGGAAATCCGATCCAATATATAAACGAACAGACACACACACACAACCTGGGTTTTATAATAAGTATGATTACCAACCACAGGCAAATTGTTTAATGCCAGAAAATATTTTTAGATTATAAGAATATTTTTGCTATAATAATAATTTAACAATACAATTTATACTAATTACCCATATCTGGGGGAGAAGAGGTGGATTCATATCTTTCCCAAAGGCATTTGCGCGTGAGGGAATATAACGAACCTTATTGGAATTGGACTCGGTTCTCCGATTTCGAATTTCATGCCGTTATCTATTACACCACTTGCACACACATCCAAGCTTTCAGCGCCTAGTATTCCCAAGCGATCGTCCATCTAGCTACTGACCGGGCTCGAAAATCGGTGATCGCACGTTAACGTGTTATGGTCGTAAGCCGAAAGAAAAATAAGCCACTTACCACAAAATGGTGATTTGTCAAATGTTTCCAACATATGCTCTCCTCGTCCGGTGGCTTTGTCCGCATGGTAACCCATCCTACCTGTTTCTTTTGCGGTGTGAAAGCATTTGCCAGAATGTAAATCCTTTTCCGATGCGCATGCATATGTATTGAATGCACACGGTGTATTGATGGATTCGATGAAGAGGAATTCTGCTCTCTTGTGACTGCAGAGGAATGTGGTTTTTATATCTGAAAGTATCGCAAATAAATAGACATTCAATTCTATTTCAATCTGTGATAGTCACATGAATAAATGCGTCTCTGTCTCCAATGCTTTGTCCACGATTGGCTTTGAAGAGCGAGGATCAGTAACCGACATTTAGGAATTTTTTGTTGTTTCTTTGTTGCTTTATGGATGCAAAAAGCGCTTATCACCCTTTGGTGGAAATGAAGTCACGTGGGTCACGTAATGGTCGCTTAGTGACGTCACTTCATACAGCGACGAAAGTGGCAGTCCTTCAGTCAGTTTGCAGGAGTCAAACCGAGTGGTTGCTTTTTCTTTAGCACCTGTCTCGCCTGGATGGAGGCTAAATCTGCACCCCAACTCCTACGTGGTACAGCTTGCAAGCCCAAGACTTGCCCCTTTCCCGTTTGCGGAATATGTCCTCGCTAGTGATAGCAGATATACTCGAGTCTGCAGTCCTAAATATGGCTTCTCCAGAAACACCGAAGAATCTCCAGCAGCAGCAATTCCTGTTGGGAATCATTACACGCATGTTCGTTCTCCTTTCACTTCTTGTTGCGTATGTGCTATATTTTTTCTTCGTGGGACACGTTTAAAAATAGGTATATATAATTTTGTGCAAGACTTAGCAGTATTGTAATTCCCTTTCCTTTCAGCCATTCTGTTCCGTCCGTGAAATAACGTCTTATTATATCATTCGACATAATAATGCCCATAATGGGGGAAATGCAAATGGGAGAATAAACCTTACATAGCAAACCCATTATCTGGGTCAACACGATGAGACATTATTATTTACCTCCATTATTGTTATATATTTTCGATACACTTTACGATATTTTTCTCATACTCTCTCTTCTTCATTCCTTTCTTTTAAGTATATTTCTTTACATATATTTGTTATAATAGTAAGTTTGACAGGTTCTATAAAACCTAATAAACAGCTGATCTTTTTATAAGCAATCTCCACCCAAGCAAGTCGGGAGTGCCACTAGTACGCAAGGGGCTACAGAGAGTGTAAGTAAGGGAAAAAATTAGGTATAGGAGGAGGGGGAAAGGATAAAAAGAAGAACTGAGATCAAGGCAACAGAAGATGTCAATTGACATTACATTTAAATTTTTGAAGGGAAGCAAATAAGAGGAAGGAAGTTCCACTGCTGGGAAGAGTGAGGGAAGAAGCCGTTGAAGTAGAAGGGGCGGTTACATTTAACTGTTTCGACAGTAAAAGGGTGGGACCGAGGTGCCAACCAAGTAGCACGCTTAAATTCATGCAGTCGGGGCACCGGTGAAAATAGCTCGTCAGAGCAGATGCCATGAAAATATTTACAGAAAAGACAGACGGAAACCACATTATGACGGTGAGGAATTGACTAGAGTCGAGACCCAAAATCAGAACCAATCACATTGTATATACGTCTTTGGATTTTGTCAGGAGCCTCGAGATGAACAGAGGGGACACCAAACCATATATGGCAACAGTATTTCATGCACGGGCGAATGATAGATTTGTATATGTATATATACGTGTTTCGCAAAAGATTACTTACAAGGGGTAGTGCTGCACTGGGTCAAGAGGGTGGCTACTAGATGATGGACTCAGATTACAAAAACATTCATTTCACTGTTAGACAGGAATCATTGGATTAAATCAAATAATCTTCCTGTAATACCGTAACCCTGAAGCTTACGAAGAAGACCAGCATGACAAACCCTGTCAAACTTCTTAGAGATATTAAGAGGCACAGATCGGGGTTCGCCGTTATTATCAAGAGCTTGATATACATATTCGCTTATGGTAGACCGGGAAAAGCTAAATCCATACTGTTTGTCAGAGAGTAAGTCTTGAGTTATAAGATGCTTAACCGGCATTGTTTAAAGCCTCGAACACTGACGAAGAGTGATAGTTAGAGGGGTCAGGAAGTTCTCCATAGTTCTTTGACGATTTGATAGGAATGATTGGATTAATCTTCCTGTAATACCATATCCCTGACACTTACGTAGAAGACCAGCATGTCAAACCCTGTCAAACGCCTTCGAGATATCTAGAGCCACAGCTCGAACATCGTCGCTTGGTATATATATTCAGTTATAGCCGTAAGACATCAGCATTACACCGGGCAAAGTGAAAACCATATTGTTTGTCAGCGAGCAGATCGTGGGAGGTGAGATAATTAACTACTTCGGCATTGATTAAAACCTCGAAGGCTTTGCCGAGGAGGTGTAGGAGACTGATGGGACGGTAGTTAGATGGGTCATCTCGAAAATGACCTACAGTCTGTTGCTAACTGGGGCATGAAATCAACCTTGTCTTGAATGGTCATTCTTCTAGATCTTTCGATATATAAATGCGTGTGTCCCCAGGGCTCTATCCTCAGAACTACTTTGTCCCTAGGTTTTATAAATGACCAGTCATCTTGACTTAGTATCTATGCTGATGACATAACTAATTACTCCTGTATTAATGGAAAGGCAAGGTAGGGTAATGGATAGCGGCTCGGATTGAGGAATCGGAGATTCGAATTACAGTCGAATCCATTACATTCACTTACGTGCTAATATCCTTAGGAAAGGTATAGAATCCTTTTCTTCTCCCTAACTATGGGTAAATAGCAAAACAGACTCGTTTCTATAACCTTGGGTGACAACCGGTCTAGGAGAAGGAAAAACTCTGAATTCAAAACCAGCCTGGCTTCCGTCTAGCTATCTTGCCCAAGAAACACAACTTCTACTGCGGATGCAGTACACATTGTGCCCCTACGACCCGATCGCAGGATAAAAAAATAATGGAAAATCTGATAGGTTTGATATGGTCAAATTGCCAGCTTATCTCCTAAATGACATGCAATTGTTAACTGGGGCAAGAAATGGCTTGTTCATTTTAACGCCCCTAAAACGAAACTGATCTCTATTAAACATCTTGAAGAACCTTTTTTTTTGCCTTCCATCAGCATGGCTGATGCTAACCTCTAGGAGAGCAGCTCGCTGCAACTTCTTCAGTCTCACGTATTCAACGAACATGAAGCGGAAAGATAATATTCGATCAATAATTGCTAAGCCTGCTGCTAGGAACGTGGGTTCACTATAATGTATTAGACAATTTATTCTTGCATGTTTATAAGTCTACCATTCGTGGGTGCATCGAATATTGTTGCCGCATCTGATCTGATGCTTCTGCTATGTCTCAAGAGAAACTTGATTAAAAAAAATTTAAAAAAAGAATCGGATAAGTTATCGGTACTGACCTGGCATCTTGGTTTCAGTCACTTTCTTACCGCCATAATGTCGCTTCCCTTTGTCGCTTCTATAAATATTTTCAAGTTAATTGTTCTGATGACCTTTCCTCGGTAGTACCTCGACCGCACGAATTTGATGACTGGACTAGATTACCTAGAAGGGGTAGTGCTGCACTGGGTCACTAGAAGCTCCTATGTCTGGCAACAGAACTCTGCACCATGTCACTTAAGCAGGAAAACCCATGAGTCCTACAAGGAGTTTCGCGTATAACTCCAAGGAGTCCTACAAAGAGTACCGCGTATAACTCATAGGAGTCCACCAAGGAATTCCGCGTATAACTCCAAGGAGTCCTAAAAGGATTTCCGCCTAAAACTCCAAGGAGTCCCACAAGAAGTACCGCGTATAACTCCAAGGAATCCTACAAGAAGTACCGCGTATAACTCCAAGGAGTACCGCGTATAACTCCAAGGTGTCCTACAAGGAGTACCGCGAATAACTCCAAGGAGTCCACCAAGGAGTTCCGCGTATAACTCAAGGAGTCCTTAAAGGAGTTCCGCGTATATCTAATATGAACATTAAACAGTACAAAGATTTTCTTGAATTTTTATAAAGTTAAATAAGCGTGTGCATGTGTGTGTGTGTTGGGGCGTGGGTAGGAGTAAACGATTGCAAAAACATTTTTTTTTACCAAGATTTTCTAAGAAAGAAACATTTCGCAAAATCATTTCAGTCATTTATGAATAAGTAATAATAAAAGTTTATTAAAATCCGATAATTATTTGATTTTTGCAAAAATTTCCAAATCAGTGTATTTTTACCGGAAAAATAAACACTCTAGAATTTCCCATAGTAATTCATGGTCACCCGCTCACGCAAGAAAGACAAAATTTTTAACCAAAATTTTGAAGTTTCTAAAACTGATTAAAAAAAAGTAATTTAATAATGAAAAAACTCTTTGCTTTTTCCTCTTATTTAATAATAAAAATGATTTTGACGATAAAACAGTTTTTAAAGGGATTTCAGCATTTTTTTTTTATAATAATTCTCATTTTATAGCACATTTATTGTTGGATATATATATATATATATATATATATATATATATATATATATATTATTCTATGTGTGGTGCAGTTCAATTTATATTTTTTTGCTCGTACTATCATCTGTTAATACAGACATCGTCAGGCATGGAAATTGATTTGCTTTTTTTTTTTTTTTAAATACATCCAGGTAATTACGGGACACGAAAGATTCACATTTAATCTTTTTTATATATGTCCTGTTATTATATTTATATGTATTTAAAAAAAATGTCTGTAATATCAGATGAAAAAAACTTGCAAAAAAACCTTAAATAAACAGAATTTATTAAAAACAGGGATTACATCATTCATCTCTAGAGATTCGTTCTTTAATGTAATTTTAATAAATTTGTTTGCGAAGATGTATTCTCGCCATTTATATCATTAACATCACTAATCTGTTTTTGTACGAATGATTCATGTAATATATATATATATATATATATATATATATATATATATATATATATATATATGGATAGATGTGACTTTAACCCTGGGTTTCACGCTTAGTATCGAAACTCAAATTACAAAATTTTAAAACAATAAACCCAGGGTCACAAAAAACATAACCAAATATGTTAGCTCTTTTCCATCTCTATATATTTAGCTTTCTTAACATCTTTATCATATAATATATAAATAATTATACATTTATATATTTATTTATATTTATATACACTTTTCACACACACACACACCACTGTCTTCCCAACTGAGCAATGGTGAGACGAAAATGATCATTCAGGTCTTCAGTAATGGTATCAACATTCATATTCTGGCTTCCATCCTCAAAGTCAATTCAAGAACCATTAAGAGAATGGCGAATAAGTTTAAAAAAGAGGGAACAGTAGAGAGGAAAACCAGGAGGTCACAAAAGGAAGAGGGACCATAATTTCACCTAAGAGCTAAGAGATCAATTAGAAAAGATCCAACTCAGTTCATAAGACGTTTGAGAGAGGAGTTTCAGCTATGACAGTCCAAAGAGCAGTGCAAAAAGACTTGAAAATGAAATCGTATATGAGACCTCTGAGGCACCGTGTTACTCAGACAGAAAATTAAAAGGTTAGAGAGGGCGAAGATCATTTTGAACAATTTGGAAAATGATCCTGGAATAATATATATATATATATATATATATGAACTTTATTTCAATCCTTCATGAGATTCCGATCCTTAGCTATGATTAATTAATGATGAACGTCATTTTCGTTTATGATTGATTTCATCACGATTCTTCTGTTAAGCTTGAAGAGTAATTATACATTCTTATTGCTCAAAGTAGAGTCCAATAGTGTTATAAAAACCTCGGAGAATTCCAATAAGATATCTTTAATCATTTCTAAGACACAAAAAAGCTTAATCTAACAATTGGACAATTTTGCTGTTACTTATATATATATATATATAGTTCATATATATTTGACAATAAATTTATTTAGTAAAAATTTGTTTTTCACCATATTTGGTATAAACGCAAACACTTTAAAAATTTAAAATCAAACTCAGCGTTATTTGGCGAAATTCCAAAATAAAACATAACTTCATTTTCAATAGCATTTTCGGATACAACAACACATATATTTTCGTTGTCCTTTTTTACTAAGAGAAAAAAAAAAGAACAACATCTATTCTATACCTGAAGATGTCTGTAGGAACAGACGAAAGCTTGTAGTTTAAATAAGAACTAATACGGCAGAAAATTATATAAACAAGGATCAATTCATTCATAACGGATTAATGGTTTTTGTATATTATTTGAATTGTTTGCGATGATGGATGTCTCGATTGAAATTAAATCATTAACCTTTGCATTTGTTTTTTGTTTTAATTCAAGAAATATATATATATATATATATATATATATATATATATATATATATATATATATATATATTTAAATATATTAGTTTCTGATAATTTTTTCGTTATTCAACCATCCTTTTATTCCTCCAACAATGGTCGCAATGTGAAAAATTTTATTTCTGGACAACCTTATCCAAATCCATTCATTTTAAGGCTTTGGGAAGAAATCGACATGTCCAATAGATTGCTTCATTCCAAGACCCAAATCGAAATTCTTGTGCCCATTTTGTAAATTGTTTTTTTTTATCTTTTTTCTGCGTCAGATGTGTCCAAGCGAACTGCAGGGTCTGTCATCTCAAAATACATGCCAGGCGGATCCAACGCTTTGAAAATACAATTATGAAAATACAATTAAAAACGACAAAAAAAAAAGAAAAAAACATTCTTGCAAGAACTGTGTAATAGTATTTTCTGAACTAGACAACTGTAACTTTTTGTCTCTTACTTATTGATAAAAGCTTCAAATCGCTTTCCACATGTGATCCATACTGTACCTCCCCACTGAACTCTAAAAGTAATGGTCATAACATTCTCATTGTTTGCTGTTAATATCGAAGAGCCACAGGCGTTTATTGAAAACTGTAAACAATTGATCTTTTGTCGAATTCTTTAGTGATATCTGTTTTTAAAGGCTGTGGTGGTAGCGTGATGGTTATCAGTGAGGAAAATGGTGACAGGGATGATTTTTTTTATTATTCCACACCCAAGCAAATCTGTAATGTCAAAAACGCATATTATATATATAAGAAATTTATAAAACTGAAAAAAGAAGATATAGAGAAGATTTTTGAGGAAAGGACAAAAGATGAACTGGGTTCAAATATACAGATGATGGCGATTGACGTTACATTTAATTTTTTTTAAAGATTGTAGTTATCCTTGACGGCAAACCTTTTGAGGAAAAACAGTTCCAAATACAATAGAAGTTCGAAAAAATAAAATAGAAAGAGACAGAATTGACAGTTGTATTAGCGAGTTATATTTTAAAGCTGTGGTAACTAGTTGCCAATCTAGTAGCACGCTTAAATTCGTGTATTCGGAACACCGGAAAAAAACGCTCGTAAAAATAATGAAAGAATGAAGATATTTGTAGAAAAGGCACAGGGAGGCAACATCGCGTCGGTGAGAAAATGACTGAAGTCGATATGCCTGGTCAGGATTGATTGCATTACAAATCATTCTTTGGATTTTGTCAGGAACCTCTAAATGACAGTAGGAGTACCAGACCAGATATGGCTTACAATATCCAATGCACGGACGAATGGTAGATTTGTAAATGTGCAAGATTTAATATAACCAGAAAAAAATCTATGGCAAGAATCACAGTGAAATCTTTCTTTCCTTGAAATGTTTTTAATGGACTAGAAATTATTTCCAGATAACATATTTTAGAATGACGATTATCGGCCCACGGGACATTTAAATATGCTATGTAAAATTTATTTATTTCTGACATTCTAGTCTATTCTGGCACTTTTAGTGGTGGTGGCGATAATAATAATAATAATAATAATAATAATAATAATAATAATATACACAGACAGAATAATCAAAGCTAATCACCCTGACATTTGATATTTGCAGAAAAAACAGAGAAGCCACGTCACTTCGTCGAGAAAGCATCGATTCCATTACAAATCCTTCTTTGGATTTTATCAAGAATCTCGAAATGTACAGCATGAGCACCAGACCAGATATGGCTACAGTATACAATGCACGGACGAAGGGTAGATTTGTAATTGTCCAAGATGGATTCTAACAAGAAAATTTTCTTTTATATAAGTTGAAAAAATTTCCTTACATTAACGTAGTAAGTGATTCGATATAGCCGCCCCACTTCATGTCAGTGAAAAACGTCATGCTAAGAAGGCGCAGTGTGTTGCTCTCCTGGGAGTTTTTGCATAGCCATATTGATGACAGACATTCTTTAAGGTTCTTTGTGCTGGTTAAATAAAAATTTTCATTCTGAATTCAAATTCTTGGCGCAAAAAAATTGTTTTTTAAATTTACATAAAAAGCACCGGTTTTAATGTAAATTCTGGTGTGAAATAGCATGTTTTATTTATTTTAAATTTTTTAAAACATTGCGCTCGATTTTTTTTTAGATATTATTTTAAATTGAACAAACTTCTTTCTTGTCGCGTAGGTAGCACATACGTCCGCCATTACTGGCTTTTGTTTAATCATACGTTTGCCTCGAGTCGTCATTTTTTTTTATTTCACTTTTTGATTATATGCGCAATATATTTAAGTTTGAAAAAAAATGCGCAAAATAATGCGCGAAAAAAAATTAAAATCCGACAATTTTCGTTAAGTAAATTAAAAATTTGTGAATAAATTCAAAAAAAAAAAAGGATTTTCTTTTTTTTAACTACTTTTTTTTATGTAATCGTGTTTTTGAATTCTTCTAATTTAAAGCTTCAAAAAAATTTTTTCCTTTGAATTCTGTTTCATGAAACGCTATAAGCAAATTTATTAAAACAATAAAAAAAATTTGTTTTCATTTAAAAAAAACATTTTTTAAAAAATAAGCGCATTTTAAAATAACATCCGCGAAAATCGCAAGTAATCAAGACCATATAAGATACGAAAAGCTATAAAAGGCCGTTAATTATATATATGCAAAGATTTATTTTTATTATTTTAGAGGATTTTATTTTTAAACAATGCTAGTGATGGCGGTCGGACAAAACGAAAATGAGTTTTTAACTTACATTGACGATCTTTCGAAAACAATTAATTATAAATACTGTTTTAATTATATTTTACGAAATAAACAATACAATTTTTGTACCAGAATGGACATTCTCAATGCCATTCGGCCAAACGGTTTCATTTATACTTATAAATTAACCAATTGCTTTTAATTTTTTCAAAATTTTTTCATGATCTATGGATTAAATATCAAAGTAGACTGGGTTTTCTAATTCGATTTTACATATATGGCGAATATTTTGGCCTACATTGGACTCAAAACTATGACGAAAGCAACGGAAAATGAGCCAAACCATTGTAAAAAAAAATAGACATTTACACAATGATAAAAAAAAAAGGAGGCTATTAAAAAACATCACCGACTACGTCCTGAAATGAGAAAGATGCACAGAATTCCAAAAGGTGGAGTGGGGAACGGGAAACCATGTTACTTTCTTTCCGAGGGCGATAATAAAAAATGGAATCTGTGGAGAGACATGATCTCCCATGTCCTGCACAATTATCTTTTTCCAAGCAGTCATAGACATTTACAGATAATAAAGAAAAAGAAACCGTGGAGGGCTATGATCGCTCTGAAACGAGAAAAACTAACTTGAATTCATTCCACTATTTTAATTTACCATCTGGGCCTATCATTGTATTTATATATATATATTTTATATATATATATATATTTATATATATATATATATATATATATCATGAAAGTATAAAATGATGTATTGTTAAAATTAGTTGATGGTTTAAATTGATATTAAAATGAGAAGTCATAACAATTTTTGAAACAAAAATTTACAGAGAAAAAAAGAAAAAGGAAGTTGTGGAGAAGAAATAAATAAAGATTTTAAAAAAAAAGATTACTTGAATTCAAAATCGTTTAAAAATTTCGTCTACTGGTTAATTATATTGAAATATGGAAAAACGAATTAAAAATGTTAAGCCAGAATCTGAAGAATGACGCTCTTCGTCTCTGTACGATTAATCTTCACAGAGAACGGAAACACTGAGATCCCTAGACGAATTGGGATGGCCCTAAAGATGAAGAAGATTCCGACAAAAGCTGAAGGATGCTAGGATATTGGGCAAAGCGTGAGCAGGATATTTCTTTGGTAACAAAGAAAAAAGAATACTTAACTGTTACGTGACATCTGTCCTTTCTTTACGGCAGCGAATGTTGGACGATTTCCTCAAAGATGAAGAAGAGACTCGAGGCGACAGAGATGTGGTTCTACAGAAGGATGCTAAGGATATCATGGACCGAGCGTGTGAGAGCAACGATGAGATCTTAGAGAGGATTGCAAAAAAGGAGGAACTAACTTTTATACTTTAAATATCAGGAAGAGGCAGCTGAAGTTTCTGGGACACATAATGAGGAAGGAGGGCCTGGAGAATCTGATACTCATTCGGGTCGAATAGAGGGAAAGAGACAAGGAAAAGTTCAAGTCTGGTCTGGACATACACGGATACTTTTCCAGCCTTGATGACAGAAATTTTTTGGTAGCCTTGTGAGAGATGAATTATTTCCCAGCCTACAGCCTCTTTCCCAACAGACACAAAGTCGCAATCCTACCGCTATTTCCATGGCAAATGCTCTGCAGAGATCCGTTCTTTAGTTCCAACAGTTCATGCCTTTACAGCTGGAACACGTTCCGCTATTTCCACGGAATTAAATCACCCTCATTACCTCCGTATTCCATCGATAAGACAGGCGTTCCACTCAGATAGATATTTTTCCTCAAGATCTGCTACTTTCTGGAACAGGCTCCCGTGTGGATGCTTCCTGGACGCTACAATTTTACCCTCTTCAAGTCAATTACCAATCGATGCCCATTCTCTTTATCCGCATAATCTTCACTTCCACTACCCACTCTTTCGTTTATATTACACACCTCATTCATCATAACCGTTTTAACAGTAACACTCTACCTTGAGAAGCTCTTAAGCCTTGTATTGGATGAACTTTAGTATATAAAAAAAACAATGTCACTGTTGAAACCTTTCAACCCACAATTCTCTTTCGCTGATCAACAAATATGTTTGTCAGTTTATCGGGTCTTGTGACTTTCACGTTAAAAATATCAAATATCGGCTTACCTGTAATTCTTTTGATGTGTACCTTTTCGCCTACGTAGCCAGCAATGTGTGCACCGAGGCTATGGCCAATCAAGTGAATTTGGACGTAAGGGTTTTTGGTAATTTTACACAAGGCTTTTATCAAGAGAGAGATTTGTATGCCAACAACTCTTGCATTGGAACAGGCAGTCGGATAGTTAGAGAAAGATCCATTCTTCCAGTCGACCGACAACACATTGTAGTCATCCTAGGAGTGAATATAAAAACAAAAAGAAAAATCAAAAAAGAAAAAAAAGGAAAGAGAAAATACGCTGTATAGGGCGCTACTTAAATAGTTTGGTCCCAACGTAAAAAAAAAAAGATAAAAATTTTGATAGGAATATTTTTTGTATATTAACATTCATTAAACCTTCTTCAAATCATGGCATTTGTCAGAAACAAAAAATATTGAATTTTATATCAATTTAAAATGGAGTCCTGTCCATAATATAAAAATAGTGTAAAATCATTCCCTGACCATTTACATAGTTATCTAAGGACTACTTAAATAGATTGGTCCACACGGAATAGTTTTTATATATGAGTATTCATTAAACCTTCCTCAAGCCATGACATTTATCAGAATAAATAAATATTGAATTTTATATCAATTTACAATGGAGTCCTGTCCGTAATATAAAATAGTGTAAAATCATTCCCTGACCATTTATATAGTTGTCTAAGGACTACTTAAATAGATTGAATTTTATATCAATTTAGAATGGAATTAAACCTTCAACCCATGATATTTGAAATATTGAATTTTGTATCAGTCTAGAAGGAGGTCCTGTTTATAATATAAATACAGTGTCAAATCGATACCCGACTTCTTAGTGTTATTCTGTAATGTATTTTTATTTACAAACGTCGAGTTCATAATTCTGCTTATATCAGTGATAAAAACATTTTTTCTTTAAAAAATCTTCTTCTTCTTCTTCTTCTTCAGCTTCTTCTTCATTCTTCTGTGTTTTTCCCTAAGGACATGGGGCAAATGTAGCTCTCCACAACTTTCTATCTCTTGTGGTTTATAGCAGTTTTTCTTCCTTTACTCAGCAATGCCCGCTCCATCTGATAAAATTTACGATTTTTGTTGTCAATTAGATGGCCCTTGCTGCCTTCCCCTATCTCTCTTGCTCTCCATATGCCTAGTGAGTGTCAAGCTTTCTAAACCCTCTATCCTTATTATGCGTCCAAAAAAATTCAACTGCCTCTTCCTGTATGTGTCCTTTTTGTTACCATTTACTTGAACATGTTGGTGTTTACTTGCTCTGTTCATGGAATTCTCAGTATCCTTCTGTAGAACCACATTTCTACTGCTTCCAGTTTTCTTCTCATCCATGGGGAGATTGTCCAGTATCCACTGCCATATAAGAGAATGGACATTACATAGCAATCCATAGCTAAAAGTTATCATTGGCGTAAGTGCAGTTTTTAATGAATGTTAATATGCCACTCTTATTCCATCAGCAAAAGATTTTTTTTTTTTTTTTTTGTACGAATGAGAGTGGGCCAATCTTTTTTTTATATAGTTTCGAGTTTCTTCAAACGTCAGTAAAATGAGAGAATCAAATTTTGCTTGACGCTACAGGTCAGTTCGAGCCGAAATATAAATGACCAGCCACTACGTGGGTCACGTGGCGGTCGCTTAATGACATCACTTCATACACTGACCAAAGCGACAGTCAGTTTCAGTTCGATTACAGCAGCCACCGCATAATGTTGCTTTCTTATAGGTTTGGTCAAGGGGCCTAGGCGGAGGCTAAATCTGCCTCCCTTCAGCAGTGAAAATACGTAATTAGTTTCCAAACACCCTAATGGAAGAAATGATAAACTATTTCTAAACACAGTTTCCTACCACCGAATTTTGTTTGACTGATTGATTCGGGGTTTTTTTACAGCTTATCAACCCTTATTTAAAGCCAGAAAATATTTTAGATTGTAAGATATTTTTTAAGATAATGATTTAGTTGTATAAATATTACTAACTAACCCATAGTTGGAGAGAGAATGGGGGTGGATTCCTCCCCTTCTCAATGGAATTTACACGTAAGTGAATATAACAAACGGGATTGGTATTGGAACTCGGTTCTCTGATTAACAATTCCGAGCCAATATCCTTTACACCACCAAGACCTGGTATTCCCAATCGGTCACCCATCTAGATACTGATTAGGCTCGACGTTGCTTAAATTCAGTAATCGTACGGGAACCGATGTTTCAATGTGTTATGACCGTAATCCGTTCAATCTTTGTTCCGTCTTGTTTGGTTGACCCATTATTCATAGCGGTCTCCAATATGTAATTATTTTTTGAAAGATTTATTTTATATATATATATATATATATATATATATATATATATATATATATATATATATCAGGTTTTAAAAAACAATTTATCTCCCTTTTTGCCTAGGCGCTTGCTAGATAACCGTGGCATTCAAACTAACGTAAAAATAACTCACTTCATCTTTCACAATTTTTGCTTTAAAAGATGTAAAAACAACATCGACTTTATCTTCTTTCTCTCCATAAACCGACGACTGAATTTCAAACAAACCACGTGAATATCATACGCACCTCCTACGGAGAAGTATATAAATATTTTTTTGTCTTGTTTGAGCTATCTGTACAAGCGTAAATATAATTTTCTCTTTCTCTTCTTTTGTGAGCTATGTTGTTCTATATTTAAGAAGATAAAAAAAATAGGTGTACTTACTAAAAATACCAATTATAATAATAAAAAATAATGTCAAATTAAAAAAAAAAAATGAATGTATATATAAATTTCCTCCACGTCTTGAATTAGTTTCTTTTGAAAATGTTAAATTTTATTTAATCTGAAAGACTTCATCCTCATCGGCAACAATTCTTAAGTCTTCTCGTTACAAATTGGTGACCAGCAGCAACACCATTGTGTTCAATACAAATAACAGCAACATTATATCGCTACAGTTGAATATTTTTCAACTGATCTGTGTCTGGACTCAGGTTGTGGCATCGGAGTCAAATGTTGATTTTCTAAAAAGATAGGCCTTGTCCATTTATAAGAATAACGTAACTCAATATTCCAACCATCTGTTCTAATCTTTAATTAGAATAAGCTAAGCCCAGTGAATATTTACATTAGACAAAATTCGACTCTCTCTGTCCCCCTCCCCAAATTTACAAATCTTACAGATGCATGCTGGGATTTATCTCTGACCCTGTTGCAGCCTTAATATTCAAAAAAATTTTGTTGAAAATGTGCTCAGGCCACAATTGGTTCGTTGGCAGGGTGTAGCTTCTTCCAGTTGAAATCTTACGGCTTAAAAATAACCCTTCGGCCAGGTTATTACCCACGAGTGAAAAACAAAACAATTTCTAGTAGTAAACCAGATTTTATTCTTGGGTTGTAACCTACTGTTATAAGCGAGCGAAGTTTGAGTGAGATGTAGGCGATGGGGGTGAACAGTCTAACGGGTGTCTTCCCTGTCCTGTCGTACTCCGAGGCCCGTTTCGTCTCTGGGTGTTTCTTTTCGCGGTCAATGGTCAGTTTTATAACTAACATGGTTCACTGTCCTGTCATTTTCGTCTAAAAAAAAAAAGCAATTTATCTTCATTCAGCAACTTCTCTTTATCTCGGCCGCCCATGAAGCCCACTTTACAATACTGATAACGATCGGTCGAAAATAAATGTTTCGAATCCATTTTTGTGAGAGGTCCAGCTGTTTTCAATTTACTAAGATCTCAGCTGACTGATATTGCTACAGTTTGCAAATAGAAAAGTTTTTTTTTTTTTTGTTTGTCAGTCCATAAACTTACGTGTTTGAAGAGTTCTTCTATCAGTCCGTGAACCCAGGGCTTGTCAGTGAAGCTTCGAAAGCCGTGAATAATGATTTTCGTCTCTAATGAACCATTGAAAGAACTTTGTCGTAGCTGATCTTCATCATGGTAGTCAAGCAGAGTAAATTCCGATGGATTTGACCTGTGCAAATAAAAATAAATAAAAAAATGAACACAAAAAAGTCGTTGTTGTTGCTGATGTTTTCATAATAATAATAATAATAATAATCCAATCGGTTGTGAACTGGGGCAGGAATTGGTTGGTCAATTTTAACGCTTCAAAAACAAAACTGCTCTCTATTAATCACTACAGAGATCCTGCCCTGCCCTCCATTAAAATGTCTGACGCTCAACTTCTCGAGAGCAACTCTCTGCGGCTGCTCGGTCTCACGTTGACTGCTGACCTGAGATGGAACAAATACATTGAGTCAATTGCTTCGTCCACCGCAAGGAAAATTGGCTCCCTGTGCTGCGCCAGGAAATTTTTCTCCCCGGAATCGATCCTCCAGATCTACAAATCAACAATTCGCCCTTGCATGGAGTATTGCTGCCATATATGGTCTGGTGCCCCTTCTGTTTGCCTCGGGGTTCTTGATAGGCTCCAGAGGCGGATATGCAATATAATTGGCCCTGATCTGGCATCTCGTCTACAGTCGCTCTCTCACAGACGCGCCGTCGCCTCTCTCTGTCTTTTTTACAAATACTTTCATGGAAATTGCTCCGAGGAGCTGCATTCGCTGGTTCCCAGACTTCATGAGTTCAAGCGCCCTACGAGGCTGGCATCCCGCTCTCACCCTTTCACTGTCGAAACTCCTAAATGTAGCCGTCTCTTCTACTCCAATAGCTTCATGTCTCGCACCTCTCGCCTGTGGAACTCCCTTCCCTATTCCAGTTTCCCTGAGAGCTATAATCTCCAGCTATTCAAGTGTAATGTCAATCGACATCTCCAGTTGCCTTGATCTATCCACTACTCTTCTCCTCATCCTTTCTTCTATCACTCCTATCTGATCTTGCTCCAAATATTCTGTAACCCCTTGCGTCCTAGTGGCTTCCCGCCTTGCTTGGGGTGAAATGCTTAATAATAATAATAATAATAATAATAATAATAACTAGTTTTAACATTTCAATTTCACGGATTTCCTATTTTAATATTCTGCTAAATCTTAATTCTGAAGTTTATGATTGAGTAAGCTCATAGCGAATTCTGACAATAAAATATCCGTAGAAATTCCCATACTGCGTCGTTAAATATTTGAGCTTAACAGCTTTAACAAAATATTGCAATAGCAATCATAAATATGAATGCTGGGTATTATTTTAAGAAGTGGGTACAAATGAAAACATTTGAAATTAACACCTTTTTTTTTTTCATTTCACTGAAACGGCCATTAAACACTTTTATCTCCCCTTCATTCTTTTGTTCTTTCATTTTCTCACTGAAACCAAGTAGTGTCTCCCCCCCCCATCTTTCCACGCGTTCAAAACGCAATATGCTCGACGTTGCTTAAGTTCGGTGATCTGTCGAGAACCAATGTTTCAATGTGATATGGCCGTAATCCTAAAATCATTACTGCCATTAATTTTCAGTGTCAGTTAAAAAAAAACCCCAAAAAACCTTTATTTTAATTTTATTTTATTTAGAAACGTCAGCTTCTAAAACTTCTCTTATGTTGAGTCATATGTAATTTCCGTATCGGAGAACCAATGATAATGACAAATGCATCATCGAAATAAAATTTTAAATATTTTAAGAATTCTAATATTTCATTGAATTATAGGCACTTTAGCTTTGTACCCTTAATTAGGAAAACACTAGTTGTTGAAATGTTAGAAAATTACTTATAAATTTTAAATTTACTATAAGTATATCTCTCATGTATGGACATTCGTATTTAGAAAAATCAGTATGTTTATACACATAAAGAAAAAAATTATTTCTTATTAAAATACTGGGGTGCGTTGAAGTGTAGTGAGGTTTTCCAATTATGATTTGTAAATACATTTTTATATCACTTGCCATATACAAATTAATACAGAATTTTAAAAAATTTAAAAGTTTATAAATTATTCTAATAAAAATGTAAAAAAATAAAAACAATTCTTGTAAAATTCATTAATAATCGAATTTTATTCTTGAAAAAATAATGTCCATTATGTACGTTATTCATAAAAGCAATTAAAAGTTTTTCTAATTAAATATTTTAGCTTTATTGCCTTTTTTTTCGATTTAGGACAGATTTTCTCTAACTGGGAACGAAAAGATATGATTTTTGTTCTTATGGCTAATATAAACATTAAGCGATAGAAAAATCAATTTCTCGAAATTTCATAAAATTAAAGGAATGGTGTGTAACAGATGCACAAAAAATATCTTTCCAAAGATTCTCATAAAAAGACACATTTTAAAAATTAGTTTAAAAATAAGTTTTAAGAATAAGTTCTGAAAATGTCATTAAAATCAGACAATCATCTTGCAAGAATTTCCTAATCAAAGTTTTTCATTGCAAAAAGCAAAGCGCTTAAATTTCCTGTACAAATTTATGGTCCTGTCCAAAACGCAAAAAAAAAAAAGTTTTTAAAAAAATTTCTGTTAAATTTCTTTAAAAAGGATGTAAAAAAATTTTATGTAAAAAGATGCAAAAATAAATAAAAAAAAAAATAAAAAAAAAGAAAAATTTTTAAAAAAAAGATGTAAAAAATAATTTTTAAATAAAAAAAAATGTAAAAAATATTGTTAAATAAAAAAGATGTAAAAATAACTTTTAAATAAAAAAGATGTAAAAATAACTTTTAAATAAAAAAGAGGTAAAAATAACTTTTAAATAAAAAAGAGGTAAAAATAATTTTTAAATAAAAAAGATGTAAAATAATTTTTTAAATAAAAAATGTAAAAATAATTTTTAAATAAAAAAATTGTAAAAATAAATTTTTACAAATAAAAAGATGTAAAAATAATTTTTTTATAAAAAAATGTTAAATAATTTTAAAAATAAAAAAAGATGTAAAAATAATTTTTAAATAAAAAAAGATGTAAAAATAATTTTTAGATTAAAAAAGATGTAAAAATAATTTTTAAATAAAAAAAGATGTAAAAATAATTTTTAAATAAAAAAATTCCTTTCACATTGCCTCAATAGTAACAAAGATTTTGATGATAAAATTTTGTTTTATTATTGTTTGGGGCCAGTGGTGATTCTGGAACTCTGAAAGTGTATATTTTATTGGGGTAACATATTTTTCTGCAAAATAGGTGGTGGGGGTCAAATTCAAGCAGCATCTTTATATTCATGCTACGCCATTTTTTTATAAAAAAAGGAATGAGTTTTAGTATAAGTATGTCCCTTTACTAAATTAAACGGAATAGCTTTTCATTCATAGTAGTGGAACTCTAATCTATTCTTGTCCTCTTTTCCATTCTCAAGCTGTTGGACCCCAAGAGAGGTTAACTTCAAAACAAAATCAAAGGGTTAATACTAACGTCAATACTAGCAGAACAGTCTAATTTTTAATTGATTTTTGTCCTCTACAAAACTTATCAAAATGTGTCGGGGGGAAATCGATTTTTTAATAAAATTTTTTAATTATTAATATAGTCCCTATGAATCGCCACTGTTTGTGGCATTTATTTAATTATGTAGCCTTTTTGTTTTTAGCTAATTGTTTGTACTTACCTAGATAAAAGTCATCACCGTTTAAACTGTCATGTCCAACTGAATTTATTTTCAAGCGTAAAATTAAAGGCTCTTTTTTTTTCTTTTTTTACTTAATTTCCCTATATATAAAAAAATTTTTACCAATTTTCCTCTGGTCTGTTTTTAAATTTAGTGATTGGTCGATGGACTGTATTAAAAGGACCGTCATTCGAAAAAACAAAATAAGTTCGTCAAAGCAGACCTTTTTCTAAAATTGTTTTCTTTTCTCCAAAAAAAATAAAAAAAAATATATATATATATATATATATATATATATATATATATATATATATATATATATATCAAAAGCCCAGTCATAACTCTTTGAAATTAAATTTAAAACGGAAAAAAAAAGAAGAAAAATTAAACTTTTTGTTAACAGACGTTTTCTGGGTCTTGTAAATGTTTTTTTAACCCCCCCTGCAAAAATAAAAAAAACAAACCAAATAATTATTGCCAACATCATTCACAAAGATATCAGTAAACTATTTCTATTTTTATTTATTGTCAGTCACCAATCAAAAAGGCTGCAAATTAATTGTTGGATGATTTGATTGTTTAACGGCATACTAACTCTTTATGGGTTGCAACAGTTGCCGAAAAATTTAATTTTCTTTTTGAGCTTTGAAATGATACAACTGACACAGTGATTTTTAAGCGTAGCTTGATGTTTATTTAAAGAACGAAAAAAGGATATTTCCAGTGAAGATCGAACTTTCCACATTCGTAATTGTTTTAGCGAGACAATTAATTTAACCATTACACCACCAAACAACCCAAATGCAAACCCTGATATATTATACGATATTTAATTTCAGGAACGCGAATGTTATCGCCAGTTCCTGTTCTTATATCCATTCTTCGGTTATTCGAAAATAACAATTCAAAGTAAGTATCACGGAAAAGGGCTTTTGTGCGTCCACAGGGAATACCCAACTGCCGCTCCAAGGATTTTGGAGGAAATAGCAATAAGCTTTTAATACCAAAATCGTAAAGTGACTTACGTAATAACAAGCAAAATCGGTTAATTTAGTAACAATTTTTAAGTAAAAGCCTGAAAAAAGGGCTTTTGTGCGTCCACAGAGAATAGAGCCCTTAGGAGGGTTAGTGTTAAAATAAATTTACAATAGATGCAAAATAGACTGACATACAGTTTCACAGTAGACCTGCAAATAGATTTATATATCGATTTACAAATATAATGAAACTAGCAGCATGGCCCGGCGTTGCCCGTGCTTGATTCAAAAATCGTACGACTCATACAGCAATCGCTATCACTTGACTTAAAATATTTTTGCCCTTCCTTGCCTTTAAAGGAGTTCCCTTTGCCGTGCTGATATTGCTACATGCCTTACTTCTTGCCTATCTCACACTGCGAATTTTTTTCTAAGCTCTATACTAAACATTAAATCTGTTACGAAAAAAGAACTAAACAAAATGAACACAAAACGATCAGCTTTAAAAAAGGACTCGTAACTGGAAAAACGAATGAAAAAAGATGTTAACAACAAATACTTTTTTCACACCCAACCCAGTTCTGCGGAATCAGAATCAACGTTGAGTTTAAGCAAACGAATGAGCCAATTGGAGTAAAGTGCCATGCAGATTTAAATTTTTCCCACTTGTGACGAATGCAGCTATCGATTTTTTTTTTTGCATGCTAGCATGCTAGTTAACATTCGTGTCAGTCAGCTGTTGGCTCTCACGCTGGCCAATAGAATCTTCCTGCCTATTCGTGGCAGCCAGCTATAGGCTCACTCTGGCCAGTAGAAAATAGCCGCAAACTACATGAAAACTGCCGTAGAAGCATGAAAAAATCGATTATTTCCACCATCGATGGGAGTTGGGAAATGCAAAGTCGGTCTTGGCCATTCCGCTAACTTGGAGCATGCGCATGTAAATTTTGGTGCAAATCCGTCGAAAATTGCGGCCGTGCATTCGTTACACACACACACACACACACACACGCACACACATCCTGCCTTTTATAGATAGAGATATAGATTAACAAAAGATTTATAACACTGACAAATACTACAGTTAAATCATAAACACTTGACGATTGGGTATTTCTTGTCCAGTTTGTAGAGCCTTTTGATAAACAACATTTTTGGTCTTTCCGTGTGAGGTTTAAATAAACAATCATTAGGATTGTTGACTCTTGAACATCCCACATAAATTTGGAAGAAAACCTGTTCTGCAAGGTTATGGCCTACCACATCAAAGGAAGGCCCCTGAGCTTTGTTAATGCTGATTGCAAATCTCATTTTCACTGGGAATTGCAGCCGCTTGAACTGGAAAGGCATATCCGAGGGAATAAGTGGAATTTAAGGCATAAATACAGCCTCACCGCTTGCTTTGCCATTCAGAATTGTTGCCGCCAAAACTGTTAGTATCATCATCTTAATTGTAAGTCGTGTGCCATTGCAACACTTCGGTGTATCCATATTTCTTAAAACTAAAAGCATCACAATGGTGATCCAATTTTGAGGGTGTCTGCTGGTGTTAGGCTATTCAGAAATTCTGGATAATTCACAGTTTTATCGGCGTTAAGTACAGCGTCAATGGAATTGTAGCTACGACGCTCACCTGGCAAGAATTTCTATGTTCAAGTCATGAACTGCCACATTCTTATCTATCTAGCTAGCTAGCTCAGTCTATTCATATCTATTTATCTCGGTCTATTTACCTTACTTTTTCTCTCATTCTCTCTCTTCCTCCCTATCTCAATCTGTTCTCCTGCATCCCGTCACCCTATCTATCTGTGTTTATGTCTCTCTTTCTTTTTTTATTCTCTCATGCACTTAAACCTCTCCTCTAAAAAATATCTATCAGAAAAATCCAAATTCTTAGTCATTGTTACTGATCTGATTTAGAATGTTTTTGTAACTGAGCATGAAAAAGTCAAAAATAAAATTTAGACGTCTGACATTATTTAAAAATTTTTATTATCTAATTTTTTTTTACTTTACCTTCAATTTTATATATATATATATATATATATATATATATATATATATATATATACACACATATATATATATATATTAAAATCTCTGTTTCTTTATCTTTGGACGTACATGTATATATATATATATATATATATATATATATTTATTTGAAAATTATAGCATGAATATGTTATAAATCACTACAAAAATAGACATTTGAATAAAACTTCTTTCAAGTAATGGTGTTTTGTTATATATTTTTGTTATAATTTTTTTTTAAATTATATTTGTCTACTGTGTATTGAGAAATCTTTTAAGAATAGTATTTTTTGGTTATTGGAATTTATTCCATATACAACAATCTTATACTTGGGTATTATTTAATTGGGTAATTTTGTATTCTTATAAATAGAAATTTTTAAAATTTCTTTTTTTTTTTTCAATATCAAATGGTCAAAGACAAAACATTTTTTTAATAAATATCAATATATAAAGAAATATAACAAAACAAGACCGATTCTATAAGTTCAAATAAAAATATATTTTTCAGGAACAGATTTCTGAACATTGGAAACAGTATAAAGGATTTAATGTGTGAATATTCTGTATGTCTAATTTTTATGCTATTCTGTTAGTTTGTTGAATTGTGTGATATTTATTAATTCATCCACTATCAATAAATTGTTAGCGACTACAAAAAAGGTCATTTATCTGAAAATCCTCTTTGACTAAATACTTACCTCAAGGTGTCAACGTTTTAAAAAAAAAAAAATTGTTTTCATTTAAATATCAGCCAGGGAAGATTTTTATTAAAAAATTTTGGTGAAGGAGATTGATCAATACAAATTTATATATTTATATATATATATATATATATATATATTTATATGTTGTGTTTAAAATTAATTGTTTGTGTATATATAAATGTATTATATATATAGATTTAATTTGCATGTAATATTTCATTTGATTCATTGAATACGACAGACAAGGTGCTTTTATTTAGTTTTTTATACAATTTCTCATGCGATCTAATAATTTTTTTTTTTTTCAGATGATAAATTATATAAAAACTGTCCGAATGTTCTTTTTCCGAGCGCTTTCGGCTATACATTTAGCCATTTTTAGCCATTTTCATAAATATTTTTTAACTGTTAAATAAGAAATAGTTTGTTGTATGTATGTTTTATAAAATGTTTTCATTTTTTTTCAAAACACAACCAAGATATTATGTTCATGTTCATTCATTAATATTATTAAGTTATGGTTTTTTTTTTTTTTTTAATAAAAAAAAATTATTTTTAATTTTTTTTTTTTTGCATGATTTTGAAATTATAATATATTAATGTTGTCAAAAAGTATGTTATAAATAGTTTCCAATTTTATGAATATTTAAATGAGATCTAATTGAAAATTTTTCATATTTTATATGATTCATAATATGTATAAAAACTAATTATAATGAATAAATATATATATATATTAAATATATATATATATATATAATTTCTATTTGCATTTTTTGATATGTGGATAAAAAAAATGCTATTAATGGTTTTGTATTTTTTATTACATATATATATATATATATATATATATATTTAATTATTCAATATTTTAATATTTAATTTATCAAACTTTTTTTGTCAATATATATATTATATATATTATATATATGAATATATTTATTTTTTAATATATTTTAAAGACTATTTTTTTTTGCATGTAATTGAATTTGAAATTTTAAAAAAAAAATTTTTTAATTTTCTCTATTTTCCTATATATATATATATATATATATATATATATATTTATTTTTTTTTTTCTTGTATATATTTTAAACAGTTAAAAAAATATGTAATCACGCCTTTCAACACATTAATTAATTCAATAAAAAAAATTTAAAGATACATAAATATAAAAATATATACTAAATATTTTTCAAATGTAAGATCATTTAAAATTTTTTTATTTATTTTCTTTTTATTTTTTATAAAATAATATTCAAAAAATTTTGTTAAATAAAATGTCTATCCTTAAAAATTGTCTAATTTATAAAAAATTTTTAATATAAAATTAATATAATTAATTTTTAAATATTAATATATATTTATTTTAATTAATAATTTATTTTATATATTGATAAAATGACTTTAAAAAAATTAAAAAATTTTTTTATTATTTATCAATAATTATTTTTTTTATTTTTTATTGCTATTTTTTCATTGAAAAATAAAAATTTCTTTTCAATTTTGAAATTCCTCCAATTTTCTCAATGATATATATAACAAATATTTTATTTGCAAAATATTTCATTTTTTTATTTTTTTACTTTCATGGTTAAAATCAAATGATTATATGGGTAGAACATCGGAATTTATATAAATTTTGAATTCTTTTTATAAATTCATTTTATATAATAACAAAATTTCAAAATAAAATTTTATAAATTAAAATAATGATTAAACATTTTAATTCATTTGAAAGTTTTCAAAATGAAAAAATTTCCCATAATTTGCAAAATATAAATTTTTGTTTTTGCAGTTTATTATATTCAAATTTATTGATTTAAAAATAATATATTATTTTTTATTAATCACAATTTTTTTAATATATATTTATCATCCACATTGAATTTTTTAATTTATTTATTTGTAATCTATATAATATATAATCATATTTCAAATCAATTTATATATAATTGAAAAATTTCTAAATTAAATCAATAATATTTTTTTTGTATAGACATTTTTTTCTTTAATAACTATTATAAATATGCTAAATATTTATTATATTATGTTTTATATTATCAATTTTTCCATTATTTTTTAATAAAATTATTCAATTAAATAATATTCTTAATATATGAAAAAATTTATATATAATAAATTTTTATTTTAACTTTTTATTTAAAAAAACTGACTTTTTAATATTTTAAGAATAAATTTTTTTTTATATTTAATATTTTTTTGATGATTTTATATTATAAATGTTTTCTGGATAATTTTTTTGTATAAATGATTTAATTATAGGGAACTGTTAAATTTTATTTTTCTAAAAAAAACCAATTGATAATTCTAATTTTTTTTTTTAATTTACAAAATAATTTTCATTGGAGATAAAAAAATTTGCTTATTTTCTATTATAATATTTTTATTCTTATTTTCATTTTTAGGTTTTGATATTTTCAAGGTAATTTTGTAAAATTTATTTTCTTTTTGTAATTTAAATCAAATTTTTTTTTTCATTTTCAAATTTTTTTATTTTAAAAAATTTTATAGATTTATATTTTTATAAATTTTTATTGACTCATTTTGGATTTTAAAAAAAAAATTAAATACAATTATAAATTTTTTTTTTTTTAATTTTTCATTATTTTATAAAACATTTGATTGATTTTTTTTTTTTTTAAATTTCATTTGAAATTTTTATAACTTTTTTCAAAAATTTAATTTGGAATAAACTTGAATTAAAATTTCAAATAAAAATATAAATTTTTATTTACAATCATTATAATAAATTATTTTAAAAAATATTTTTTTTTTATTTTATAATAATATTGTATATATTATTTTTTTATTTTTAAAAATTTTTTTTTTTAAAAATAAATTTGTTTATTGTTTGGAAATTTATTTTATATTATATATATTTCATATATAAAAATTTGGAATCAAATATTTTTTAAAAATTTAAAATTAAATATCTTTTTTTTTATATAATTAAATCATTTTTTTTTTTGATTAATTTTTTGAATTTATTAACAAAAATAATTATTTAAAAAATTTAATTTAAATAAGCATTTAAAATAATTTAATTCTTGAATTATATTTCCATTTTTATTAAAAAATCTAAAATTTTCTTTAATAAAATTTTTTTTTTTTTTTTCTTTCATTTTTTTTAAGGATTTTGAAATAAATTAAAATTACTATTTTTATAAATTTATTTTATATTTATATATAAATTATATTTTTTTCCCAAAATATTTTTCATAAAAATATTCAAAACTTATTTAGTAAAAACAAAAAACATCTAAATATATTCCATATTTTATTTAGAAAAAATCTTTAATAAAAAAAAAATTAAAACAAAAAATTTTTTTTTTATTTGGAATTTTATTTTTTAAAATCAAATAATTAAAATTAAAAATTTTTTTATTCTTTAATTTTTTTCAAATGAAAATATATTTTTTTATTTATCTTTATTTTTATTTTTTTATTTATATTAAAATAATATAAATATATATATATTTATATATAAAATTTTATTTTTTTTTAATTAATAAATTTTTAAATTTATTTAAATTGATAAAATTTTCAATGAAATAAATTATATTAACTGTTTTTTTTAATATTTTAATTTTGTGATTGCAAATATTTTAAATTTTTTTGATATCTTTAAAAATTGATTTTTTTTTTTCTTTTGTCTAATTTGTTTTAAATTCTAAAAAAATTTTTGAATTGTTTTTTTAAAATTTAAAAAGATATAATTTTTTTTATTTTCAAAAAATTAAATTAAATAAAACAAAGGTTTCTATATTGTTGTTTAAGTATTTTGTTATTTATTTTAATATTTAAAATAGGGAATTTATATTTTTATATATTCATATTTTATATATAAAGAAGTTTAAATTTTTGTGAGAATAAAAATTCATATAAATTTTTAAAAAATATTTTTTCATTTATAAAGATTTTCATTATTGATGAAAAAAAAAAAGTTATAAAATATATGAATCATATTACATTAAAACAAACATTTTTATATAATATAAATAAAGCTATATTTATATATTTATTTTATAAATTTATTATAAAATATAATATATTTTTTATATATATATATATATATATATATATATATATATATATTATATATATATATATATATATATATATATATATATATATATATTTATATATAATCCTTCTTTATGCATTTTCATTGAATACAACAAGGTGGTTTTTTATTTAGTTTTTTATACAATTTCTCATGCGATCTAATAATTTTTTTCTTTTCAGATGATAAATTATATAAAAACTGTCCGAATGTTCTTTTTATCCGAGCGCTTTCGGCTATACATTTAGTCATTTTCAAAGATTAAATATTTTAACTGTTAAATAAGAAATAGTTTGTTGCATGTATGTTTTTCATTTTCAAAACACGGTCAAGATATTGTGTCCATGTTCATAGTTAATATTATTAAGTGTTGTTTTTTTTTTTTTTTTATTAATAAGGCTTCCATTATTTTTATTTTTTTTTTTGCATGTAGATGATGCTATTATATTATATTGTCAACAAGTATGTTATAAATAGTGTCCGGTAGGTCTCCATGAATATTTAAATGAGATCTAATTGATTTAATCAGAAAGGTGTAGAATTAATTTTCGTATCAAAAATGTTTTATATACAATATTTTTTAATTATAATAATTTTATTGATAAATGTTAGAATTTAAATTTTATAATTATTTATCAAATTTTTTTCTATAAATTTAATTTTGTTCTAAAAATTTTTTTTTTTTTCCTATAAAAATTAGAATTTTAAATTTTTTTTTAAAATTTAAATAAAAATAATTATATATTTTTAAATTTCTATTCAATTCATTTTTTTTTTAATTTTTTTTTTTAATAAATTAATTTGATTTAAATTTATAATATAAATCATATTATTTATAAATTTATTTATATATTTTTTGATTTTTTAAATTCAAAAAGAACTGAATTTTTTTTAACTGTACTAAAATGAATTTGACAAAAATAAATCCATATGCTTTTGGATTTATTTTCATTTCACATTTTTCAAAATTAATTGTGGCTAATGATTATTTTTTTATTGTTAAAGAAAAAAAAAGAAAACAAAAAATTTTTTTTTTTTTGTTTTATATCTAGAAATTATCCATTTAATTTGTTATTTTATTTTGTTCATTCTTTTTTATTTAATTTTATTTATAAATTAAATTTAAAATTAAAATTCAAAAAAAAATCGTATTTGTTTTTATCTAAATAAAAATTTTTGTCTAATATTTTTATAAATTTTATCAAAATTTCTTAGTTTTTTTGTTTTATAAATTTTTGTTTATATTGACTATTGGATAAATTATTGGGTTTTCCATAAATATATAGTCAGTTCCTTTGTATTTAAATAGAATTTTCATGAAAATTTATTATTTATAAAATTTTCAATTGTTTCTTTTTTAATTTAAATTTAAATTGATAAATTTTTTTTAAATTTCTTTTTTTTATGTTATCATAAAATTCAAAATTTTCCCGTTTCTTTTTTTTTGAAAATTCAATTTTTTTTATATTAAAAAAATAAAAAATAACAATTGCTTTCTTCTTTAAGCCTCATTAAAATTTTTATTTTTATTTTTTTTGATATTCATTTTTCTTTTTTTATTTTATATGATAAAATTCAAACTTTCTGGAAATATTCTTTGCATTTAAAAATATATATTTTATAGGAATTATTAAAATGTTTTCAATAAATATATTGATTAATAATTTTGGTTATAAAATAAATCTTTTATTAAAAACAAACATATATTTATTTATTGAAGATGATTCTTTTTTATTTTCTATTTTATGATTTTGAAAATAACCTTTTTAGAAAAATTCCATTTAAGTTTTTTTTCTTTTTTTGGTATTTTGATTTTTTAATTTATAAAGGATTTTAAATTTAACTTAAAAATAAAAAACAAAACAAAAAACAAAAATTTAAAAGTTTAATAAATTTGAACCAGAATATCTAATTTTTCGCTTAGTTTTTTTTTTAGTTTGAAAAAGAATTTTAATCATGAAAAAATTTTTTTTTTATTGTTGAAAATGTTATTATTAAATCAAAATTTAAAAATTTTTCAATTTTTTTGATTTTTAATATTTTAAAATTAAAACATACATTTTTTTAAAATTTTAGCATTTTGATTTTCTTATTTTCCAAATAAAATAAAATCCTATAGTGAAAAAGTAATGGTTCCAAGATCCTCCAGTTTCCATGAAAACAAAATTAAACCTTATTTTTTCTTACATTTACTTTTAAAAATTGTTGTTTTTCTATTTATTAAAAAATCATTTTTTCATATTTTACTTAAAAAAAATGGCCTTTGCTGACCATTCTCAGTTTTTTAACCTGAAAACCCATTAAACCTATTTAAAAATGTTTGATTTTCAATATTTTTATATAATTCAGTTAAAAAATTTTGGAAGAATATTTTTTTTATTTAACTATTAAAGTTAAACCAATAAGTTTTCGTATCTTCCCAAATTTTTGAAACTTTTTTTATAATAAAAAAAAAATTATATTCCATGAATTTTTTATAAAAGTGCAAAACATTGCCCTTTCATCTTGATTCTGAAAAAGACCTCTATCATTTGTGTAAAAGATGGTTTAAATATTTTTAAATGAGTTTTTACTCTAAAATTTTATTTCTGCAAAATTCATATGCAATAATTCTATTTAAAATATTTTTTTTCTTATTTATAGATCAGAATTCATTTATTTAAATTGATATATATTCATATATTTATTTATATATATATATTTATAATAGATTTTTGATTAACAAATTTTTTTTATAAAATTTTCTTTCTTTTAAATACAATAAATATGAGAAAAAAATAATTGTATTCATATTTTTTTTTTGAATTTCATATTTTTAAGTGTAAGATATCTTATCTTTAACTAATTGTTGATTTGAAAATTTCTTTCATTTGAAATGTCATAACTTCATTTTATTTAACATTTTGAAGATTTTCTTTGTAAATTAGATTTTTCACTTGAAAAATTTCATTAATATCATTTTAAATTCTTTTTTGATTAAAAAGTTTCATTATAAAAAATATATGAACTAAAATATATTATTTTTTTTAAAAATATGGATTTTTTTTATTATTAAATTATCATTTATAAAAAAATAAATGATAATAGACAAATTTCCCTATAATTTTTAATATTTATTTATATTTTTTGTTATAATAAAATACTTTTTCTCTTTTTTTTAATATTCAAATATTTTTATATAATTTTTAGATTATAACATAAACTATCTTTTAAAATCCACTGAATTTATAGGATTTTTTAAATAAAACTTCAATTTTTTTTTTGAAACATTTAAAAAAAAAAAAGCTTTTTTTTAATTATATTTTTTTCATTTTTTTGTGTTCAGATTTAACTGACTTAATTTTTTTTATAGATAAATTTATTTAAATATATTATATTTATATAACAAATAAAAATGAAAATATCCAGAACATTTTTAAGGAAGATTGTAAACTTTTTTTATTTTATTAAAAAAACTTCCAACTTTTTCCAAAAAAAACTTTTTTAATTTTAATTGAATACAATAAAAATGAAAATGAAATGAACATTGCCGTTATCTTTATTCTTTATCGGAAATTTCATTTAAAATTTTCAAATTCATTTATCATAAATTATCTTACTATAAAAATGGTTTTTCCTTACCTTTAATTGTCCTGTTTCATTTATGTATCTTTTTGTTCAAAGTTAAATTTGATTTCAAAATTCAATAGTTGGGCATCCAATTTAATCTGTTTAATATTTTTAAGACTTTTTTTATCAAAATTTTTATATTTTTTTTTTATTAGTGATCCCAATTTTGGGGGATATTTTTTTTGTTGATTTTTATTATATTAATAATTCACTAAATGATATACCTTAATTTTCTCTATTTTAATTAACTTTATATATTTATATATTTAAATATATATATTTAATTTTGAATATATATATATAAATTTATATGTTGAAATATGTAAAGCATATTTATGAGGTTATTTAAATTTGAATTCACCACCATTTCCCATTATTTGATCATGTTGAATTTCTTTCATTAAAGAATTTATGAACAGAAATTTAATTTATTAAATTTTTTCATTGTTTTTTTGGTTAGTTATTGATTAAATTTGTTTGGAGATGAAACAAAAAAATCTTTTAATTGTATTTAAATTTATATATTTTTATAGATTTTTTATAAAAATATTTATTGCCAAATTTAAAAAAGAAATATATAAAATGTATAAGCGAGAAAAAAATATATAAAATATATAAAAATTAAATAAATTTTAAAAGTTAAAATAATATAAAAATAAAATTTTATAACATATTTAAATTGAAAAGCCGACAAATGAAAAGAAAATAAAATAACGCTATTTTCAAAAAAATTTTAT
Source organism: Acanthosepion pharaonis (assembly GCA_903632075.3). Classification (NCBI taxonomy): domain Eukaryota; kingdom Metazoa; phylum Mollusca; class Cephalopoda; order Sepiida; family Sepiidae; genus Acanthosepion; species Acanthosepion pharaonis. The sequence continues at coordinate 260,380 of CAHIKZ030002411.1, read as the reverse complement.
GTATTCTGTTTGATTGGTCTTGCTTTTATGTCAATCGTCTTTTTCATGTTGAATTGAATATATGGTCTATATTAATTATGTTTTATGAATATATCCTGAAGATGGTCTATTAGACCGAAACGTCCGACGTAGATGACATATTAACATTAAAACAGCATAATTGCATATTAGGATTTTTTGTTTGTTTTTTTCCGTATATTTTTTTCATACTGTCGGATCTATATAATATATTTGATTATATATATATATATATATATATATATATATATATATATATATATATATATAGAGAGAGAAATGAGATACTAATAAAAGTTTTTAGAGAGAACTTTCGTTCCGAATTGAAGAAATTAAATAATTTATAAATAATTAATAAAATCTTTTTTTTTTTATTTAATCATGTCAAAACAATTTCTTGCATGTCATAATAAACAACAGATCCATGTTTGCTTTGAAGGGAAACGTGTTATGTGTAAAAGACCAACTAAGACGTTACATTTATACACAAATAAAAAGAAGAGTTGCATTATCGTGATTGACGAACAAGATAAGACTTTCTTTTTTTTTTTTAGTATTCGTTTTATTATTATTATTTTATTTATATCTGAGTTGCAGTCGAATCTGGCTCATCTATGTTTAGGGTCATGGGAACTAAACAGTCTGAAGTTGATAGCGATGTTTTGGCTAAATACAAAAAATAAAAAAATCGACAAAAAAAAAAAAAAACCCGCCTTTTGAAAATAGTGATTAGATCCAGGCCCGAAGCGATGAATTTAGATATAGAATTGCAGATGTCTGCTTCCTTAGTGTTTACGTTTGGCCGATTATACAGTCATTAGATCACTTTACTTTTTCGTATATATTGCACCGCCGTTACTTAACTCGTTAAGTCTGGCACAAATATTACTTCTGTAGGATAATTTCTGTTAATTCATCTGTGATATTAATTCTGAAAACAAAAAAAAATTTTTTTAATTACAAAAACTCACGCAAAATTCTTCCAGAGAGTGGACCTTCCATTGCGTTCAGGTTGGGTTGACCTTTGCAATCGACCCAAATGTGGTGCGATATTTTTAAGTGTGAAGTCTAAGTCGCGCTTACCCCAATGGACAAGCCCAAGACAGATTTTTTTTCTTTTTTTTTAAATTGTAAAAAATTCCTAACGCGTGTCAAAAATTTAATAAAAATATAAACAAATTTTGATTTAAAATTTATAATTTCAAAAGAGTTATATATATATATATATATTTTTAGAACGTTCGAAATTTTAGTTAAGAAAAAAAAATAGTTGCGTCAATCAGCAAATGTATAAAGCGCTGGGGTTTCAAAGATTTAGTATCGAAACATTTAGCATCATTTTTGGCCGTGAAAAATTCATTGATTTCGAAATACTTGCAAAAATCAGATAATTGTCAGATTTTAATAGAAACTTTTAGGACTTATTCACAAACTAGCAGCATGGCCCGGCGTTGCCCGTGCTTGATTCAAAAATCGTACGACTCATACAGCAATCGCTATCACTTGACTTAAAATATTTTTGCCCTTCCTTGCCTTTAAAGGAGTGCCCTTTGCCGTGCTGATATTGCTACATGCCTTACTTCTTGCCTATCTCACACTGCGAATTTTTTCTAAGCTCTATACTAAACATTAAACCTGTTACAAAAAAAGAACTAAATAAAATGAACACAAAACGATCAACTTTAAAAAAACGACTCGTAACTGGAAAAACCGAATGAAAAAAATGTTAACAACAAATACTTTTTCACACCCAACCCAGTTCTGCGGAATCAGAATCAACGTTGAGTTTAAGCAAGCGAATGAGCCAATTGGAGTAAAGTGCTATGCAGATTTAAATTTTTCCCACTTGTGAAGAATGCAGCTATCGATTTTTTTTGCATTTGGCATGCTAGTTAACATTCATGTCAGTCAGCTGTTGGCTCTCACGCTGGCCAATAGAATCTTCCTGCCTATTCGTGGCAGCCAGTTATTGGCTCTCACTCTAGCCAGTAGAAAATGGCCGCAAACTGCATGAAAACTGCCGTAGAAGCATGAAAAAAAATCGATTATTTCCACTATCGATGGGAGTTGGGAAATGCAAAGTCGGTCTTGGCGTTTCTGCTAACTTGGAGCATGTGCATGTAAATTTTGGTGCAAATTTGTCGAAAATTGCGGCCGTGCATTCGTTACACACACACACACACACACACACTTTTATAGATAGAGATATATCAAAGTGCAGGAGAACGAACATCCTAAGATTTATAGATATAAAAATTAATTTAAAAACAGTGCTCAATACAAAAAAAAGGGTCGTAAATAGTATACGGTTGTACTATTATAATGTTCATAATCCTGGAACTTCGGTATTTTTTTTTTGTCGGTAGCACGATGAATGATTTAAAAAAAAAATTTTATAATCATATCTCATCCTTTAATAACGCAGATAAACGAAGCATGTTCCTCACTTTCCTGGAAAGGAAAAACACCCAAACTTAAATGGCAAATACTAAATCAGGCTAGAATCTCGAAGTCATTAAACGACAAGAGAAAAAATACAACCTCCCAATTAAATATTCAGACAAAGAAAAAAATATTAAATCGAAGGTATGAAACGGCAATAAATTATAAACATACAAAAGAATTAACATTACAATCTTGCTAAAGTAATTTTGAATCTACGAATGAATCCTTTATAAACGAGGCTACCCTTTGAATAATGATACTTTATAAATGATAATTAATAGTAATAAATTAATAAAATAATGTAGAAAATTTGAAAAAAAAATTTAAAAACTGAAAATGTCCGTTTGCATGCGTATAAACAATAGACATAGAATTATCCCCCCTCTACTCACGGTTCTAGATGGTGCAAGTGGTAACGATTCTGGCTGACGCTTTACAATGCTTGGGTTTCGATCCAAATTCACATTTTTTTTAATAACTACCTTTCTATAAAGTTCAATAATATTAATTCACTTTTCCAAGATTAATGGAAAATGGAAAGTCAATACTAATTTTAATCTTATTTTGCTTTTCATTTCTATATGGATTTTACCATCTATTTGTCCCTAAAAATTAAAATTTATATTCGAATTATTTTTCTCCTTGACAACGACCTATCCCAAAAATAGTACGAAGGTTAAAAAAGATATCTAATATTTTAATCTATACTTTAAATGTATCTGACTACAAATTAGTTTCACTTTAAGCATCGACCTATCCAACCTAGGAATGTTAAACGTTCAAATTTTACATTCTAGCGGAACTCTATGACCAGATTTATTTCTTCTTAGCGCTTATCACCTCCTCCTCTTCCCATGGAATCTTTCTTTTTTTTTTCTTTTCTCTTTCCCCTTTTTTTTTTTTTTTCCCATTTTCCTTTTCCCTTTCTTTTATCGCCAGCAATAACTGATGACTTAGATTCCTTCCATCTCCATTTTAAAATTCTAGAATACCTTTTATGAAAATTTGCAAAGGAATGAAGTAGATGATAATTCGCTTCGATAACTGTATTTCTGAATAAAAGGTTTTAGTAACATCGTGATTCCCCACCTGATGAGACGTTTAAAAAAGGTTTTCCTTTTTTGACGTTCCGGATAAATAAAAAAATGTACAATTTTTTAGTGGATGTGTGCATGTTTTAATTTAACACTGCATAATATATATATATATATATATATATATATATATATATATATATATATTTTCCTTCAAAAAGTCAGAACACAAGCTCATTATCAAGTATGATGATTTTCACGACATAGTAAAATTCAAATGAATATCTAAATAATATGCAAGACAAAATCGCTGAGTGGAATAATTTTTTTTTTTTTGTTCGCTTTAGTTTAACTTAAACCAACTCAAATGCTGGTGGGTGACGGGTTGTTGCTTATGGTTTTTCATTTTTCTCCCAAAGTTACAAACTTTTTAATTTACAAGTTCCAAACTAAACAATTTCAATGTAAAACTAAATAAAAAACGTTTCTACGACAGATCAAATCCCACCTGCCAAAAAAGTAAAATCCAAATTACCAGACTTGATTTTTCTTGAAAATTTGCATCAACTTCTTAATTCCCATTACTAAATAATGCTAGCTCTAGCTTCACTTACTTGTAAAAATCCATATAACACACACTTTTTTATAGAATGTACTGATGCCTGATATTAGATTCTAATTAAAATAGGAAGCAAGAAATGAATTATAATTATTTCATTCTTTTAGGGAAGGGAAAAATGTGCAACGTGAAACTGAAATGGTTCTTATGTACTCAAAATTACTGATTGACTAGGAGGCAGCTGCAATTAATTGCTGTAAAAAAATGCATCAAATATAATAACATCAGAATATGCGGTTTTAATGCATTCTTTGTTTTTAAAACAAATGAAAGAAAAAAGGTTATTTACATCGTTTATGCACGAAAAATGTAGCTGTTCTGGAAGAAATTTCTAATGCACAAACAAAACAAATAATATAACTCTTACATTGAGAAAGATTCTATATATTTTTCGCTCACTTTGTTGTCTGTACCGAGAGGTTGGTTAGGTATTCAACTTTAATAAATAAGCAACAATATATAGCACGATAGGAAAACCATGATGTCATAATAAATATAATCGCTATTGAGTTTTTTTAAAATGAAAACTTATCTGTTAGAAATGAGATGCGACATTTATCTCAGATTTTAAGCATCTCCAACAGGACGTACCGCGATCACAACTGACGGATTGCGAGCTATCATCACAAAGAAGCCCATCGAAGACAAAAATATCCACCATCAAGAAGAGGATTTAAAATGGCAGAACACGTTTAAAGATTTTGAATCTGCAACTCTACAATACAGGATCTTCGGTAAAGAAAGACATGAAAAAAAAAATGGCTGACAAAAGTCACTGGAGTGGACTACAAGATCCTTCAAAGCGTCATTGTCGTGCAATGGAGAAAGCTGGTGAGATGCTCACAAACAACATCCGCTTATAAGACTGATTAAGATAATGGTTATTTTAGATGAGCAGTGGCGTAGTTTTATTAAACGTTCACCAAAATCGGTCCGCTCAAATGTCACCCAATGACCCCGATTCACCCAATGCTGAATGGTTAGCTGTAGCTAAATTTTTTTATACATGCTCTACCTCTACTTTACTCTACTGACCGGTACGTTACTGTTTACATATATGATCCAAGACAAAATCCAATACCACAAAATAATCAGTTCAAATCAAAAGATTTTTAAAATGCAACTGTTCACTTTCAAACAACTAAATACAAAATACGGCAATACACAAAAGAATGATGGGATTAAGGGCTCATCTATTAGCCCAATCTTACCTTCTTCGAGTAATGCACTATTCCAACTTTCATTCGTAAATCTAGCCCTCTGATTGGTTCATTTATACCAATCAGGTCGCCCAAAATGCACTTCGAAGTTTTGGCGCAAAATCTCTTTGGATCCACCCACGCGATCATGCCCTCTTAAAAAGAACCCAGAGCACGTGTTCAGAGAGAGATTAGAAGCAGAAACAGACCTGGGCAGATCAGCAGCAGACCATTTTTCGACCGCTTAAAAAAACTTAAAAATGTGACGATTACTTTACCGTCTCGCTAATCGAACGACAAATCTTCCCGTTCAATATCTTCTACGAACTTCTTCGTCATTCAAGAATCTCAAACTATACATTCTTTTTGATCATCTACGATAAATCAGTCAGTCGAACGAGCACAGTGATATGCTAATATAATCCACGTCGCTTGGTCCTGCAATCTTGACGCGCAATCTTGCCGTTAAAATTAAATCAAACCTGATTCACTCGCAAGCCCAAATCGAAGAAAACTCTGTGAACACTGAAACTTCTATCCGAACAACTTTACTTATCTAAAGTGAATTAACACTCACTTTTTTCTAAATAAATTTCATCATCGAACGAACTCAACATTTGCAGTCAAAAACCGACTACTTCAATGACTCATTTCTAAAAACATAATACCTACATTCTAAATACTAATTAGTGAATTTCCTAAAAAACTGTAACATAGATACACAAGACATATTCTGTACAGATTATCTTATTTGTATATAAATTTTTATCGATTTTGAATTGCATGTATGTTTTGTCTTGTTTACATTGAAATTGTTTATTTGTTTGTGGATGCAGAAAAAATCAATTCACAAAACCTGACAAAAAAATTTTTTCTGATTTAACTCGTGCTACAACTAAATTCAAAACACGGCAATTTTGCAGAATGACATTCGATACTATGGCCTTAGAATGAATGTTTTCTTTGTTTTCATTGTGGCAAACTGGTCAATAACATCGTCAAAATCTGTTTGTCTTGTAAGCGCGTTTTCAATGGACAGCACAGCCAGATCCGACAGTCTCGACTGGCTCATGGTTGACGTAATTTTCTGTTGCTAATTTTCCGGTGTACAATTTTCCGTTGCATCAATTTCTGGGTACCATCAATGATGTTTGAAAGTATTTTTCTTGACAAAAATGTTCTATTTAATTTTTAAGCATTTTTCGGAACATTGTAAATCTTTTAAAGGTTACCTAGAGAATTTATGCAAAGCAAATTTTTTTTGTTTTTTTCATACTTTTTAAAACTAAAATACAATCAAAATACGATGTAAAATTTAAATTTACATCGTATTTTGATGTTATTATGATTTTAGTTTTAGTGATAATTTAAAAACAATAAATATTTATCATTAGTAGCAATAATGGAAAATTAAGTTAAAAATTTAAAAGAATCGTTTTTGGAATCGGAAAATAGGCACAAATTTTTCCGATTCCGATACCGTTTCCGATACCCCAAAAGTTCCGATTTTTCCGATTCTCGATTCCGATTCCGATTAATCGTCCCAACACTAGTAGATATATTCAAAAGTATATCGCTCACTCAATGGAAAATTGTATCTCAGCGAATTGATACACAGGCAAGACTGAAATTGTTGCACTTTTGGCTTCGTATTTCGCTTTGTTGTTATTAATGATGCAGAGTTAAAACACCATATCATCCGATAAAATAAAATGTTACAACAATGTCTCTTGTTAGTAACCAAGATTGTAGCAACTGAAACACATGAAAGCTGAAAACATTGCTATTTTTCCTACTCACAAATTTCCCGACAATTTATTAGAAAATTTCTGACGTGGGGGGACAAAACTGGGGGGGGGTCATAAATTATTTCTGGGGGGTCATATGCCCGCCTGCATCGCCTGCCTGCGAAACCCTGTGTCTCCACCATTTTTTTCACCTTATTTTTTTGAAAAATTTTTGTGGTTGAAAAATTGTGTTGCTGTGCTGGCACCCGGGGCGGTCCGCCCCCTCGACCCCCCTTAGCTATACCACTGGTTCCTTCAATTTTAGGTTCTTCAGATTAATACTAACTTGTGTTTTTGTAAAGGTTATTTTAATGATTAGTCAAGTCTAAAACTTCTTTTTCAGATAACCATAATCCTTTCCAATTGAAAGCTGGATAATGTTGAAAGCAATGACCTACAAAACAATGGAAGTTGCCATTTCCGGACGAATAAACAAGCCAAGAAAATAATAGCTATTACATAAGAGGTTGATATTCTGTTCAGTCATTGAATGAAGTAAAAAATTATCTTTTATATGCATTGTTTCAGTTTTGATGAGCAAAGTTAAAATCAAAATTATAAAACATTTTTTTAATTTCTACAAGTAAGATGATTCAGTCTAAAATAAATGTCTTCAGGGATGATTCAATTAATTAATATTATATACATGATTGTTTCAATAAACATACTTTTCCTAAAACTAGATAACCCTAAAACAACTATATATTTTAGAGGTACCTTTAATTATTTTTATTTAACAATGGCCTGAATATTCCAAAATCTTATTAAAGAAAAAGATGAAAATTATCTGCAGGATTTGAACCTGCATCCTCTTTTACAGGAAAAACTGTTTTTAGATCCAACATGCCTTAGATTGACTCAAAAAAATATATCTCATATGTATTTGTGTCTGTCCTGTAGATTCTCTAAAATTAATATCTGCTCAGTTTCATATCTGAACCTAAAGCAAAAAAAAAATCGTTAAAAATGGATTTTTCAAATTAATCTGACAGATTTTATCACTTTAAACGTTATTTTTAGTGGATACCTATATTTGCATTTGCAATGTTTTTTTTTTTTAAAAAATTGGAGTTTGCGATATAAATACATTTACTTTTTAAGTACATTGAATACTATAAAATAAACAAGGATATAAAACAAACACCTATGGATAAATTGTTGCCATTTTTATTTTTTAATTTTGCACATGCACATTGCTTGTTTTTGATTTTGTCAACTGCACAGTATAGTAGGGTCAGTTGGGCACCATTTGTGAGAAAAAAGCACCATGGTGCAATTCACTCTGCCAGAAATTTGGAAACGGCATGCTGTGCTGTTTGGCATTCATGCCAGAAGGTCCAATATGAATATTTCAAAAGTGTTTGGGTGTCAATCTGAGGACAGTGCAGAGGATTTGGAAAAATTGGATGAGTGTAATGGTGACTATCATTTTGGAAAGTTTTTGGAGTGATTACTAGTTTTTATTTCTGGACATTATGCCTCCATTCATCTTCCCACAATATTCAAACTCAACACCTAAAAGATAATATCAAGTGCCTTGGAGGTGGTAGTGCTGCCCAGGGTTTCAATTCCTTGAGAGGTGATTGGTTGATTATGTCTGCACCATGCCACAAAGCAGGAGAACCCAGTCATGAATGTCAGACAATTTCTGCAACCACATCACCCCTTAAATTTGGCCACCTAATCCCCCAGACTGCAACCCCTTGATTATTATGTGTAGGGGTGAGTTGAGTGAGAGATCAAAAAACATCTTATAACACCAAAGATGAACTGAAAAGATTTTGGACAGCATTCACCAACTTAAACAAGAAGACTATCCAGAAGATTTGCAAGAGATTCCAAATTTATCTGGAGGCTTGGTTTGAAACTAATGGTGATTTTATTGAATAAATTTACTCTTTTAGTATTTCAAGATATTTTCAAGTTTAGTAATTTTTTGGGGTATCTGTTAAAATGAGATGTCAATGTTATTTTCATTTTTTGCATAATTTAGAGGACAATTTATCTATTTTTATTCATTCATGAATAGATGGATTATATGGAATATATGGTTATAAAAATATATCCAAACCTAAATGTCTGCTATGGAATTAGAAACAATTTCATTTAGTAACTTCGATGACAGTAAATTTTTTTTTAGGCTGAATATCTTAAACTTATCTTTAATCAAGTACAAACTTTTCAATTGAAATACATTGCATTTATATATCAAATGAGATACAAAAGGACTTTCTGTTTGAGATTTTTTATATTACATCTAATTTTTCTCATATAAAATCAGATTATAAAAAAATACAAAGTAAAATATAATATAATAAATAAAGATATTTTATGTAATCAGTAATCTTCTGGAACTCTGAAAGTGTGGGGAGAGGGGAAATTGGTTGGGGTTTGATTTTTCTGCAGAGGAGAGTTTATTCAATTTCAAACATGAATTTTATTTTCATATTACACCACTATCATATACATTATAATTGGAATGAGTTTTAGTATAAGTATGTTACTTCACTAAATTAAACAGAATAACTTTTCATTTATAGTAGTGGAGTTCTAATAGGTATTTTGAATCTTTTTATCTCAAGCTGTTGGAACACAAGAATGTTAAATTTGTCAAACAAAAAAAAAATATTTAATTATAACGTCAATAAAAAAAATGTAATTTGCCTGTTCTGTTTTTTTTTTTTTTTACAAAATTAAGTGGGGGAAAGCCAAAATGAGGGGTTTTAATTTTCAAATGAAAAGACTACAATCTGTATATAAGTATTTAGTTGGTCAATTATTCTTAACAATCTGCTTTGAAATTCTCAACCGATGATCTTCCTAGCCTTATGCTTTTTTACTGAGAAAGATAATCATCAATTAAAGTCTGAATGAATCAAGTCTTTAGTGTCATGGGATTAAATATTTCCTGCATTATAATTTGAGGGTTCAATTCCACCTATCATCTTGCAAACAAATTAATCATCCCATAGGTGATTGCCTTTACTTTTTTTCTTAAAACTTACAACTACAGATATACAAACACTATTTCTTAACAATTTCATTATCAATATCAGATACAATTGTTTTGATGTGTGATGTGTATTGGATATCAAAATAGAAGGTTTGAATTATCAGAAGGCTTTTAAAATTGTGTGTGTTCAATAATCTTCCATCCACAACAATTAATACAAAACATAGAATAATTATTCAAAAACAATGTATTGTTTCAAAACAGTGAACAATTGAATTTATTAAGTATTTGATGTGATACAAGCATAAAAATTTGAAGGTAAATA